>VZSE01010919.1:360110-786396 GCA_013398275.1 Promerops cafer
GGGCGGCGCCGCGCTGGGCCGCGCGGCCGACAAGCTCTTCTCGCTGAGCGGGCTCTTCGCCGTCCGCAAGCCCAAGGGACCCACCTCGGCCGCCGTGCTCAACCTGCTCAAGGAGAGGCTGCTGGCAGGTGAGCGGCGGCGGCCGGGCCGCCACATCCGGAGAGTTCGGGCCAGGTGTGCCCTGCCCGGCGCGGCTGTGGGATGGGGTCAGGTGTGTGCGGTCCTTGGGGTGCGGGAGCTACAACTCCCGGCAAAGCACTTCACCCTCTTGCTCAGCGCTCAGGAAACCGGAGCGTAAGCGGGGTTTAGTTTCTCTCTGTGTTTTTTGTTTGTTTGTTTTGGTAGTAGTTCATAGCCATGGCATGGCCCACCTTGGAGAATGGAGTCATTTCTGGGTACATCCTGGCTCGCTGCGCCAGGGGAGGTTCAGGTTGGACATTAGGAGGAATTTATTCACAGAAGGCGCCATTAGGCATTGGGATGGGTGGTGCAGGGAGGTGGTGGAGTTGTGTCCTTGGAAGCCTTTAAGGAAAGACTGTCCCAGCCAGACTTTGTTGCTCACACTGCACGGTGAGCTGTGAGACCACAGTCACCACATGCCTCTTGTGGCAGGCGCCCAAGGAACAGCAGGACGTGAGCCCTGGGGTTGGATGGGGATGAGATTGGCCGCAGCGGGAAGCTCCCGCCCTGCGGGACACAATGCAGGAGATCCCAGGCTGCTTGGAGAGCTGGGCAGGGTCCCAGGGACAGCGTGTGCCCATCTGACAGAATGGGTGTCAGCAGCATCTCTGCAGTACAGCACTGGCAGGATGTTCTGCTGCGGTCCCACTGCCTGTTGCCATTAAAAAATACCACTAAAGGAGTGAAAACCATAGTGTTTCAAAAAGTTTGAAAGTCCTGGACACAGTCTACAGAAACTGCTCTTTCTGAGTACAGGGAAGTCTGTATGTCGGGTACTAAGGAAAAAAAAGTGACATCATTGCAAAGGTGTGAGTGGCTATGGCCTAGATTCTTTTTATAATGGATATGGGGACTCGATCATCTAGTCTGGGCTTTTGGGCACTTGCTGATGAAGTGAGAACACACTTTCAGACTAGTGAGTGCTTAGCCTGATTTACTCTGTAGGGAACTGTAGTGTAGGCACACACCTTGTATGGAAGAATCCGGTTCCCTGAATGGAGAGATAATAGATATGGATAAGGGATCTTAGGCCATTTGTAATCTTTAATACTAATAAATAAGGGGTATTGGACTCTGCAAAATTCCTGGAGTCATCACCTGTGTAGGAAGTTTGTTGGGTTGGGACACCGACAGCTTAAAAGCAGCAAGGAACAAGTTCAATCCACTGCAGAGTTTCCATAGGGCTGTGGATGTGCAAATAAACATGTCCCAATATAAGGCAGTAAATACATCAAGAATTGGCTCATATTATGTCACATAAAATTTGTGTATAATAGATGAATTGGGAACTCTTCTGCTGGTTCTTCCCTGCTTTGTTAATGAAACTTCACAGGCTTGCTACCAGTACTTTCCAAAAATCTGTTTGTAACACTATGTGAGACTTCATTAGAATGTAAGTGGAAATAACTTGCAGATTGTTTGAGATTGGTGGTAAATCTAAATTAATCATTGGTCTTCTGCAGTACAGTAATTTCTACACTGCTAATTAATAGTTTAAATATTTGATTTTTATTTCCTTTAGCAGTCTGGAAATGTGTGCCATTTTTCCTACATTCTGAGGTTATTTTATAATGCTTCCTTTCAATTTCTATTTGCAGAAGCTGGTGTGCAAACAAATGGGAACAAAAGAAATCAGGTTTTGAAAATTGGACATGGAGGAACTCTGGACAGTTCAGCCACAGGAGTTCTGGGTAATGAAAAACATAATTATAGTCATCAAAATATGATTTCAGGAAACATTTTCATGCCTTCATGAAGTCAGGTGGAGGAACAATTTGGGATACACATGGCAGGTTCTGGGGGAAGGACAGATTACTGTGGAAGAATGGTCTGGGTTAAATTTTATGTGCATATACTTGTACATGCACGTAATATGTTTCTTAACAGAAGGGTATAGTCTTCCTTCCTGCCTTCTCTCCCCTCTTCCAAATCCTGAAATAACTTCTGGGTTATTACATTTGGAAAAATACAAACTCTTGTGTAATGAATTGTAAAGTACCTGAGAAATTGATGGTTTTTTTAACTTAAGCTGGGGATTTATAGTCATCATAATCTGTTGAATTATTTTGTCTCAAAGTAATGCTATTCTGGGATTTTGAGGGAGCCTTTAGGGCTGTTAACACTCACAAAAGAAAGATGTATAAGAACAATTCAGCTGCTGCTTTTCTTGAAGCTCAGCACAGAAGTAGTTTTAGGTACCTATCCTGTCTTGCTTCATAAAGAAGAGTCTTCAAATATATTTGGTCTTTTAATTTTGATAGCAATCCATGTATTGAATTTTTCTGTTTTCTTAAAGAACAGGATGTGTCAATTGCTGGTGTTAAAACCTCAGCTGTGGGTGTGATTATTCCCACATCATACTTTGTCACCAGCAGTTTTATTGATAAGTAACATGCAGACTACAGCTTGCTCAAATCATAACCTTGTAGCTCTCCTTGGCTTGGAGAAATAACAGCAATACGTTTTTGCTGTTGAAAATAAACAGCTACAACTCTGAGTATACACTGAAAGTAAATGCTCCGAGTTTTGATGAATGGCTTCTCTCAGGAAGAATTCAGCTTCAAGGGGAGGTTGGTTGCTACAAGTAGCTGGTAATTGTCACTTGTGAAGGTGGCAAAATGACATTCTTGGGTTAGAATGGAGCACTGCCTGGCTTGGTTCGAATTTCCTGTTCTCTGTGGCCACTCACCAGAGAACTCAGTGTGCATTCCTGAAGCAGACGTTTTCCTCTTACACAGGTGTTCCCTTTGAGCATGCTGCCTCTCATTGTGCAAAGGCAACAGCATTGATCCATAGGAAAAGCAAAATCACTTGTGCTTTTTTAATTGCTTCTCCAACTGTTCCGATACCCAGCAGTCTCCAAAGCCTGCTTCTATGGCATGACAAAAAGTATTTGGGCTTGATGTGCTTGGTATAGATAGAGAAGCACATCACCTTAATTAGCTGTGTATGGATTAAAAAAAGGCACAGGATCTTTCATTCCCCTGCCATACAAAACATACAGGAAAAAATCAGTGGTAGCTAGATTGGAAGGGACAAAACTGGAGAGGAGTGGGAAAGGGAATATGCCCACATTTCTTGTGTGTTCAGGTAAGGTAATGAGGAGAGAGGGAAGGACACAAGAGAAACAAGTTATTCAGAATATGTGTGCTGCTTTTCAGGATGGAGTGGTGGAGCAGAAAGCTTTCCTTCCTCACGGACAGGAGCATGATAGAAGTATTAAATTTTCTGAAGCCCTTTGTGATCTATACTGCTGTCTCCCAGGTTTTATGTACTGCATGTCTGTAACTTTGTTCCTGGAAATTAATTGATACAGAGTCCTGCTTAGTGTGCCAGGTGTCCTGCCAATAACTGAGCAGTGCTCTTTATCAGATAACTTACTGACAGCAAGTGTAGATGAGGAAGGGCCTTGGAGGCAGAGGTCAGTGATCTATGATGTGTGAGAGAAAGGCAAGGTCAAGTCTTGGTGAATATCTTCTTTTGGTGTTATTCTAGGGCTGTGGTTCCAGTTTGCTGTTTCTTGCTGTATAATGGGAATTTTATTTGCCATTTTTATATGGCAGTAATGAATTACGCTTCCACAGTAGAAGAAAACATGAAAAAGTATAAAAACATAAAAATTCAGTTACATCTTTTTACATTCAGTGTAGTCTCTCAAGTGGGGTTTATGTCACTGTTCTATAACACACATTCTCCATAAGCTGATGATTAATGGAGAAAATTGTTAGTGTCTTGTTGACAAAAGCATTCAATGTCTCTTTAAAATTATTCTATTGAATCTCTTGACACTCTTCAGCAAATTTCGGCTCAGCCGTTGAAGTTATGTTCAGTTATGTCATTATGTTGCAAGAAAATTACTTGGCTGTAAAGTCTTATCTGTGTGCTTATCTCCTTTTCTCAGCCTTCTTGCAGCTCTTTCCTATCTGGCAAGTAACAGGAACAGGTTGAACTGAAGGTACATGAAAGCAGAAGCACAAGGGCATGTGTGACTAAAAACCCTCAGGAATAAGAAGAGTAGTAAATGAGAACAAGGAGGAATCTGATGAGTCTCAGAGCATAAAAATTGAGAAGCATTAGAACACAAGTAAATAATTTTTTTTTTTACAAAGTTCATTTTCAGTTTGATGTTGTCAGTCCTGGCTCTTGATTAACATGAAGCTGATTTCCTGAAAGCTTCTCTAGTTTTATTAAAATAAAGTACATAAGCTGTTACACATTCCATGAGTTGTACACAAAACTAATTTCCTTCTAAAATTTTCTTTGGATTGCTGTGTGTGGAAAAAATCAATAGGAAAGCATTTTAAAGGCAAGCATCTTGTACAAATCTTTAAAGTAAAATATAAAATAGAGCTCTTTTTCTGTCTCTTTCTTTTATGAAAAGCTGACTGATTGCTGTTTTTTAGAATACTGGTGTTAAGAATGAAATAACAGTAATCTGTACATGCACAGTAATAGGCACTTGGACCTTTTGATTATTTTACTTTCTTCCTGCAAGTCTGATAGACAATTCCATTATGCTGTCTTGGGTGTATTACTCTTGGTCACTGTCAACCTTTAAAAGGACTATTTGGTTACAATGAAGGGTTCATTCATTATTGGTGAGCCATAACCTTCATCAAACGAGAGGCAGTGTTAATTGCATTCTCCATTTCTTTGGTGATTAAAAGATAAATAAATGTAGGAGTTGAATTAAAGTATTTTAACAATAGATGAAGGTTATTCATCTTCTGCTTTAAACTTTTTTTCCTTTCACTAGTTCCATGTTGTTTGAACATCAGAGATGCTTTCTCAAAAGTGTTGACTCTCTTCATATGCTAACAGAGCATGAAAGGCTTAATTTCTGTCTAGCATAATATTTAGTATTGAATGCTGTTGAAAAAGGCCTGTTTTGAAGTAGCATTTCTTTTTCTGTCTTTGCAGTGGTTGGTATTGGAAAAGGAACAAAAATGCTGGGAACTATGTTGGCAGGTTCCAAGGTAAGGAATGCTAAATGACTTGTATTAGCAGGGGGGTTGTTTGCTGGCTTCCTTTCTTCTGTCAGTGAAGAGCTGAAGCAACACAAATGTGTCAGCCATGCTGCATGTTTAGTTCAGATGTGTACTTCAGCTCCTTTTTGCAGGTAGTCAGAAATGTGCTACTCAGACTTTAATGTCCAGACTAGTTATTTAAAAAACTTTGTTTGTCTCAGTTTACTACGAAGTGTTAATAAGTACCAAATTACCATTTTACAGGAAGATTTCTATACTATTTAGTGTACTAGAAAAAAAGAAAAACTAACAATGATGGCACTGAAACTTATGTTTTGGGGATGTAGTTGTGGATGACAGTTCAATTTTTGGTAATTTTCCTTATGTCCAGATAACTTCACTGTTATTTAGCTTGAAGTAACAGATGGTCTTTGTTTCTTTTCTGTCTTCTTAAATACCATGAGGCCTTAAGAGGCACTTTTTGGATATTTAGTATTTTGGATTGTGTTGCTGCTGCTGTAGAGGGATGCTCTATAAACACATGAATAGACTCATGTGAGAAGCCAAAGGTAGCAAAAGCCCTGTGGCTGCATGGAGAGAATCCAGGCCAGAGCCTTGACAGATAGAAATTTTGTTCATTGCTGGTTTTGATTAATTTTCCTATGTTAATTTTACGTTGGTGACCCCCCCAGACTGAAGGTGTTACATACACAAAAAAGTGCAAATACTCCCAAGGGTAATGTCCCAGTGTTAATTCCTTCCTCACAAGTCAAATCCTCTGGGTTTAGCCTTTTTTTTTTACATGAGAAGTTTAGATAAGAATGACAGATGTAGAAATAAATTAAACCTTCCAAAAATTAAACTTAAATGCAGGAAAAGTCAATAATGCATTATGTTCTGCCATTTTTCCCATTCTCTTCTAGTCTGAACACTTAAGGTCTTTTCCAGCTGCTGATCTGATAGCTTAAAGGTAGAATTTGGTTGACAATCTTCAGTTCAACTCAGAGGCAAATAATTTGACAGAAAAGAAAACAACGAGGATAAAAGGACATAGCTGTAGAGTCTGATCCAAAACTCCTGGCAGGCAGTGCCAGTCTCTGCACTGGCTGGAATGGGTTTGCCTTTGGTTTATATGAGTGCATTTCAGAGGCATCTGTGTTTTGAAACGTGCAGTAAACAGCTGGATTTACACTGGAAGTGTCAGCAGTTAGCACCTGACACCTCCTTCGAAAGAACTTTAAAGTTAAAAGAAGTCAGATTTACTTCAGCTAAATTAAGTCATCACAGCTAAATGTGTAAATTGTTGATTTAAAAACATGTAAAGCAATTGAATTAGCTCTTAAGCTGAGGTTCACAGTGGAAGCAGCTGTGATGGATGAATTACTTTCAGCCTTTCTGGCAGAAGAGGGTATGCTCAGGTTCCTTGACAACTTCACTGTGAAGTCCTGTAGCCAGTAACAGGGTTATCCAGCCAAACCTTGTTCCCAGATGGCTCACAGGGGCTTAGAGCTGCTCCTGAGGGCAAGGGAGGGGAGAATGTGCAGTGGGGGCAGCCTGGTGAGCCACCCCAGGCAGATCCATCCCTGGCCTTACATGGGTGTGGGCTGTGGGTGCTTGGTTCAGTGAGGCACAGATACATCTTCACAGAGCTCAGCAGCTCTTCCCCTGCAGCTGTCCCTTTGGGAGGTACCTGACATCTGTGCCAGGTATGGGATCTGCAGCATTAATTTGGGGCCTTTCCTGTCTCTGCCTTCCTGTTTTCTGTTGGTACTTCAGTAAATTAGGCATGCAATAATTTGTGAGGCTTAAGGAAGTTGAAGGATCACTCACAGATGTCTGCCTGTTGGGTTTTTTGACCACACTGACAACAGCATCTCATAATGTATCAAGAGCTAAATTCATGACTAAATACGTTTGAGTATCTTTTTGCTTTCTGTGCCATGTGCTTGGAATTTATACCCTTATTTAATTTTTTTTCCACTATTTTGGATGCTAAAGCATTTGTTGAAATGTGGTGTTTTTCTTTTGTTCCTTTTGTTATTATAAAGATTCAGAGGAGCTCCTCTGACCCTCTCTGGCCAGGATTTACTGTTTGCTTCTAGGAATGCATCTTGTAAAGAAACAGTTCAGTCTATCATTGCTGGCAGCAGAGCTATGTGGAGTGGCCAAAATGTATGGTACTGCAGTAAACTCCATATGGTGACTCTGCCAGGAATTGGACTGGCTCTGACTTTTTCCCAAACGTTGTGTGAAACTTTCCTGACTCTGTGTGGCAGCTCTGAGCATTATCCCTTGGTGTGCAGCTCACACACGTTCTGCAAGGAGTGTTACTCTTGACGTGTAAACCGAGTTCTTCGTGGGTTTGACCTCCTTAGGAATTAACTCAAGACAAACAGAAATGGGCAGCCAAGGGCAATACCTGCTTAGTGTTCCACATTTCTCATTGAATTCTTAATATTTGTCCAGAAATAAAAATATGTACAAGCTGGCTTAGCTTTTGTTTGTTTGCTTTTTGTTGTTTCAAATGTTCCAAGTGAAAGGAAGAAGCTGAATGCTCTTGGATCTGGAATTTAAATACTGAGCATTTGATAAACATTCCATATGATAATTTCTTTTTCTTCTTGTTCTGGGACTTGCACTTGGTCTTGTTTGGACTTTTTGCATTTCAAGATTTTTAAAGATTTTTTTTTTTTGCCATGTTGGCAAAATAGAGTAGAATGAGAAAAAATGTCATGCTTCACCAGTAAAATTAACACGATGGGGGTGGACCAGTATTTATTATGGTAAATTGTTTCTGAACAATTCAGTATTAGATATGACTTGTCTGTCTCAAACACAATGTAGAAGTGTGTTTTTTCTGGGGGGAAAATGGTTTAGAAAATGGTAGCACAGTTTCCAAAGTGGTAGTCCCGTTTAAAACTTCTCATCTACAAGAATGTGCTGTTACACAGAAGCAATGAGGGAAATGACCATGTGATAATCAGAGAAAAAAAAAAATGGAGAGCACTAAGCAATGAAATTCTTAATTAATCTAATACTTTCCATTGGGAGGAGATGTCTCCCAACACATTCAGTCTTTATGGATAACTGAAACTTTTGGACTTCAGTTCTGTGCCTAATTTGCTTATTTTTCAGTGACATAGTGCCTGGGTTCAGCCTAAGGGAATTTTAGTCATACCAGTGTGATTGAAGAAATTCACCATCCATCAAACTGTCCTTGAAACCACTGCCTCTCCATTAGTGAAAAGCTTGGGGTATATTGGTTTTATCTGAGGATACAACTTCTTGTCATGGTCCACATACAAAATACCTCCCCAAGTGCTCAGTGTGGAGGAAATTCCCTTTTTACTGGTGGTACAAGCTTGGGCAATGACTGATTAAAATGGAAAATTATATCTCAAAAGCTGTGGCTTCTCCAGAATGAAGCTATCCAAAAAAACCCCAAACGTCTGGGTAGAGTAAAACCCAAACTCCAAGTGTTCTCAAAGCCTAGAAAAGGAAAAAGAGATTATGGGCAGAATGAAGATACATCTGTGACCTGATATGTGACAACTTTCATTTCATATAATAGTTAAAATTTGTGTTCTTATGAATCCTGGATAGAAAATGAGTGCTAGATCAGTGATTAGGTTTTAAATCTTGCCAGTCATGCTTGTATGGTGTGAGAGAGGGCTTGTCTGAGCAGGAATTGGTTGAAATCACCTAGCAGAACTTCTGAGACATGTAAATTACTTTTTGCAGGATGATTCTGGGATTAGAGTTTGTGTATTGCAAAATTGTTACTCTGGAGGGGTTGGCAACAGATCCTGCAGAACAACATGTCCATAAACAAGGTTATTTCTTTAACTCCTGTGATTACCTTACTGTCCTAAAGATCAAGTTTTTACTTACATCCCTTAACTTCTCAAACTTCAAGCTTTCTCCATGAATTCATTTTTTTTTCTTTAATTAAGTCCTTTGGTTCCATCTTTTGGCAGTGAATAACGCATTAGAGAGCATATCCAGTGGTTCTACAAGGAGCAAAACTAATGAAGCCTTTACTTGTGACTTCGTTTGTTTACAGCTCGTTAGACACCAAAGCCCAAGTGGACTTCTTGGTATCCAGTAATTCAGTGGGGCTCCCTCTGGACCCTTCTTAGTAGAAGCTGCAGTTGATTTATTTCCTCTGTCTGTCTGTTTTCAGGAGGCTTCTAAGAACTCTGCATCTCCGAGACCTCTATTTTTCTGCCAACATTTGTGTGTTTGCACATTGACATGCACACCATGATGGTGTGATATTTCTTTTGAAATTCTAATTTTCATTTTAAATAGCCTCACTGTGCTGGTTTGTTGCTTTTTCTTTTCAGTGTATTTCAGTCTTTGTGCTCCAGTGCATTTTTAGTTGCAAGTGCAAGAAAATTGAGTTGACTTTCCTTTCAAAGGATCCTCTTGGTCGTGTATGCTCTTACTTTTAGTCTGAAAAATTTCTCTGGAGTATCACCAGCTGAGTCTGTGCTTCATTGTGCTTTCTTTTGGAGCTGGTGAAACCAAACCCACTTACTCATACAGTGCATAGGGATGTGTTCTGTTTTCTTTTTCAGATTCTGATATTTTTAACATTGTCTTGGAAGGGCAGGTGGTAATAATTTTATTAGACTAATTGTTTTGGCACAGAAAACTTGGTGTTTGGATATGCAAGCCGTCTCTCAGATCTAAAATAGAAGCCATAGATTTTAAAACTAAGCATATTTTGGAGTTGTTTAGAGCTCAGTGGAATAGGTATCTTTTAGACCACTTCTGAAATAAAAAGTAGGTAATGCTTGTGTGCATGGTTTACAAGCAATTCTGTGTGGGCAAGCAGTTATATAGGTAATGTCCCAGGACTGCTCCACAAAGATAGGCTACATTTTATTACCTGCTTTAATAAAATATATTAAGAAAACAGTTTTATCTCCTGAGTTGGGCAGCAAGGATTTTTTCACAATGGATCAGCCAATCTCCCAGGCACAAGGCAAGGAGGACTTATTGCTAGCTTGATGATTCTTCAGATCTCACCTTGCTTGTGTTCATCTGCTTTTGCTTTCAAATTGCAGTATTTCTCTTGGAGGAGAGATAAAAGTGGTTTGTTTGCTCTTTAGCCTTTTCCCTCAGAAATTTTTCATCTGCAGGACCTTGTCATTTTTCACTCTGTGGTTTGTGCCACAGGTTTACCTTCTCACACCTCTTTGTTCACGGTATCCTGTCCAGAATAACCAAGGGTCTGACAGAATTTCTTTTTGTAATAAAATGGGAGTGGTAACAAATAAAGTGCAGAATGTGACCTGCCCATTTAAAGAAAATGAATTGTAGCTACACAAAATGTCACTACTTTGCCTTTGCTCAAGCCCAAAGAAATTGTTTCCTTTCAAGGGAGGTAGAAGAGGGAAGGAGATGAGAAGGTTATCTCCTAGGGGCAGGAGAGAGCCTGGTAGATGATATGTTGTGGCACATGGAGGGGTTAATGTGAGATAACGTCATAGTGTGCCTGAAATCCAATATCTCTATTGAGTCCGTGGGTTTTTTTGGACCCAGTGGAGTTATGAATTTTAGTTCTCAGGCTTGTTTTGAAAGATGTTTTATGGGTTTTCCTTGAGGAACAGGACTGGCAGATTGGAGATAGTGATTGTTTTATGAGAGATGTTAACCTATGGGCAGATGGATGTGTTTCAGCCCTTGTAGACTGGCTCAGTGAATTCTTCCTGACACATACTGGTTGCTTAATTTCACCCATTTAGTTACCATTTTGAAGAAGTAGATTACATTCTTGAAATACAGGTATAGGACAGAGAAGTCCTGACATTTCTGTTCTGTGGTATTTGTTATCTTATTGTGCAAGCATTCAAGGAATACTTCCTCATATGTTTGTGCAACTCAGTGCAAAGATTTCTATTAATAAAACTTGTCCTAGTTAATGTCTGTAGCCTCTAACAGCTACATCTAGGAATTGCTATAATAGTTTGGTGGGGATTTTTTAACCACCACTGGCACCTGAGAAGGTTTTTGCAGAACCAGAACTTTGTGCTGTTACTCCATGAGCTCTCTAGAGCAGAGGAGGTTGGTTCAGAGACCCATTGTTGCATATGCAAACTTGGCACTGGTTTCTGTCCTGTGTGTTATTTTACCTTATTGACAATGAATTTCTTGTTCCCCAAATGCCTCGATATATAAACTGGAGATCAGTGTCAGTTTGTGAAATCACATTGAAGACAATGTGATTGTCTTCTTGTTTTGTCAAAAGGAAAATGCTTACAAAAAGGAAGGCTGGGAAAATGCATTTATGAAGTTGATTTTGATGTGTTTTGAGAATGTGTAGAAGGTGTTAGCAAAACTTGAAGTGGTGTCTGTACAAAAGGAGTTGCACTGAGAAAATGCTGAGCCTGCACAGTGGGAGATGCAGGAATTGGGAAGGGCTAAAATGTTAGAGGGATGAAATGGCCGTACACACCGTCAACATCTTTAATTACCTGTTACTGCAAAACATATGATACATTTTTTAACCTGCTTTTTTGGTAACAAATCATAGGAGAAGAGGCTAATTTTAATGTCTTTTCTGCGCCAATATCTCTAAAACAAAGTTGTCGAAGAAGAAGCTGTTGAACAGTATAGATGCATCCTGTACTGCAGTGATACTAGTAGTAAGCTGGCTTAACGTGTAGTGCTCAAGTCTCTTTTATGCTCACCCCAGAGGCCTAATCTATTAATAGCTCAGCTTCATGCTCTATTAATATTCACACTCTTCTTTAAACTGACGAAAATCTTGAGGAGGCTGCACCTATTGTGCTGCTCTTTCCTCCTCAAATGCCAAATATTTTAAGAGCATATTCTGGTGTGATTTTTCTGTTCTTCCATTCAAGAGGTCAGTGGTGCTTTCTTCTGTCTTGACCTTTCTATAACTGTGCATAGGGCTGTGCTTCATGTGCAGTTCTTGCTTGGATTCATTAATAAAATCAAGACTGCAATATGGCAAGGCTTTTCTCTCATTCTTCATAAAAATAACAGAAAATAAAAAGGATGGTAACCAGTTTAGATTAGCCATTTTACACTGTTTTCCCTAGTGTTCATTTCTAGTAATTTGGAGATGTTCTTAGCACTGCCTTTTAGAATTTGCTGCATCTTGGCCTTAGCAATGCTTTTGAATTCAGCCAAAGGCTTTCATGCATTCAATTTTATGTGATTTTGTATGTAGCTGTAAAGTCTTACCCTTCTGGAAGGACTGTCTTCTATTTATGGACAGAGAATTATGTATTTCCTTAAAACTCTGTTTCCCAGATGGAATTTGGAGGTCATCTTTCTTTATTTTGTTTTATCTCTGATATGGGTACTAGAGGATAGAATGATGGAACAGGTAATAAAGCTGAGGATGACATTTTGGAGCCAACCTGAGACATTTTGATGAGTGAGGAAGGTGTCCATAGAGAGCAGTTGCCAGAAAGGTTTGCATAAAGAAACTGTGGGTTTCAGACAGCCGCCTTTGCACATTAACCTGCATCCCCTCCTGGATGTTGTGAGCCTGCACTCTTTGTAGGTGACGTGTGGCCTGGTGCTATCTCAGTATTCCTGTTACTCTGGGCATTGTTCTCTCACCTGCCCCCTTTCCTGTGCTCCCTTTGACTCCAAAATTTAAATTTGATACGGCTTTTAGTTAACACCTTAAAGCTTCTTTGTGCTACAGGCAAAGTATCTTCTGTTGGGTTCCTGTTAGAGGGATTTCTAGTCCTTCCTTCGCATGAAAAATCTAGTCATCTCATAATGTTTCAACTCTTTAAAATAAGCTGACATAAGAGATCAGAAAATCCTGTTAGTCCACAAAGTAAAGATCAGATAGTTCTTCAGCAGTGACAGTACAATTACAGCATCTAGCACTAAATGCAATTTAGTGCAGGCTTAGCACAAAGTCAGCTTTTTCTTTTAGGAGAAAAATATGAATGGTAGCAAAGTTGTGTTTATCAGAAGGCCATGTTTGGTGTTTGATAATTTTGAATTTGCTCTATTGTAAAACACGAAATTCCTCCCTCATCCTGCAGTCTTTATTTTGCCCCTGTGCAACCTGCTTTTAAGAGATTAGGGCTCTGTGCTTTTAATATATTGGAATCTGCTTAGTGAGAGTGCTCTGTTTTGGAAAATAATTGAAACTATGGCAACCCTTGGGGTTTTTTCCAGCTTATTTGTCTACCTCATGCACTTCTCCGTTTTGGTGGATGATTAGCATACTGGAAACCACTGGTAGCTGCTAATGTTATACAAACAGCAAAATAAGTTCTGTAAATATTAAATCCAGAACTGGTTATTTGTGCTTTAGGTATCATTGAACACAAACTGAATGTCATTACAAAACTGAGAGTTTAAGGCCTCTTCACTGTCTCAGTGGCCTGAGTCTACAAATCTGTAAGTGCAGAGCAAATGGTTTTGGCACAGGAGCACTGATTCTGATCAGTGCTTGCCTGCTGTGGGCTCCCCCTGATTTCCATCAGGTTCTCTAGAGCACTTGTTTTATGTTTGTTTATGTTCAAACTTGTTAGCCACACACAGACATCAGTTTACATAGATTGAATTTCTGTTTCTCTTGAATATGACTTCTCTTTCCCAGCTTTCAATCTCTTGCACAGGAGATTGTGGCCTTAATTTATTTATTTTCCTTTTACACTTCTGTGTTCAGTTGCTGCTGTGATTAGAAAATGGGTCATCCTTGGATGAACTCTCATGAACTGCCTCTTCCAGAGAGCTTGCTTGCCTGGGAAATTCTTGTAGTGGGAGCCATCTTAAAATCTTCCTGACAGCTACTGGTGACCTTGTTTCATAATGACTTGTGGTTCTGTCTAGCTCTTCTAAAGTGTTGCTTCTCCATGTATGAAAAAGCTTTTAAAACATGTTATAATTTAAGATTTCAAGTCTCTGGCTTCTTTCCAAATAAAACCTTGATGTCTCTACAGTTAAAACTGAGCAGCTCTGTTGCATGATCTGTCTGGCATTTGCACTAAGTGGGGCAGACATGCCTGGCAGTCAGCCCAGGGGCTTCAGCCTCCTGGAAACCCCCCCGGGTGGGGTTGTGCAGCTGAAAGCTCTGCTGGCTGTGCATCCCCTGAAATGGGAGGGGATTCTTCCTCCTTCTCCTCCTCTTCCCCCTTTCCCAGTTAAATATGTATGCTGATAAAGTCTTGCCTTTATTCTCTCTCTTTTTATGGTTATTCTTTCTCTTTCTGTGTTAGTCTAAGGACTTCTCTGAAACTGGGTATGAAAATAAAAAAGCCAAATTATAGCTACTCTCTTACTAAAAATATTATGGTAAACATATGGTTTATTATTTGTGAGAATGTTGACTGTGCCCTGTGGTTGTGACACTAAAACAAAATTCCTCTTCCCAAGACCTGTGAGATTTATTAGAGGTTTGTAATTTGTTTTTTACAGATTCCTGTAATCCTATTTTTTTATCCAGTGCTGGCTTTTTATGGCGTGTTTCTTTCTGGTCGTGGGTATGGTGCACATGCACGGCCACCCAAGCATTTCACTGTGTGTCTGGTCTTGTTGGGGTTGCATCCAGCACATCCCCCAGCCTGTGTGACAGAGTTTGTGCATTATCATTGCAGAGTGCAGTGGCCTGTCACTGTAAAGTATCTTCTTAAGGCTGTCTTCTCACTGCTGGGAATGGTGGAGCTGCTTACACTCAAGGGCTTCTGTCACTTCGCTGCCTTTTGTTTCACTTGCCGTAATGGTTTTCTTTTTTTCAAGAAAATGGTTTTCTGACTGGCTGAGAGACAGCCATTCCCCAATGCAGGATGGTTTTGGGAAGGTCTGTTTGTCCCCAGGGTACTGTTGTACAGTTGTGAGGCTCTGCTTTGGGACCAGCCCACCATTCTGTGCTGGAATTAGTGCCCGATGCTGCAGCACTCGCAAGTCCTGACTGGGAACTGGATCTCAGCTTTTAATGTGCTGCACTTGCATGCTGTGCAATCCCATAGGCAAGTTGAGGTGCTGCTTTTAATCTTTAAAGGATTTGGGTCCTGGTCTCTTGAGATGAGTAGAGGGCAAGGGTGTAGGGGCTGTTGACTGGCAGGAAGTTCTCTGAGGAGCTGCAGTATAGGGACGCTTTCTGTCACAGTCTGCACTTGTCAGGCTCTGCCACTGCCTGCAACACCTACTACCTTGCTTTTTTTGTTTTGGGTTGAGTGGGTTGAAGACAGAGTGTTGTGAGCAGTTGCTGTCTGTGTTCCTGCAGTGATTTGTAATTTGAGAGTACAGGGAGAATGCCCCTGGATGTATTTCATAAAACTGGAAGAAATAAATGATTGCCAACACAGGTGAGAAAAGGTCACTGAACACTTATTAAATGACTCAGAATCCATTGGGTGCTTCTGAGGGCAGTGTGAGTGAGCGTCTAAAGAGTGTTAATGCTGAATTGTGACACAAATAATTCTGGACTCTGATATTATCTTCTACAACCTCCAGGGTCTGCACCCTGCCAAAGGGGAAGAAGTAATCCTTATCCAGTGGCAAGTAAGAATTATGATATATAATTGTAGATAGCCAAGGGCACTCCAGAGACTGATCATAAACCAACTGTAATTCTTAATTTCCTGACCTGTTATAGCCTCCTTTGTGGATTATTGCATTGCTGGCTTGAGTATTTTGTGACTCTTTAAAGGCTCCTGTAAGGAATGGGAATTTGTGACTAACGTTTAAGGATGTTCTTTTTACCAACTGCAAACCTTTTTTCACTTTTTGCAGAAATTAAAGGGGAAATACTGAGATTTGGATTGTATTGTTCATGCAGTTTGTGTTTTCATATTAACAGATGAGAAAGTATCTCTCTATTGCTGGCAAGTCAAATACAACATGTTATTGTAGCAGACAGCCTAAAGCAAGATAACCAAAACCAGAATTAAAGGAAAGGAAGTAATTTCAACTGAAGTAGTATGAGTATTTTGATTTGGAAACATCAGAAGACAGAGTGTGAGTTTTCAAATTTTCAGATTTAAAATTTTACTGAACTGCTAAGATCATTCATCGTGCTTAGGATAATGATGATCTGCTCACGTGTTTTTATTAAGCTCTAGGAGAGGTGCTGAACAGTGTCTTTCTGGCAGTGCTATTAAATGTTCAGAACCAGATCATTAAATGTCTCAGAAAGCAGTCAAATTTATGGCCCTAACAGCTAATATAGTAGTAAAAGATAATATACCTGAAAGTTTATTTAAATATTTGTTGTGGAGCAGCATTCATCCATTCTTTCTTTTGCTTCTTTTCTCATACATTCCAGAAGTGTGTGAACTTGAAGAATTTTATTTTAAAATACCTAATTTTGCAGAGTTATCAGACATCTGCAATATTTAGGGAAAATGTAGCCCTAATGTGGTGTTGTGGTTGAACCTGGCAGGCAGGTAAAACACCACACAGCTGTTTGCTCACTCCTTGGAGTGGGACAGGGACAGAATCAGAAAAAAGGTAAAACTTGTGGGTTGTGATAAAGGCAGTTTAGTAAGTGTAATGGAAACATCTGTGTTACCAACACTGTTTTCAGCATAAATCCTAAGCATAGTCTCATACCAGCTACTATGAAGAAAATTCTCTGTATTCCCAGCCCAACCCAGCACATGAAGTAAGCAAAGAATACAGTTATTTTTATGTTAAAGTCTGCACTCTGCTGCCTTTTGTCTGACTATTTCTGCTGCTTCCATTTTGCAGCAGTTGCTTGAAGAAATACATTGAAGTGGCAGGCTGTCACATGGAACAAAATCAAGGCATGTCTTACTAGTCCAGTGGTGTGGGTGTGATTTATATGCCTACACTGTTATTACTTGAGCTTGTTTGTACATTACAAGTACATGAAGCAGGATGCATTGCATCTCAGAGCAAAATGTTAGTGCTTATGCCTGTTTGGATGTGTTCCAGGAGAGTTTGGTCAGCCAGCTTCTGAAAGATACATCCTCAGATCTGTATTAGTTCAGCTGGGAGTAAGTTCACTGGAGCCTTACTGGGAAATAGAGGAACACTTGGATTTTTCTCTCCCAGGCTTTACTTGAAGGCCTCTGGACTTACCATAGGGAAGCTGAGGGGACTGGAATGGGATAGGAATGGGTCCAACCATTGATGGATACCTGATGGTATCCCTGAACTGGACTCAGGCTTACGTTACAGAGTGAGCCTTGGTGTGTTGACAGCCTTTTGACAAGTCATGGAGCAGCTGCTTCAGAGAAGCCTCTGTCAGCTTCAGCAGGTTGTGCTATATGCTCAGAGCACAGCAGTTCTTGGGGTGAAAACATGGTAAAGGAGGGCATCTGGTGAAATGCAGTAAGGGCAAGAGCTGCTGTCCTGGGGTCAGGCTGATTCCTTCTTGCAAACTACAGACACATACACTGAAGAATTTTTTAGAGAAGTGCCCTGAAAAACCCTGAAAAACAAATATTCAGAGAGCTCACGATGAACAGAGATGTTACTCAATGACCTTGAACTGCTTGTGCTGGTCACAAGGTCCTTACCAGATCCCAGGAGCTCAAAACTGGAGCTTCAGGCTACTGCATATCCCTGCATTTCACAGCAGAACCATTGTAATGCTTTGTCTTGGCAGTGGGTGTTTTGCTTTCACAAGTGAAGGTTTTTGTGTCTTTTTTTTTCTAATGTGCAAAGGAACAGAAAAATTGTCTGTGAAAGGTACTCCTCTGTGCCTTGCTTCAGCTGTGACATATGACACCCCACAGAGCCTTTGATGTTACTACCCTATTATTTTCTTTATGGTATTGATGTATTTGTAGTAAAAATTAGATTCCATGTTGCTTCTTCCTTGGGTTTCTGAAACTGAAATCACAGGCACATGTAATACAGGATTTACTTTTTGTTTGATTCCGTGTCTCTTCATCTTGACTTTTGCTTACCCAGAGTTGCTGGATTGACCACTTAGGCAGTATTCTTCCTGTTCTGATTTGAAGTAATTGGTAGTTGCAGTCTTTATCTTAAAAAAAATAAGAAAAAAGAAAAAAAAATCCTAAGAAACAACCTCAAGGACCTGACTCACTAATCTCTCTTATTCCTTCCCAGAAGTACACTGCCATTGGAATGCTGGGCAAGGCTACTGATACATTAGATGCTACAGGAAAAGTAACTGAAGAAAAGCCTTATGGTAAGCATAAATGTATCTATACACTTGATGTAATTTGAAGGCATAAGTGGCCTCTGTCATAGGAAAGCGGAAGAGATGTTTGGGACTCTGAATTAAGTTTAAATGTGAAATTAAGCTAAGATTATTTCATCTTCATATAGTGCTCATACAGTTCAAACCAGCTTCATGCAATTATGTCCAACGCAAGTGTTCGTTTCTGCTGGAAAAAAACAAACCAGGCATTAGATTAGAAGGGAGGAAATAGAATTGGGCAGGACTGTGTCATTTTAAATCTTTGACAGGCTGACAAATGACGTGCAGTGTCCAGTAACATTTTCCTCTCTCAGAGTGTAGTCCCAGGAGTCCTCTCTTAGTAAAACCCTTTAAGGCCAGTGGAGGAATAAAGTACTTGGATCTTCCTTCTAGAACACCATTTCACCTACAGACTGCTTAACATTTAATGAGGATGACATAAACATTCTACATATGTCTATCTTCCAGATCTTGGTCTTGCTTGCATCTTTAATAAATGAAGTTTTCTGACTGACAGAGCACAGTGCAAGGGTGTAAGGCTTCAAAACTCATCCTGACTGTGGCTTTGCTGGGCATCTTAGAAAGAATGTAGTATCACAGTAAATGTATTTGTTATTAGTTCTTTCACAACCTTGGGGAAAAAAATTTTAAAAATAATAGGTAACCAGTTGCTTAGCAACTCTACAGGTCTGACATTCTTTGTACCTGGTAATAGGTACATGAAGTAAATAATCTTTTTTTAATGGCATGATGAAAAAGCCTGGATTTCACTTCTCACTCCCAATCTCCTTTCTTTTGCAGTTTTCCTTTTCTCATGAGGCAGGCAAGCATGAGTTTCTTGTCCACATTCTAAATAGTATTAATTACTAGACAATGTTACTCATAGATGTTGGATCATTTATTTATGCTTCAGGATCAAGTTATAAGTCTCTAAGCTTCTGGAGGCCTGAGCATCCACATGGTGTTAGAGTTGCCACATGGTGATGGTTGAATGAAGTGATGATTCACTTTCTTGGTATTTGTCTGTACCTCTCAAAGTGGAATTTTGTGGTTGTGCTACACTAAGAAGTATTCAGAGATCCTTGCGGTGAAATACCATTTCAAATACATGCAACTTCCATGGTCAGTTAATTAAAAAAATAAAAATCTGTTTTTTGAAACACTAGTTTTTAGTTTTTCATTTTGTATTGTTTACTGCAGACAGAATTTAGGGTGTTGTTTTTGTGTGTTTCTCTCCCTGGCAGCTCCTGTTACATCAGTTCCCACCTCTGTTATGGTGGCTTACCTTTCTGGTAGACTGTGTGCTTGGGGAACTGATTTGGCTTATAAATACCTCCTTTTTTTGAGTTGCTTGTCATTTTAAACTGAGATCAGTTGATCCTGTTCATCACGTGGTCTCATGAAGAGCAGCATTGGCATTGCTGGGGCAGTGCAGTCTGGGGTGCAGTTTCCTTTTGCTGAAGGAAATGCTCGTGACAGTGGTCTCAGTTGCTTTCCATGTTGGTGCAAATCAGTCAGATGTGATTTCTTCAGAAAGAAAACAGCATGGATACTCATTTTTTCTCTCTGTGGTACCTACGTGGTTTGTGTTCCTCATCTTTTGCAGTGTCTTCTCCAAAACAGTTTGGTTTTCTGCAGGATACTCTCTTTGGCCCACCATCCCTAATTTCTAACCCTCCAAGAAAAGGCAAACCAGATGTTTGAGTTGAATTTCAGTTTCCTTTGGACACCTGCAAGGATCCTTGGAGAAGCAGAGCAAGGGAATACAAATCCTGCAGTGCCAACATCATATGGGATTGGGCCTTGAGGCAGAGAAAGGGCCCTCAACCAGTTTGCAAGATGTATAAAACTCTTCTTGAGTGACTTCATTGGAACATAAGAGGAAAGTGCCTGCAGAAAGTTGCCAGCTATATTAACTGTAAGAAAGTGTTACATTTTAGTCCTCAAAGTGTCCCTAGACAGCAGCTTAGGAAGCAAACTGTACAGTTTGTCACAATGTCAGGATGTACTGAAGAGAACTCCTTGCTTTTAACCCCTGCTGAACTTCTCATAGCTTTTTGTTTCTTAGCAGGCAACGAGTTTGCATTTCCACATGAAGTTAGGTTATAGTTTCATACTACTGCCAGGCTGTCAGATGCTGGCTTTGGAAGCAAGTATCATTTAGTATTCCTTTGATGCTTTTTTGAGCACATTAATGTTAGTAGCCCTTTTTTAAAATTTGTAGCTGTGTACAGGAATGTACATTCTGAAACCCACTACCTCCCAGCTGCCTGCAGGCTATATCCAGACATGGAGAACAAAATTAATGAGGCTTTTCTCAGGTCTCTGATGATTATGCTGAAATATATGTTTAATAGAGCTACCTGAATAATTTGGAAAGTGTAGTCCTTTCAGGGTTCTGCTTATCTGTTTTCAAATAATTTGTGCTGGGTCAGACTGAATTGAGGTCATTTGCTGAACTTCTGGTACACTGTCACAGATAATTCTTGTGTTCTCTTTTGGAGTAGTTTGTTAACAAGCACAGGGCAGAATCACCCTTCAGTGAAGGCTTTTTGAGGTTGTGGCACAATTGGCACCTTTTGATTTGGTAACTTTATTTTCCTTCCTTTGTAGCAGGAAAATTAGTCAATAGTCACCAGTGCTCAAAAGCACACCAGATCTTAGCAAATGCATCTGTAAATATTTACTTTGGTAACGCACGACACAACTCTTGTTTGTTAATGGCTTAATGCATCATTCTTCAGATGGGGATTTTTTTTTTTTTCTCCTGAGACAGAGGTTGCCTGTATCATGAGTGACTTCCTGAGAGGCCACAGGTACCCTCTCAGTCAAAGGAATATGAGATCAGAGCCAGAACTGAACTCAGGTGTCTCATTAAATCCCCTGGCCAAAAATGCAGTTCATGGGGTGAAGATAGGAAGGAGGGCTCCAAGGGTCACTTGTGCTTAGGTCTTAAATACTGAATTTTAACCTGAAGCAGCCTGGGGTTCACAAGAAGGCTGACAGGATCACTGTCATGGAGCCAGGTCATGCTGACTTTCCATCATGTAGTTTTGCTGTGATATATTGCTAAATAGAAACAAGATTGAAATAATGGTGTAAGAAACTCTTCAGAAGATTCAGAGTTACTGTACAATTGATTTTGTTGTTCCTAGCCTGTATTGTGATGTAAATTGGTCTCTCTCAGCATCTTGGAGTTTTGTGCCTCGTGCCTTGCAACCTGTGTTAGTAACACATCTTGGGACAGCTGCTTGGGCCTAGGGACAGCATCTGCTCTTGAGGCTGCAAAGTGTGCTTTGTAGAAGTGAGGAACCACAGGATCATCTCCCAGAGCTGCTGCGAAAGAAATCTCATCTTTTTTACTTACAGCATAAAGTACATCTGGCTTTTAAGATTTGGAAGTAAAGGTCTGTCTCAAAATACAACAAAGGCTCAGTAAATAAATTTGGTTGGTTTATGTTCCAGAATGCTGTTGACTTAGTAGGGATGACACTAATTAAATATTACTTATGAGAAACAGGGCTAGTCAAACCCTAGACAGTAGAAATGCACTGAAGTGCATTGTGATTACAGATCTTATGTTTGCACTCTCTAAACAAATTAGGGATGAATGTCATCTCTGTTGAATGGAGCTTCAGAAGACCAGTGCAATCAGCTACTTAGGTTACAGCCTTCCAATAAAAGTGGGACAGATGTCTATGTGTACTCTTAAAAGAAAGTGCATTGCCTAAACCAGCTGTCTTTCTTTTACAGAATTTTGTTAGTAAAATTGCCTTACTTAGTATATAACTATACCCCAGAGTACATTTGCAGGTTAGTTGTTTGACAGGGAAATTTTGATGTGTTGTTTCAGATAAAATCTTTTTCCACACCAGTGGTATTGTTCTCTAATAATCTGTTGTATTTTTCCCTGCAGTTAGGTTCTCTTAGAGAGAAGTTCCCAGGGTTTGATGAGCATTTTATTCTTTTTGGTGCTTTTTTTTTTAAAAAAAAGAATATTCCAAATGTTTTAGCTTTTATATAGTTTCCAAGAAAGATGAATTTGCAGCCTCAAGAGAGGGGAGTTACAAAAGAAAACATTAAGGAGGATTTCTGCCCTTCTCAAAGTATCCAGATTGTCCTGATCCCCTTGAACAGTTAGTTCCACTCCTTTTGTGATAATTCGTGTTCCTGCCTACAGTCTGGTTTTTATCTCTTTTTCTTTGGTGTTTTTCACCTCATCTAAATTCAGAAGAGAGGAAACTCTTACTTGTATCTGCTTGCAGAACGTGATTGATGCCATCAGTGCCATGTGAATAATCAATACTAACATACTGACTGTTTTCTTTCCACAGACCAGGTAACAAAAGGAGATCTTGAAAATGTTCTGCAAAAGTTCACAGGGGACATCATGCAAGTTCCCCCACTGTAAGTTCCATGATATTCAGACACAGTTGTGTTTGGCTGTCAGCACTTGCCAACAGAAGTCAGTTCTCTCAGAAGTATTAAGACACATTTTGACAAGAGGATGGAGGCCAGGCAGTCAGTTCAACATTTGCAAGTGCAGGTCGTACCCATTTGAGGATCCAGCACAAATGGTGACCTGGAGTCTGTGGGTGTTTTGGGTAAATGTAAAGTAGCAAAAGTCTTGAACAGCTTTGCAGGGCTCGTCTTCTGTCTTCCAATCTTACTGACATCTCTGTGGAAGTGCCTTAAATGACTTTGAATTAGTTTTTGAAAACTTAGAGTATGAACGAATGATTGATGACTGAGCTTCTGTAGCTTAGTAAATTTTGTCTGGTCAGGTGAGCCATAGTAGCTGGCAGTGTGCATGACTTGGCTTGTGACAGATGGCTTTTATGGTGATTTAAGCTAACCTGCTTTCCTTTGCATTTGCCATGTGTCACTTACTGTCGTTCCAGTGTGAGCCCTGTAAGGTCAGTAATGCCCCACATGTTCTGCTTCATGTGACCTGTTTCAAATTGCCCTCTGATATTGTGAGCAAGATCCTTTTGGATTTTTCTGTGGTTGTCTTTCTGTTGTGACCAAAGTTGGAGCTTTAGATGAAGTTCCATGTAATCAGTGAAATCAGTTTCTGTGGTTCCATAGTGGTTCCCTAAACATCCTAGAACATGGCAGCTGCTGTTCAGGAAAGAACCTGGTGTGGGACAAGGAAAGGTACAATGTAGAATTACAGGAGTTGCCTGAGTGGTTCCCAGTGCTCAGCTCAACACTGAAACAGAGGATGCCCTACTGACTTCTGAGACACGGGATGTTAGAGGCAGCTGCAAGTGTTGTAACCCTTATAGAAACCCTTTTATTTCATGGACTGCAAAGTGAGTGATAAAATGCTTTTAAATCCCTACAGCAAGAGAGAAATACAGGGCCATCTCTTGTTTTCTGGTTTATGTAGCTGTTGGCAAATGGGGTGATTCTGTGTCCAGGAGATTTCAGCAGCGCTCGCTGGATTTTTGTGGGTTTTTGTGAGTACTTGGAGAGTAGTAAAATGTGTGCTACCCTAGTACAATATTACCAGGATCTGGAGAATGGGAAGCCTGTTCTATTACAACCGTATGACACACATTTTCATGCTCTGTCTGATCAGCTATTCTGCTTTGAAGAAGGATGGAGAAAGGCTTTCAACTCTGATGAACAGAGGGGAAGCAGTGGAAGCAAAGCCTGCTCGGCCAGTGAGAGTGTACAGCCTTTCTCTGCAGCAGTTCCAGCCACCACTGTTCACACTGGGTAAAGGTCAAAGATTATTACATAGAGCAATGCTCCCAGCTTGTTAATGTTTATTTACACTCAGGATGGGACTGAGAGAGTGAAATAGGTTTCATTTCACTCAGCTACTTATTTTGGTGTGAGCCCACGTGCAGAGACTTTCAGTTTGTATTAAAGGCGCCGTATTTTGGTTTTAAGTTAAGCTGATTATGTCTAATCTCTCAGTGAGGCAAAATTCTGAGAGACTGGTCAGGGGATTATTTGCATCTGTCCATGATTTTGCGACCTCCAGCTCATTCCTCTCTCAGGTCTGCTTACTTCACTTTGCCATTCTTTCACACAGATGCCCAGACCTGCTGGCATCTCTCCCAGGACCAGTTTCAGTTACTGTCAGACCCCTTTCTTGTTGAGGAGGCAGGATCTTATCCTTCCTTCTGTCATTCATCAAGAAACTTGAGTAGTACATTAAGCAGCATATTAATAAATAAACCAAAAAAGACTCTAGTAAATGTTTAATGCTACTGTAAGGTCAAGATGATTACTTGCATTGATCTGTCTGCCCAGTTGATCCCCAGTCCTGTGTGGGACCAGGTGTTTTATGATGAGCAGGTATGAGTGACAGAACTCAGTGCTGTGTGACTTCAGCCCTTACTTTATGGTTGGGTGACAAGTATCACTGATCACTGGCAGAGAGGAAAGGAAAGGACTGAGAGAGCAGGAAAAGTTAAAGGTGAATTGTAAAATTTTAATGGAGCTGCCTGTCTGCAGTATCTGAAAAGCACTGATAGTCAGTTTAGGCTATACTTGAAATAACTTGCTTTCATCATTAGAAATATGAATCAACCTGAAATGCTTAAGATGAATAGGACTGAGGCATTTCTTAACATACCATAGCAGGTACTTAAATTCTGGTGATTTAGTTCAGTTGCTGTTTTATTTGCTCTCCCTCCTGTCTAGCTTAGCAGTTTCACCCTCACATATGTTACAGGATGAATAATTGATGTTGCATCCTATAAATATTTTATCACTGGGTTGTTTGCTTAGCGCATTTTTACATTTGTGTGGGGGCATGGCTTCTGTGTAAAGTAGATTTCACATGGCACTGGCAATTTACCATGTCACTTTTAACATTCCAGATGTTGAATGTGGTGGTGGCTTTTATGTCAGGAGCCTGGTCAATGACATTGGCAAAGGTAGGCATGAAAAAAAAAACGCATGAAAATGTAAGGAACAAATGTGTGTTTATGGAAAAAAATTGTCATTCTGTATATCTCAAGTAACTAGACCTGTGTGTTATTTTGCAGAACTGTAGTGTTATCACTTGTTTTATATACTCAGGTAATTTCCTTAGGGGCATGGGGGAATGATGGCTAAATAATTGCCAGGGACCTTGGGGGCCAGGTGATAAAAATGGAGCAAGCAATAGCACTGAGCAAGAGAATGCAACGCAAGGGGGGGACTTTTCCCCCCTCTTTCATGTGTTAAAGCTAACTCAGATTAAGGATGAGAAGAAGAGAGATACTGTCTTTTTAAACATTATTCATCACATTTTGAAAACAGATTGCACAGAACATTACCATGCACATAATAAACCCTATCTGCTGGAAAGACTTCCACACTGGTGATGATTTTTCGAGTGTTTTCTTTCTCCTCTTCCTGAACTGTGAATAGTTTTGCTTTCCCATAGGGTTATTTGTCTTGTGCTCTGTATCTATCAAACTGCATGATGGAGAATAGATAATCCATTTCAAACTTTTTTTTTCTTTAAATGATACATTTGCAGAAAGGCAACTAATGTGGGATAACCATATGAATTTCAATGTTGTTATTTGTGCTTAGGCAAGTCCAAGTTTCTGTTACTGCCCTCTGAGCATACTGGCTTATGTTTAGCCGTTTAATGACAAACCAAGATAAAGTCTGTCCATGGGTGGCTTCTTTTCAAAAATTGAAAATGAAATAAAAACCTTCCTGCATCAGAAAGGATTGGAGGGAATATTTTAGTGTGCCCGTGTGCTTAGAAGTCAGTGCTTGTTGATGTTATGTTTTGTAGCTTCTTCATATGTAATTATGTCCTGCTGGTATTTATTCAACATAGGAGAGCATTTGTATATATTTTTTATTTTTCCTTATCTTAGTTTCTATTATCCTGATAGGCAACACAGGACAAAAATGTTAAAAATACCTCTTGAAGGCAAGAAGTGCTAAGGCCTCAAAATGTGTGGAAAAATAGTTCACGGTCACTTGAGAATGCAGAATGTTCTGCTTACATCTTATGGCATTATTTCCTCACTTTTCATTCTGATCTAAATCTGGGAAAATTTTTGACAGCTTTCTGTCAGATTCTGAACTCTTTACTACACTGGACAGCTATTGAAATCAAAGGACTTCCTTAGGTCAAATTTAAGAAGATACAAACAGATAAATCTTCATGACCTTCCTTGTCAAACAAAGCAGAATAAACTAGAAAGCTACATACAAAAATACGTTTTAGTGAGCTGGAAGTGGTTACACTTTTAAAATTTGTCCATGTACTTTGTCCAATCCCTCTTTCCTCCTTTGCTCCAGAGCTCTCCACCTGTGCCACGGTGCAGGAGCTGACCCGCACCAAGCAGGGGCCGTTCACGCTGGAGGAGCACGCCCTGCACGAAGACAGGTGGACAATTGATGAAATTGCTCAGTCCTTGGAGCACTGCACAGCCCTGCTCCTGGGAGAGCCAGCTCGGAAAAAATTGAAGACAGAGCATCCTGGTGAAACTGCTGTGATCTGTGAGGATAAGTGATAAGTTGGGTCAAGGAAAAAGACTGAATGATTGAGATTTTTTAAGATTGGATTGGGATTGTCTCGCCTCCTGTGTAAATCCTCAAGTCTCTACTGGGAAGGTGACAAACTGCAACACAAGAGAAACAGTTCTTTTATTTCCTGGGGTTAGGATGTGTATTGAAAATATCCGGTGCTAACTGTTTCTTGATTGTTTATTTTCCTTCTTGCACACTGTAACTGATGCCAAATTTTTATAGACTTTTGAAGAATTTTCAGGGTGCAAGATGGCTGCTGTTGAGAATTCATCAATAAAAATATTATATGCAATAATGTCTGATAAATGTGCTCCAAAACTTTTTCTTCGCAGCTGGTAATCAGATCCTGAAGTACCACGGTGACAAGTCTGTCATATCTTAAAGGACCCAAGAATGTGGTATGGCAATTTGCTTTCTTGAAGTCCATTTCAGGATGTATCCATTTTACCATAGTTTCTCCTATCCACATTGTTCTCCAGTCGAATGTTCCTAGAATGCAGTATATGAAGGTGCTAATATTTTAAGTTAAGTCTGAAATATCAGCCTAAGGGAATAGCTTTAAGTATAAACAACCCCTGAAGATGATTGGTTTGTGTCTGCATCGTACAAAAAGGTGGTACATGAAGTGTTGGTTCCAAACTTACTTTCAGTCTAAGAAATTAAGTAAATATCCCGAAGTTTCTCATTGCAGGATACCCTTCCAGACATCTATAGGATTTATATTTGTTTTCTATACAAAAAGAGACTGTATCCGTGCAAGATTAATGAA
Organism: Promerops cafer; assembly: GCA_013398275.1. Classification (NCBI taxonomy): domain Eukaryota; kingdom Metazoa; phylum Chordata; class Aves; order Passeriformes; family Nectariniidae; genus Promerops; species Promerops cafer. The sequence continues at coordinate 387,667 of VZSE01010919.1, forward strand.
GGTTTTGTTTAGAAGCAGGATAGACTTTGTTTTACTCAGTGAACAGTTTTCTTCCTTTGTATATTCTTATAAAGAACTTAAAGGAAATGTTGAAAGTAGCACAAGCAAATTGAAATGTTAGAGCACTATAGCAGCAGCATATTTAAAGTACAATATGGATGAAGTAATGGATACAAGAAATTCTGATTTCAGGGATGGGAGAAAAGCTTGTGTCCAGTGAGGTAACAGTGGGAGATTTTTTGTTCTTTTTGGGATGGGTTTTCTGGTACTTTGGGTAGAAACAGAGAAGAAAGAGATTATTTCTAAAGAAATCAAATAATGCAGAAAATTTAATTTCCCAGTATACTCATCTTGAATGATCAAAGACTTTAATTGAAACACAGCTTCTCTTACTGTCCAAATCTGTATTTTCCTAGTTTATGTTATCCCAGTGATTTTCTAGATTAAGTTCTCATTTTATTTATCTTCCTGATTTTTGGAAAATAGCACAGTAGATACAATTCTATTAGTCTGCTTCTTTCATCTTCAGGGATTTGTTTCTTTAAAAATCAGTGCAATTGAGAAATCTCTCTATTAACAGGATGCATTTGGATACAGTGTTGTGTCTAACACATTCTTAATTTCATCTGTTTGTTTAGTGCTCACCAAGCCTTTCTTGCTATTCCATTTAAGAGCCCCTGATATTTTTAGTTTCAAAAGGAGAATTCTATTTTCATCAGCCTTTTGGTTAACTTGTAACTGGTCTGTTGTAATTATTGCTAACAGATCTGTGATCCTGAGAAGACAGGATCTGCTCCATAGTCTAGTCACTGGAGTAGAATGAAATGGCAATTTAAAAAAGCATCTTGTGGACATCAGCAAGTTCTGTTTTAACCTGCAAATCTGATGCATATGGAAAGCATAGGGAGAGATGGAATGCAGGTGTTCATGTTCAGGAATCTGCACAGAATCATCCAGGTTGGAAAAGACCTTTAAGACCATCAGGCCTCACCATGACCCCAGCAGTGCCAAGTCCACCAATTCACCAGTTTTAGCCTTTTTTCCTGGAATTCTCTCATCTTCCCCAGTGCATCAGAAATTAAGGCAGAATTTCTTTATCTCAAATTAATGACCAACTTCTCCCCAGATAACTCGTATTGAACTACAGAAGGTATTTCCCTTAGCAGCTGGGTAGCAGTTGTGTTTGGCTGGAGTTGTGAGTGGCTGGACAAACCCATGGCAGGCAGCAGGAAATGTTCCTGGAAAACACAGTGTGAAGAGTGCAATAAAGCCATGAACACATTATGAAATAAGCACTGGTGAGGGTCACCCCCATTCCATTCCTAAACACTTGAGCTATCTGTTTAAACATTGTAACTCCTCAGGCTACTTCCCAGTGCTTTTCCTATGTGCTGGGCCCCACTTTTTCCCAGGTTCCCCCATGCTTTAATGGTTCTCTGTGCCCTGAGCCTGTAGTTCCAGTGAATAGTAACTGGGAAGCTGCTGAAAAGTTCAGGAATAGCCTTTTTAGATGTTTTAATAAGTGTTTAACCCAGTACCTTGAAACTATACAGATTTGGAGGTGTTGTGTTCCCATGGGAACCTAGGGAAATACTCATTTTAACTTCCTTGTTCTTACTAACATGCTCATCCCAGAGCTGCCAGACTTCAGAACTGGGCTATATCCACAGCAAAATGTATTCCTGTTAGAAGAAAATATCCCATGATCCTGGATCTTGGTTACTGACAGTCAAGATATCTCAACATTAAAGAGGAAAAATGTGTATATAATATTTCTGGGATTGCTAGAAGAGTTAGCACTGAGATTGCAGCTGAAGCAAATGGTAGTTAATGGGAATTTTATGGTACTCTGGCCAGAAAATGTGAGTGTCTGTGATTTACTATATAAAATACACCCATGACACAGATTGAAAGATTTTTCTCATTTAAATGAGTGTTGTTCATGGGGAAAGTCCTGATGCAAAAGCTTCGTGTCCTGCTTTTTGAGCTGAGTGTTGTCTGTCTGCAGTGTGGATTTGCTGTATTCAGTCTGTGGAAGTGTGATACCATAGCCTGGCCCTGAGTGCTCCAGTGCTGCTGCTGCTTCCATGAGTTTGACAGGGGCTTCAGAATTTTTCTCCCTCTAATGTCTCTGCCTAGCTGGCTGTCTTTCTTCCTTATTTAAATGGTAGTTTTCACTTCAAAATACATTTCTGCTGCCAGCAGAGTAAAACTTTGAGTAATTCCCCCAATTTTGGAATACCTTATTTTAATAGATGGTGAATTTGCTCCTCTGTGCATGAATGGCTCCCTGACTCTAATGAGTAGGGTCATGCTGTTTGCTTGGCAGAGTCAAGAAGTGAGTTTGCAGTGGTGTTAATTTTATTAAAAAGGCTTTACAGAAGCAAAGTGAGCGTGTGAGGGTGTGACTGCAATATACAGCCAGAGGGAAATCACAGAGACAGTGAATGGATTCAGCCAGCCTGGGCAAAATTATTGTCTCTATTAAAAAGCAGTCGTTGTTTCTAATAGCCATGGGTTTGATTCTGTTCTTTGTGAGACCTGATTAAGTAAATCACCAATAGTTAAAGGCATGTGAGGCAAGCAAGTTCATCATGTGAATGCTTATGTGCTCTGGGTGAGGAGATGCCACATCTCTGTCTGCCATCAGCTGCTAAGATCATATAGGTGTAAACAGGCAAAGCAAGAAGGTGGTAATTGGCAGTGGGTGGTTGTAGTGCTCAAGAAGAAAAGGACTATATTGCAAGAAAAAACCCATATTTTGCAATTCTCGTATTGGGGAAGTTTTAGAGACAATGCCATGGTTCAGAGAAAGTCTTAGCATGGCTGCCTGAGAAACACCTTATGTTTTTGTTAGGGGTGTGAATATCTGGGACTTTAATCCTCGTCCCTCCTCACCTCTAGCTCCAAGAAGTGGGTCTAATCAAAGCTGCAGCCTCTCCCCAACTTATCCATGTCACATTGCTGTGTGTGTTGTGGATGCTGGAGCAACCCTCTGCTCAAACTCTGGGCTCTAAAGGGGATTGTGGCTTGCCCAGAAGTTAACAGGAACAGAATGAGGTGGACAAAAAATGAGGCAGTGGAAAGTGAAATATAAACACAAAATAGCCTTCTTCTTACCAGACATATTCATTTTAGGTTACAGCTCTGTGTCTGGCCTTTCCACTCTGCATCCCATTACCTTATCTACTGTCTGAGACAGTTCATCCTAAAACTTTTCTTATCCTGCCTTTTGAATTCCTTTCTGGGGACATGTGAGTCTTGGGGCTGTGTGGAGCAAAGAGGCTGTGTGGTTTCTGGGGGACAGGAAAGCTGATAACAAAGCAGAACTGAAAAGGATGAGGTGTGGTCCTTTTCTCACCATGACCCTTTTGTAAGAAAGACGTGGTTCTGAATGCTTTAGTGCCATTTCCCTTGGACATGGGATTATTTTAGATATTTCAGAATTAAGTACTTCAAAGTCAAATCTGCAGCTGAGTGCATGCATTAGAAACAAAATGCATCATTTCACAGATGTCACGCTACTTTTAGTGGCTTCAGAACATGATTTTACAGCTTAAAAGGAGGGGGGTAGAAAAGGAACAGCAAAAGGTAAATGCATATTTCAGTTCTTATATTTTTAAAGTAGATGGACTCGGTTTTGGTAATTATGTAAGAAAAGACATCAAGTGTTATAATGGAGAAAAAGTAAAGAGAAGGAACACAATTTTTACTGCCTTTTCTGTTTCTTGTACCACAGAACAATTAGCTTAAATATGCCATTTCAAAGCTTAAGAAGCTTTTATGTGGAAATGCTTGAGAGATTGTTACTGTGTGCTGATGTGAAAAAAGGCATGTATTTTCATTTCAGCAGTTGAAAAGATAGTTTTCTGTGATGCCCATCAAAAGGCAGTGTTTTCTTTTGCTTATATGAAATTACAGTAAATCCTTGGCATAGCTTACTCTTGTGAGTGGTGTGTTCTCAGTAAATCATTTCCTGCAGCTGGGATCACAAAACTCTTTCAGGTTCTGCAGGTACCTAGTAGGCATTCCCAGTGGAAATGGAACATTTTATACAAACACCAAATGTATTTAGAAAACAGGACTAATTCTCAGTAATGTTTGCTATGCAGATTGCTCTTTTGGTAAAATAACATCCAGGCTGCGTTAGGTCTCGCTGCTGCTGTGCTGAGTTGCTTTGTGTACAGTTTCTTACTTTATACTCTTAATTTCACAAAGGGCACTGGCAGAGTCTTGATTTCTTGTCCAGGTGATTAATTTCACCCAGCTGCTGCATGCACAGAGACATTCCTGGCTTTAACCTCTGCATTTCCTACTTAGGATTCCCAAGGACGGCGCAGTGCTGACAGAAAGAAGCGTGGGTTCACCTCCTGTGTCCCAGCCATAGGCTGGTGTGTAATGTGCTGCTGGTGCAAATAAACCAGAGTGTTGGGAGAAGACCCTGTCTCATTCTGTTGTCCTGATAAGCTCCAGCAAAAGATGGAGAGAACAACAGGAGACAACAATTTTCCAGTAATCCTCTCTCCAAGTAAGAATCAATGGGAAACGGCAGTGAGGTGTATGGGTACAGAGCTAACTTAAAGCATGTGATTATTTCTTTTGACCTCAGTGAGAGGACTCCTGTCCTGTTTTATTAAATTATGTAAGTTATTACTCAGAAACCAAGGCTTTGTGTGTTTCATTTTCACCTATCATGTTTTGGGGTTTTTTTTCCCATTTTATTAATGTGAACTGATGGTTTGAAAAATTGTATTGCTTCTTACAGGAGAAAAAAGAGACTAAAATAAATATTAATGGTGTGGCACAACACTTAGAGTTGTTCCATGTCTAATGAATATGTAGCAGTTCTATTTTCTACCTAAACCCAAAAATTGTCAGAATAGAATTAGTGATTTTTTTTTAAAAAAATGTGTTTATCTACGAAATTAATTTCTCTAGGGAGTGCTATTAAAGGCTGTGCAGACTGGAGAAACCTATTTGAGTGTGTTGGTGGTGTTTCTAGAGTTATGAACATTTTTATTCAATTGTGTGCCATATCCCTGCACCAGTTTTGTCTGGTTTTCTTTGCTGTACCATAGATGTTGATTACTGGAAGAGCACAGTCATGCAATCCAAGCTGCTGTTCAGCCATCCCTTTCCATCAGTGGAAATAGGGAGTGCACATCCCCACTTTGCTGCCCTGCCTTAACAAATCCAAGTTGGTCCTTCAGAATTTTATAGAGGCGACCCAGAACTAAGCCATCTTACCACAGAGAAAGCAATGATAAGGATTTCAGGAGATGAAATTTTGTTGAAGCAGAGCATGTTTGATGGGGGCAAAGACAGAAAACTCAGCAGGATGGCATATCCCATGAATCAACATTTTCATCCTGAACACACCACACTAGAGAGATTTTCCAAGTGCATCTTGTAGAAGAGCATCCATCTGTTGGATCACAGGAGTAAAGCTCCCACCATTTCTCTGTGGGATTATCAAAGTAATCTCACCTCTCCTTTGCTGAAGGAGCTCACTGATTCTGTTTGACTCTCATATTCCAAGGCCAGTTTTCAAGCTCTTTGGGCAGCTCTTGAAATTCCTGCAGTTTTCTGTGACTCTATACACACCAGATATGATTCAGAGCGCATCTCTGACACTCCATTTTTTAAATTTTCACCTGTTTAGTTTAGAGGAAAAAAAAAAAAAAAGGAATGCTTGGCAGCATCTCCTCTGTTTCAGGCACAGACTTTCTGCTTTGTGCCTGTTGTGTCAGGTAAACCTGGCCATAGGAGAGAGGGCATCCCATGAACCTCTCCCTGTGTAAGAAGAACACACCTTTCTCCCATCACTTCTGGAACATGCGTGTGCTTGGGGGTTTTTTTCAGAGTTGGACAGCTTTTCCCAAGCCCTTGTGCTCCCTGGTACCTTGGAATCATTTCTCTCTCACTGCAGCAATGCGCTGGTTTCGCAGCTGGCCCGAGGCTATAAAGCAAAGTTACAGTCTAGGGATGCTGCTGACTGGGGTCTGGAAGGGAGGAAAACAAATTGGCCAGGAGCAAGTAATTGTGGAGCGGCAGAAGCAGCTGAGAGGTCTTGGTAAATCAAGAAAAATGGCTGGTGTCTGAAAACACTGGTGTGGTACAAGGCTGCAAAAAAATGGGATTTGGCTTTCTGAGGTGTTTTTATAGCACTTGGCTTTGTTCTTTCTCAGCAACATAACAGCACTCTCAGAAAAGTGGGATTATTGGTATCCAGTCACGCTGTTGCAGGTTTTGGGAAGCTCAATTGATACAGCATTTGTTTATTTTCTGGCAGACTTTTATGTATATGTAAATCCTTCAGTAAAATGCAATAGGTCGTTAGCAAAGCTGAAATTCAAACTTACTTTCCAGTGAATTCCAGTGCACTTCCCAAGGTGCAGCTCTGGAGGAGTGAGGGGGCCTTGTGGCTCCATTCTGTGGGGTGCAGAGTCATTGCTCATGAGGGTCCAGGCATTTTAAGGGAAGGGGGCAGCTGGGCAGAAAAAGAAATGTTCAGACTCTTCGTTAGTGTATTTTTTCCTTCAGTGAGAAAAATGTCTTTGTGTGTGTTTGGAGGTAAGGTCAACCCAGTGACTCTTCTATTATATATAACCCAGGCCAACAGGCTTCATCTTCCATTCTGGAGATTTATTTGACCCAGAGAGACCAGTGAGGAGCTGCAGCCAAGGGAAGAAAACACTTTATTTCTCAAAACTGATGAAATGCCAGATGTGTGCCCACAATGGAAGAAATTTCAGCTATGGTTACCTGCATTCATTTGCATAAAGGAATAAGAAACTTTCTGTTGTGTCAGCTTATTTAATTTCCTGGGATGTTCTCTCATCATGGAGGATTACTTTAATTACTGCAATAATTATAATTTAACCCCATTGCTGTGTGCATCGCAGTGTATGACTGCAGAGAGAGATCTGATTCTTACCTCTAAAATCTACTGTCTGTAGACTCCAGTGTAAGCTGAGGAGCCAAATGGTGAATACAGAGAGCTTCAACCAAGCACAGCTCATCTTGTTATTTTAATGAGTATGAAAATCGTTAAAAGAGAGTTTTAAGAATGATTCCAAAGAGGAAAAAAAAATGTTTGTATTTTGAAATATTTCCTTTGGAAAATAAACCTGTCAGTAATCTCAGGGTTAGCAGGGAACTTTTCCAAAGCAGGGATTAATGTCTGTTTAGAGAGGAGGATTCTTAGACAAGCTGTTGAATATTCTGGTCAGTGGGTTCAGGGAGCTGCTGGGGCCTGACTGCCAGCTCAGGGGTTGCTCCTCACAGGCTCCTGCTAAGTCAACAGGATTTAATTTGAGCTTGTGTTTCTGTCATGCCAACTTGGTCAGTTTGTTGGCTGCTCTGGCAAACTTACAGCCTGGTGCATCAAAGCTTGAAAGCTGCCACACAGCTGGCTGAGCCCAAGTGATCAAAATTAACTCTGTACAAAAGATGCATCGTATGAAGGAGCACAAGATGGGGTAGGCATCAGGTATGCAGGGAAAACATGTGAGGAGGAGGGAATTTTTTTGTTGTTTTTTTTTTTTTCTTTTAAACTTTATTTTATTAGAATTTATTTGGATTTGGTTTAGTCAAACTTTTATTTGTCTGTGCAGTCTATTGCAGGCTGAAGGTAGAATGAAAAGAAGCTGCAAATTCACAGAAATTCTCCAGGTCAGAACTGTTATTGCTAATTGCAAACAGTCAGTGTCATAAGGTTGTGTCATGTAAAGGCATTCTTGAGTATTACTTAATATTTACCTGCTTGTCTTGCACATATGAAGGTTCTTCATCTGCCCAGTTAGCTTCACAGAGGATGAGTCCAGGAAATATAGGTATTATTATGCTTTAATTTTATAAGCAAATGGTAGACTCAGGACTGTTGACTTGTGGTCACAAGGGTGTCAAGCAGGGCTTTAAGGCAATTATTGAGGATTTTAGTTCACTTAGAATAGGATCTGGCTTGTGAATGAGACAGCATTAATGTGAAACATTAGAGTTCCTTCCCAGACAATGTGTGTATCACAGCAGATGATGTTTTACCTCTCCATATGTTTCCCAGTCTGAATAGGAAGCCAGACAAATCATGAGGAGAGGAAATAAACATCCATGTTCATGGATGTGAACTCTTAACAGCAATTAAGCTCAACAGATCTCTTAGTCAGTCTGAGATCAGCAGTTACCTGGATCATGGCTTGTTCCACCAAACTGAAATTCTGCTTGCCACATAATTTAGGATTCATGCACATATGGTTATTGGAAATATAAACTGGTACCTTAGGACAGGAAATCCAAAAAATGTATAAAATGCATAAAGCTATTTTTTTTTATATTTTGGGGAGTAGTTTTATGTGCCTTAAAGCCTCCAGCTTGCATGTGATAAAGTCAAATTTGGTCAAAACAACACGTGCAACCTGCTGTGCTTCCCTCACCCCTTAACTAATGGCAGAATATCTGCTTGTCCCTTCTTGTAATTAGATTAGTCTTAACCAGTTCTGCTCAAAATTGTCTGTGTAATGCCCAAATATTTCCTTTGACTTCACTGACATTATTCCAGATTTATACTTATGTGATGTAGAGCAGAAATCTGCCCTGGAGAATGTGGAGCCCCAAAGGCATTCACAAAAGCCATTTTTTAATAATCATACAAAAAGAAGATGTTACAGTAGAATGTCATTTGTCATTGTCTCCCATCTGCTTGTACCTAGTTATAAAGGAGGAATGCAGGAAAGCTCTCCCATTAGCTGCTAGTTCAAACCTAGTTCAAAAAGAAAGCCCAGTGCCCCCAGGAATCTCTTGTGAGCAGTGGGCTGATCTCTGCAGGTCGCTGTTCAGAGTCACTTTAAATCAGCCTGTCCTTTGGCTTTGCTCGTTGCCAGAACCTGTTATCTGCAATCCTGTTTAACTGGCAACTTTGAAATGTAATCGAGGATGTAATGTTCAAAGCACAGTGCTTTCTGAGAAGGGTTTTGCACTTTAGTTAAAGTCATCTTCTGATGCAGTGAACAATGACCTCTGTCCTGTTTGGGGTAAAGGTAAAACTAACATGGAAGGCTCTGGCATTCTTTAAATGTCCCAGCTAAATATACTTTTATATTTCTTAGGTCAAAAAAGCAGATGACATTTCAAAGTCTGGGTTTTACTATTTTCTTTATTCTCTAAGTAATTCCTTTCATTCTGCACTACTAAAGGAGTTCAGGCGTAAGGGCTGTTCTTTTATAATGCCACATATTTGTACTGCACTTCTTACCTGGGGATATGAAAATAATTTGCAAATGTTAATTAAGGGTTCCACCTCAGTCAAGGCATTGACAGATTTTCTCTGGGAAAAGAATGAGTTAGGAGAAGGTTGGTGAGCAGTGCAGGGTCCTGTGTACCATCTCACTGACCCTAACCTCTCCTGACTGCTCTGTCTTTGCCCTTCCTTTACCTGCTGCTTTGGTCTGGAGTGGTTTGTGGCAAAAATACCTTCCCAGTGTGGGTAAAAAAAAGCCCCTCTTTCATTCTGGGCTTTAGGAACGCCATAACATAAATGGGTCTGTGCTCGTGGGCTCAGTGTGCTGTATCTGCTGGTGGATCCATGAGAAGGAGCAGCTCTTGGGCCAGCAAAGCTGTGGCTCAGTTTTGTGTCAGGCTTGCTGTGCAAAGAGCGTGGGTGCGATGGAGCTGTGCATTCCCTCCCTCTCTGCTCCATCCCCGGGTGCCTGCACAGCCTCCTCTCTCCTTGGGAAGGTGAGCTGCAGCTCAGGCCAGGGCTGGGGACACCTGGGAGCAGCTGGGTGGAGGTGCCCTCAGCTCTGCAGCTGCAGAATCCAGGGGGAGTTCTGAGCGGCTGGCAGCAAACTCGGCGCCTGCAGTCCTGCCTCTGTGTCCTGGAGTGATGCTTGGCTCTCAGTGTGCCTAAGGAGCCCTGAAAAACGGCCCACTTACACTGCTGGGTTTTCCAGCAGACTAAGGAAAACCTGATAATCAGCTCGTGATTAGCTGGTAGTAAATCCTGCTGAGCAGCGAGGAAGGATAGTGAAGGATTGTGTTATTTAAAAGAACCTGTCTTGTACCTGCATGAAACAGCTCTGCTGTGGCACCACTGCAGCTTGGGCTGCCTTAGCAGAGGCTGCAGCAGATTTCTGGGGTGGCAGGGTGGGAAGACACAGCAATTCCCAGCTCTGAAGAGGAAAGAGGGACGAACTCCATCAGCCAGCCCTTGCTTGTGCTGCCCTCACTACCCTGACAAAGCAGCTCATCCACAGCCCTGCAATCACCTGCATCTCGTGAAATGTTGAAGAGCTGTAGGAGTTGAGATGCCCTGGAGCATCAGGCTCGGTAAGAAAATGTTAAGGAACTATGGAAATGTGCTGGTGATGAATGGTAAACCTCAGAGCTGTTCCATCAGCAGCTGCAGATTCCTTCCACTCATCAGAATATGGACCAGAAAATTCATGGCTGGAAATTTGTTCTTTGGTCCTGATCATCCTCATGGATGGTTCCTGATGGGATCTGATCTGAGGACCCTGAGGACCTTCTCCTGCCTTCTCCCTACCACAGACAGAGATTTAAAGCCTGGAGCAAGTTTATCCATTATCCTGGGGGAAAAGCCAAAATTTCTTCTAGATTCACTGCCAAGGTTGCAGGATTGTGTCTTCTGTTAGGAATATTTGATTCAGACTCTGCAGATGATACCTGCAAGCAGAGTTAAAAGGTCAGGGTAGCTTAGATCTCCTCCAGTTCAGGTCCTAACCTGTGGCTCCCTTAGCCCTGTCAGATGCTGCTGGAAGGTTATGTTTGGTTTTAGGCCAGTGCAGGAGGAAGGAGAGAGACATCCAATAGTGTAGGAACTGCAGAAAGTAAAACTTGGGTTTTTCATGTGCTCGTGAGCGTGTTTGTGGTTTTTTTTAGCCAAGGGAGTTATATCCCATGAAGTTCAGGTGATGAGTCTAGATTTTCTGGAAGATAAATTGCTTGGTTTTCATTTTATGCAATATTGGAATGCAGCTGGACTGAGCGGGTTTGTGCCTCTTCATAGATATTCAGAAAGTGGAGATGCTGACCCTTGAATTGTACCTAACAGTACCATTACAGGAAAATCTCTTCTGTCAGTAACTACTCTATACTGGCCTAGTTTCCCCCCAGCAGCTGCACAGCATGGCACCAGCACTGTAATTCAAGTCTAAATTTATGGATGTCTCTTAAAGTGCAAGTTGCACTCTCATGCACTGCTTGTTCTCAAACATGTTAAAGCAGTTAGAAAATAAAGGAGTGGAGGGAAAGAAGGCACAGTAATGTAATAATAAGAGTGGAAAGCACATTTTCACATCTAGGCATCTAAGAAACATGTTAAAGGATTCTGAGAGAATGCTGAAAGCTTGGGGCTGTGGTACATGGCTCAGAAATTTTAGAGGGGAAATGTTCATCTGTGAAGACATTGCCTGCTTCTCACTCTGAAGGGCTGGTGAGCTCAGCCACAGCAGCAAGAGATAATCAGTTCTGTGTTCTCTCTGCATTAGGAATTGTAGTTGAAACCATCAATAACCTGGGATGCAAAGACAATGAGGGGCTTCAAGTGGTGGAGAACAAAAAGCTTTCTGAATACTTTTGAAAATCCCAGACATCAGCATCACAATCCTTTTACTGTCTGTTCCCATGCACTAATTATAGCTAACCTGCTTTGGCAGTAAATATTTTTGACCCTTTCGGGGTGAATTCTGTCTCAGAGATGCCCCCTCACTCCTCCTTCCCTTCCCCCAGCAGTTTCCTTGTGACCTCTGTAGTGGCAGTGTTAGTTCCCTACCTCAGCATTTTCTTTTTATAATGGGTTAGAGCTCTCTGGTCTCTACTTCACCCCACTCTACTGTTTCTATACACATTCTTTATTTTTTTTGTTCCTTTTTTTTTTCTGTCCTTGATTGGCACTGTGGTGACTCTGTTTTTGAGGGTTCTTTTGTTGTTTTTGCTGTAGTAAGGGCCCAAACAGCTGGATTTCTCCTTTGCTCTATCCCTTTGTATTGTCTATTTTTCCTTACACCTTAATGAGCACCACACTCCCTAGGTTTTCCTGTACAATGCAGGTTAATCAACAGGGATTCTCCAGCATTTTCTTAAATTATCCTGCCCTTAGCTATATTATTTACTGATTTTTCTTTCTCTTAATTGTCAGCTCCAAAACAAGAAGCTGGACCTCATTTGTGATAAGCAATGCACAAATAGAGGGAGAGATTCTGTGTCAAAGAAACTGAAACTTGGGAGATGAAGGATGGGAGGAAAGATGGGGCCCAGAGTGGTGGGTGGTGCCCAAGAAATCTCCTTTTAGCACCGTGTGCTGGATCACAGCTCTCCAGTCCCTGAGGAGTTAAAAGTAATAATATGTGTGAGGGGGAAATGTATTCCTAGAGATGTCTTCCAATATGCACTCATGTACCTGGGAAAATGGGAGAATGAAGACAAGGCAATATTCTCTATTCACGGTGATTTTCCCCCGGTTCTTTATTCGTGTCTCTTGGTATTCATTCTTCTCTTTGTCTCACCTATGACCTATGATCATATAACAGTGAGAGCCTGCTGTGGACCAGAATTCCAAAGCATTAGATGATGGATAAGGTCAGACTCAGGACTCACGGGGCCCTGGGCAATAGGCAGGGACATAGGAACAGGATGAGCCTTTGGGATGAACAGAAGTGGGGAGAGCTCACAGCAGCAGGGTCACAGAAAGGGACTGCAGGGTCTAGACAGGCAGTACTGTTCATTAAAGGTGTTACTTATAAAATAATTTGCAAGGTAGGGATGTGGCCTGGCTGTCTGTAAGACCCACTGAAGGGAGAGCATCCCTGCCCAGAGATAAAGCACTGAGGCACATAGGGGCCCTCAATAGCATCTCACAGTGACCCTCTTTTCCTTTTACCTCACTCCCACACCTGGAGAGGAAGGTGAGCATCCTCCAGGAAATACACTGAAGGACTGATTAAAGAAATACTATTTCCCCTTTTTTCATTGTTTTCTTCATTTCTGTAAAATAATTTGTTTTCAGTTCTCTCTTGCCAGCTCAATACATTTCAGGTGTTCCTGTTGCCCTCTAAATGTTGTTGCTTCTAAGCTCCTCCCTTCCCTCGTGTCTCTTACCAGCTCTCTCTCCAGCATCCACCTCTTTCCAGTCTCACTTTCCCTTCTTTGGATCACTTTCTGAGGGTTTCACCTGTGCCTTTTCCCTCTCTGCAGACTGGGGAAGGTGGGGGCAGCTTTCTGTGAGTGGAAGGAATGTCTGTGGGCATGTACCTTAACTCTGTGAACAGCAGAAGAAATTGAATTGTCGTTTGTGAGGTTCCTGAGCTGAAATGATGCGAGGCACTTTGCCACGTAAGGGTGCTACAGAGAGCTGTGCTCTTAAATTTTGAGTTAGAGATGTCAGCAGTGGTTACCAGGGAAACTTCTAAAATTACGCTGGCAATGTCTGCTCGAATACTGTATCAGATCTTGGGGAAATGGCACTGAGTGAGCAGGCAGAGATAGACTGGGAAAGTGTCACTGTGTAAGACTCAAGGATACTTTACCTACGAGTAAAATAAAAATTTAAAGCTTTGTGGTCATGCAGGGTCTCCAGCTCTGCAGTCCTAAACCAGGAAAATAGCATGAAGGAAGTAAAAAGCAGTGGTTTTCTTAAAATGCCAATCAGACAATCGATTTCACAGGTTTGTAGTTAACCTCCATTTCTTTTCAACACTAAAAAAAGAAGAGTTGCTTCTAAGAGATAATTCACAAAAATGGTAACTTACTACTAGAAACTAATGGGAGAAGTCACCCTGCACTCTGCCACCCCCAAGGCCCCAAACAAGGCAAGAGTATAGATGGTTCATGCATATTTAAATACATGCTAATTAGAAAGAACATTTGAGATTTAAGCAACTGTCAGAAACCAATAAAAGGCAAAGTTACAATTGCAGGTTCTTTACCTGAGTACTGTTACACCTTCTCTGGCTGAGCTGATCTGAGCCACAAGCTACTGGAGATTGGGACAGTACTTTAATCACTCCCTGTTTTCCCTATGCTGGTTCTCCCTTTTGGTCACTTATTGGAGGATGGCTAATGGTCACTTACTGGGCTTGATGGTCTTGGGTCTGACCTGACACAGCTGGGCTTACGTAGGGACAAACATCTGTCCTTCCTGGAGCTGTCAGTTCACTGCTCCTTGGAAGGATGGGCCTGTTCTCCTCTGCCTGTGCACCTATGGGCCTAATGGGAATTCTTCTATAGCTGAGCTTGAGGTACAAGAAGTATGTCCCACATATTGGATGTCTAAGTTGGACATAATTTTATTTTTGTCGTCACCCATATGAGCCTCTGCTCAATGAAATATTTTAATCTAAAATAGATATTTGTGTATATAAGACAATTTTGCTTTCAAAATACATTGTCTGGCCACATATATTTATTATTTATAAGAAATGTTGTTGGATCAGCCTCTTGATTCAATAACACTGGTGAAAAGTTACATTTTAATACGTGTTAAAAATATCTCTTGTTGTGTGGTGCAGACTGCAGAGTGCTGATGCATTAATGGGGTGACTTTTGCCTCTTCCATGCAAGTGCTCCAGGAACAGAACCTGAACACATGAGGAATGTACAGAGGAACGTGGTACCTGTGCAGCCAGGGACAGGTAATCCCTTCAGAGCTCAGGAATATGCTGCTGTAAGGAGCTGATTGCTATGCTGAATCCAAACCAGAAAGAGTGCAAGTAATTAATCACCATATGATTAATCAAAAGCTCATCGGGCTCTGGATGTTATGCATGAAACAAAAAGAGCCTTAAGTAGCAAACTCTGCTGGGGCTGTAAGGAAGGTGTAGCTGCTGCAGCGTGCAGAGCAGTGCTGCTGCTGCTGCTGGGAGGTGGATGGCTGCCCTGGCTCACAGAGCTCTGTGGGAGTAGATGGTGTCTTAGTGTGGACACCTAATAGGAGATGGACTTCTTTTTGACACTTATTGAAGATAATATCCATTCAAACGTATTAACAGAAGATCAAGGTCTATTTTAGTTTCGTCTGCAGGAAATTGTTGGGGTTTAGGCTTTGGTGTGACAGGATCTGCAGGCAGAGAATGTTCATGGCAGTCCAGTCCTGCAGAGCTGGTGGGAGGGTGGCTCTGAAGGTGAGTGGTGAGGTACAGTGAAAGCAGGTGGTTGTTGTAGGAGCCACATCAGGAGTATATGTTGACCTCCTGATGCCATTTCTTTATGTTTCTTATTGTTTCACCTAGAATACATTTTTTATTCTTGATGTGAAAAGCTGGTGTCCTGAAAACTTCAGCATTTTGAGTCATGTCTGTGCTGAAGGGGTGTTACTGTCTCTTTTTCCTTTCTGTAGCAGAAAGCCACTAATGATGCAGGCACTCCTTTCCTGAGGAGCAGAGCTGACACGCAGATCAGCAGCTCTGAGAAGCTGTGGGAGCATTTAATGAGATGTACAGCAGCTGGCCACAGCTTGCAAGCTGACACCCTGTGGGGAAGGGGCAGCTCCTCCAGCCCCTCTGGGGCTGCCTCTGCTTTGCTGGCTGGGAGTGGGCAGAGCTGCCCAGCCCTGGCTGACCTGACTCCACACCTTCCTGACCCACCACTGCCCTTCCTTAGGTGTAGGGCAGAGACAGGGGAAGTGAAATGTTCCTTTTCCTCTGAAAAGCAAAGCTGCACTTTAGAAAGAGAAGAGAAGAATATTTTTCCCAGCTCCCCAGAAAACCCTGCAGGAAATGTAGGGGTTTTCAGCATCACAGGCAATTTTTTTTCACTCATAAATTATATTTTAGGTATAATTATTTGCAGTACTCTAGTGTAGACAATAACCACACAAAGCTATTTCATGAAAACTTGGAGCTCTTAATTTAAATCCTACAAAAGTTCTTTAATCTTCACAAAGATGTGGAGAAAAGCTGAAAAAAAATGTGTGTGAGTATATAAGATATTCCTGTTTCTTTAGGGCAATGTTTAATGATCAGTCAGTGACTGAGTTTACATACATTAAATATTTATTTTTCTTCTGTAGAGCTGAATGGGGGAATGTGCTCACTTTCCTGCCAGATCACTAATTGGGTAAGTGTGGCTGCTCAGGGTATTTCTGCAGGAGCAGTTCTAGCTGTGGTACTTGTCTCATTAAGGATTTTACTGTTTGTATTCCAGAAGTCACGAATTCTCCAGCTGGGGTTGGGGCTTTGGTAAATTGTCATTTCTTATGCTTGAAATATAACTTTATTGCCCTTGAGTAATAAAAATTGTCAGTTTGCATTTTTATATATTTTTTATACTTTTACAGCACAATTTTCTATTCATTCTCAGTGTTTACAAAATCATGATTTTACTGAAATCAGTAGGTTTCTACTGGTTGATCTGACTGCTGAAACAAGGCTACCCACACGTGGGATGTGTGAGATTTCTTACTGCTCCTCTATGCCTTTAATCTCAGATTTCTGGTGGGAGGCTTTTCTCAGAGCTCTTGTTGTCCTCAAACCAGGACCATTCTTCTGGCAGACACGAAGCAGCCTTGGCTTTTCCTCGGGAGAGCAGCACTCAGGAGGGGGCTGGCAGCCAGGGGAATGATCCTTTCTGCCTCCTGCTGTGGAGGTTCTGATGCCAGCACCAATCTCCAGTTCCTGTCCCACCTGTCCCTGATGTGTTTCTGGGGACTCCTCGTCGTGCTGGTTGAATCCAGCCCCAGACAGAGTCTCCTCCACCACCGAGGGCAACAGGATGAGCAGTTAAGGCAGTGCTCAGTGGTTTGGGGAAGGCAGATTGAGCTCCAGGAGCTGACCCTACTGCAGTTGTATTTTAGGCCATCCCATGTTCTCTTTGAGCTTTTTTCCCCTCCCACAGGACAAGGATTCCCTTCCATGCTGCTTCCTTCCCCACCCCTGAGCCCAGCTGTGATGCTGGCAGCTTCATTTGTTCTGCTGTCCTCTGCTTTCCACACTGATTGTTTTTTGCCAGGAGAGCCCTTCTCAGGAGCTCTCCTCTTTGTCAGAGCTGAGCTGAGCCATTTTAGCCTGGCAGAAAGGAGCTGAGCTTGCACAAGGTGTGCAGGGAAGGATCCTCCTGCTCAGGAGCATCTGGGCTCAGCGAATCAGTCCCACATTTCTTCTTAGCAGGAGAGCAATTTTATCTACTGCTTGTTTTATATTCTGTCCCAGCTTCATTTTGGGAGTCTAAGAAATACTTTCAAGTCTTTTATCAGCTTTTGGGTGGAAAATAACAGTCAAATAGAGTAGGGGTGCTCAATCTCCCACTTGTTTGCAAAAAGCCCTGGCATACTGAAATACTGCACTCTTCAGAGAAGGATATTTATTTACTCTCTTTAATTGGGCACCATTTACTGCCCTGAATGTTGTTGCATAGCCTAAGTATCCCTTTAAAGATGAAACTTATGTTGAGTCTTTAAAAGGTTTTTCCCTGATGGAGTTTTAAATGCAGACAACAGAACCTGTGGCATGTGAAGGCTTTTTCTGGTTGTTGTTGTTGTGGTTTGGTTATTCTTGATTGCTTGCTTAGTTATCACTGGCTCTTTTGCTTGGCACATTAAAGGTATTTATACATGGAGCACTCTAAGGAGGCCTCAGAGCCAAAATATTTGACATTACAAAGGGTCAGAGCTAAAATTCTTAGAGCTCAGCTTAGAGTTACATTAATGAAATCCACAGCTGATAGTTTCTAAGGTCACATTGTGCAGGTTTATTCATCTCTTTGTAGCCCGTGAGCAGTCTAGTTAATGACTACTGCATTTACATGGAAGAAAAAAAATAAAAATAATTCCACACAGTTTCTTTGGAACTTTCATCTTTAAAAGTATTTAATATTTATGCTATCAAAGTGAAAACTTCCTTAAGGTAATGACAAGTGAAGCAATTCCAAATACTCCTGCAAGAAGTGAGCTGCCAGCCTGGCGGTGTCGCTTCCTGCCCATCCCCCTGCTCCTCTCTTGACTTATCTGCCTTGGAGCTTTTATCTCATATGAGTCTCTCTCCTGCCTCTAAGGTTGTATATAATACTTCCTTTATGAAACAAAGGTTATTTGTAGAGTGGTTTTGGTGGTTTTTTTGCTGAAAAAATATAATTTATCTGAGCCACTCCACTGTTACCTGTCAGCCTTAAAAGCAAGATTTTTCCTTCATAACCACATCCACTTAGATACTAATGTATGTCCTTTCATTATTGTAATTATTTATGAGATATTACAGTATAGGAGGCTCAAACCCCAAGAAAAACCTAATTGTGTTTTTGCTTTAATTAGTTTGTTACATCATTTCAGTGTGGTAACATCCACAATAAGGGAAACCCAGTCTCAGTGTGTTCTGTTCCACAATAATCTACGGAACCAATAGTTTCTATAAATAAGTTTAAAGCTAAAGTAGACATTCATGAATCTGCTGTCAATAACAGGAGTTTTTAATGCCTAAGTTGTGAAACAGGTGTCACCTAAAGTAATTTTTTTAGCAGAGACTGATATCAGTGAAGGTACCTGCAGGAAAGTTGTGAACTGTTGCTGCAGAAGATTCTTTTTTTCTCTTCAGATATTAAATATATTCTTTGAGCTTGAGTAGTTGATTTATTTAGGTTGAATCTGGTGATTTTATGCTGATTTATGTATCTACATTTAATGTTAACTGGTGTTACAGACAGATTTATCATCGCTTTACACAAATAGATAAATAGATACAGATGCATACAATAAAATGAACCACTAATGGATAAACACAATGTTTCATAATGAAAAATTATACAGAAAACCCTGGACGCCCAAAACCAGAATATTTAAGGGCAGAGATCAAAATCTTCCTTGGCTCTGCCAGGGTGTCCAGCAAGGCCAGCTTCACAGTAGCTGGGACAAAACAGCATTGCAAACCAAGGTACAGTGTGATCATTTTTACTGTTTGAATGAACCAGAGAAACTCTAGCTGGACCTTAACTTCTGAGTGCTTTTCTTCTTTTTTTCTTTTTTTTTTAAATTTCAATCCTTTATTTGATAAAGCCCATGGGTTTCATGCCCAGCTTCAGTGTGTGCCACAGAAACTGTTGACAAGACAGCGGAGTGAACACAAAATGCTGCTTGCAGTGTGTTTATAAACTGTGGGCAGTAAGGGATGTTTCAGCTCCTGGAGCAGCGTTGCCAGTGGGGAGAGGTAGAGAGGTGTCATCTATTTAAGAGTTTAGACCAATAGACAGGGAAATAGAGGAGATCTGAGACCAGACAGCTTGCCAGTCCTCTTCTCTTTATCAGCCTGCCTGTCCCTCATCTCTAAAATGTCACATTGAAGAAACAGCAAAGACTGAAGAGCCTTGATATCTTTTCTTGCTGAGCAGTTTGCATTCAGGCAGGTGCTCACAGGGAGCCTGACAGGTTTGTCAGCCACAGGTAGGTGGTTCCATGCAGAAGGCTGCAAATCTGGGAGCAGAACGAGACCTTATTTCTTCAGTGATGTAGGTGTACCTGTTAACTCATAATAAAGGAAAAGAAAGAAAAGCTGAACCGATTCTACTCTGCAAAGAGAAAATGAAATGTATATTATAAAATCTCTGAGTCCTGCTGCTTCTGGGAAACATAATATTTTGGCCAGTTCTACCAGCATAACCTGCAACCTAAAGCAGGTACCTTTCCCAAAGAGATAGCTTTCCTTTCTTTTTCCTAGAAATATTCACCACTTAGGCCTCTTGTTGTTTTAGGGAAAAAGTGTTGTTTTTATTCTGTGTGGCTTTTGCAGAAGGTAGTACTTAAAGTAGATTAAATCCAAGTTTCCCTCTTTTTATTATTTTAATGTTTTGTCAGGAAATGTTAATGCTCCTGTGCCACTGCTTAATGGTTTTGCCTGTTTCTACAGAGGTCAGAAAGAGCTACATTTCCTTCCATTTTTAGAACTTGCTTTTGTATCCCCTGTGTATTATCTCAAATTATTGCATATAATATTCATTCCTTTTTTGGCTTGTGCTCTTCCTGAAAGCAATGTTCTGTATTGCACGTTGCTCTGTAATCTTCTTAAGTCATCATTTCACTTGCACTGTAAATAGAAATCCATTTGTGTAATTAATGATTTTGTTATTATAGGAACATTTTTTTTCTTGAATTTAATTTCTCTTGTGTGTAGCTGTCAAACATGCTATCTTTAGAACTATCCAGCAGAGTGTGTTTACAGGCCTGTTTCTTGCTGGAGAAAAAGCTGAGGCTTTCAGGTAAGAAGCTGCATTTTTGACCTCATGATTGTGAGAAAGACTCTTCTCAAAGTGGAAATAAAAGAGCTGAGCAGCAGCATTTGCCCAAGTCAACATCTCTGAGGGAGCATGAACTTCCCAGTCCCGCTATTCCAATTCAGGAGTTCATCCCCAAATCTCATGTGTAGATCAGCAATCTGTTAAGTCTCTTCTTGCAAGTGTAGGGAAGTGCTGAGATGCAAATCTCATGAGTGAGGGGACGAAGTGCAGAGGGAATCAGTGACTGGCTCATGAAAGAAAAACAGAAGACATGGAAGAGACTGCAGAAAAGCAAAAGGTAATAATAGCAGATTTAAAAAAAATAATAATTACACTCAACGAGAGAACACAAGAATGGAAAACTCATGCCCTCAGGATGTGCTCAAAATTAAAAGAGTATCTCTGAATTCAGAGTTATGTTTGATTTTCACTCTTCATGTCAGTCTTCTCCTGTCAAGAGAGTGGGTTTTGCTGCTGGCAAGTGAGCCTGAAGCACCATCAGTTCTCATTGTGGCACGTGGACTTTCTCCAAACATGGGATCTTTGTCTTTGGAAGAATAACCTGGCTGTGCTGCTTAAAAGGAGGAAACATGCACAGTCTACTTCAAGCTTTTTTTCTGCTTTAGCCATATCTAAGGCAGTATAGAACATCCCTAAACTGAGGTGGGAAAAGACGAAAGTAATTCCAGCTTTACTCTAAAGCTGTTCACTGATAGGCTTTCATTTCCAGCAAGATGGAAAAACTCTCCTTACTCCTTTTTAAACAGAGAAGTGGTTTCAGGAAATGCAATTTTGAATTCTCTGCTTGCTGTCAGGAAAATGTATCTGTGGTTTTCTCTTGTGTTGGTCCCAGAACTGATTGAAATGCATGCATTTGTCAGTGCATTGATATTTAATTTCTTTAGAGTCCCCATATCTGAATTTGATATTTTGTATTAAAAAGGAATTACCCCCAACCCTTCATTATTATGAAAAACCAGAAACCGAGAGATGTCAGACACTGAGGAAACCATATTCTTTTATGACCCTGTCTTGCCCTTTATAAAAGCCAGCTTAAGTTGGTTAGAAATGCCTGTGATTGCTCATCTTTTCTAGTCATTACTTCCTGCATACACATAGCAGAAGAAAAGTCTTGTGCCAAAGAAGATTAATGAAAATCTACATTACACTTCATTCAAAGCATCTGCCTGCTTTGGAAGTCATGCACTGGCACACATACTAATTAGAGCAGAACAAAATGTGCCTTTTTAAAATTCTTTTGGGGAAGAAATTGAAAACCAAAAAGCTATTTTCTTCCTAATTTTTTTAAATGGTCACACCAGCTGTGCAAATTGAATATCTCATATGCAATGTGCATTTTGTAACTGAGACTGCTGCAGGGGTTAAATTAATAATTCTGCTTTCTCAGAAAAAGCACAACATAACAATCATCCTTGAAGAGGGAGAAATCTGCTTTTCTACAAATGAAAAAGTCAAAATGATCACTGAAAATATATCTGCACCTTGAAAGAATGGCCTGGTGCTCTGTGCACAGTGCTGTGTACTGGCTGCTGACTGAGGGGGAAAACAGATGGTGTACAGTGACTAATTTTTACAGTGGGAATAAAGCACAGGTAATAGTATGCCTGTTAACAGAGAGAAGTGTTGAGGAATTTCCTGGGACTGTGGAATGAAGTGTGCAGTAATACATGCTCATGCTGAGGAGATTTTCCTGCCTCGTGGCTGTGAAGGAACGGGCGAGGAGGAAAATCAGTCCATGAGAAAGTGAAGTTGTTCACTTCAACTTGCAACACCTGCACTGGGACAAACACTCCTTGTCCCTTTGTGTGCCTGTTGGCTGCATGTTTTTCTCAGTGACAGGCTGAATCCAGCATATCCAGCCTGTTCCTGGGCATGGCCTTGCCCTCAGCCCTGGAAAATCCCTCTGCTGTAGGGACCAGGACCCAGGAGGTGCAGGTGAGTTGCTGCCATGGAACATCACAGTCCACAAGGGGAAGTCAGAAGAGTTCCTTGGAATTTAGAAGATCACTCAGTTGTGCTGTCAGTTATGAGTCATCAAGGAAAGGATTTCACATGACAGAGAAGGGGTGATTCTAGTTTAACATTTGACTACCAAATGTATATATTAAAAAAAACAACAAAAAGAGCAACCAACTACCACCACCAACAAAACCACAAAAAAACCCCCATCAAACCCTCACCAAATCAACAAAAATTTCACACAAATGCACTTCCAGGTATCTACTTCCAGAAGATGGATGTGCTTGGAAGAAAGAAAACTTTACACATCTCTTCATCTAGCTTGCTACATGACAGAATAACATCCTTCAGTCTGTCAAGTTTTTGCCATCAAAAGGCTATGAAATTCAAAGAAATGTGTTCTTTATACATTATTCAGTGTAGCTTTCCAGTTGCATACTTTGTAAATAGTATTTTTAGGGGCTTTGAAATGATGAGAAGACAGGGAATGGCCAGTTTTCATTAGATTACCTTACAATTTTGAGCAGAACACAAAATAATTCTCTAGTGCTACAGAAAATGGGATAGTGCATGAGGTACGCAATCACTTCTTTTTCCTAAATGGGCTACAGAAAAAGACCCTTTTGTCAGTGAAATGTAGTTCAAGTGAAAAATCAGAGTATATTAGCTATGTGGCTCCGATTTTGTATGTAAATTGCCTTCCCACACCCTCTCAGTATTAGTGCTTTGGTGACAAGCAAAGAATGTAATTCTGTTTTGAGCTTTTTATCTGATGATAAGTCTCTGTTCTCACTGCTCCCTAGCTTGTCACCACTGTGGTGAGATCAATTGCATCTTAAGTGCTTCAAGTCATAAGATATTTAGCATATATTCATTAAAATTCTGTATTTTCCTCCATTAATATTTTTAAAGTAACTCCCTAAGGTTTTGGGTTCCCCTTGGTGTTAAAGCTAATTTTCAAGGACTTGTTTCAATAAATTGTTAAGAATATTTGCTTAACATTAATTTCTATTGTCAAGGGGTGATCATTGCTTTTCTTCAATTCTATTGAGCTTGAGTGCTCAAGGAGAGATCCAGCAGACAGTGTTACACTTCAGTAAATTGGCCTGCAAGATTTTACATTGAAAAACTGGGATTGATTCCACCTCAAAAATTCATGACATAGATATATGTCTTCAGCTTAGAAAACCTGGGCCCAGAAAATAAAAGCCTGAGAGCTCGGATTGTCCATCTTAGTGAAGTCAAATCAGAGGAATGTTAATATTGATAGCCATGAAGGAATCGTGGGGAAGAGGAGTGAATGCCAGGGAGTGTCAGAAGGTGTTGGAGGCAGAGCAGATCACAGCACTGGTGCTGACACCCTCGCCCCAGGTACACCCAGGATGGAAACGAGACATTTTTTAGTGATTAGGAGACTTTGGCTTTGCAAATAGATTTGTAATGGCAGTAGCAAGAGGAAGCTGCCCAGGCAATGTCAGACTGGCTGGGGGATGCTGGGGGTGTTAGGGCATTGCTCCTGCAGGTGCAGGCAGCCTGGGCTGACACTCAGCAGCCCTGTTCAGTCCCCAGTCTCCAGAAGCTTTGGATCTCGTGTAACTGTCAGAATCAAAGCTTTGTGCTGGGGGAGGCAGGTCCTGAATTTTGGTAATGTGGTGTTTCCAGAGTTCAGGTTCTGTCACAAACTGTCGGCTGTCTTGTGGAATAAAGGGTTAAAGGAGGAAAAAGAAAAGATTTGTTTTTTAATAACTGCCAACACAAGGATTTTAAAATGATGCTAAAGTAATTTATAGCTTCCTGCATCATATCTTCATTTCCTCAGCTGCCATTTCCCTCCAACACAAATAACTATCCCAGTAACCCTGCTGCTAACCAGCACTAGGGTGATACGTGATTGAAATATCTTTAAGTCTAAGAAGAGAAACACCTGACTGACACACGTTCAGGTGTAAATTCAGTGTTTTTTTTTAATGGTGCTCAAGGTTTGAAAGAAAGAAGCTGCTCTGAAGGGGAGGCTTGACAACAGCATCTTTGACTGCTGAATTGCTTGGCTGGGCTTGCAGGCAGCCATTCTTTCAGGATGAAAAATTAGATTTTATAGTGTATAGAGATACTCTTAAGGCTCTTTGGGGTGCAGCGTGGAATTAACCTCCCCCTCTTTTCCCCCAAATGTTGTCATGTCATGAGACACAATGAAGTTTATGAATAAACAAGTACAGAATCAAAATGAAAACCAGTGCATAGTGCAAAGAGCTGGAACAAGGCAGGAGGTTCTTGGTCAGGGTCAGGCAAGAGGTGTGTGAATGTAAGCAGGGGCTGCTTTATCACTGTGATCTACTTAGGGTGACAATGAGTGAAGAAATTCTGGGAATGGGCTGACAAAGAGTCTTCCTTCAGAGCTGGGAAGCAGCATCCTATCACAGCAGGTACACCCTCAGGGAGAGAGTAGCAGGGCTTTGAACACTGATATTATCTTCTATATTAAACTCTCACACTACAGTGGAGAAAGGGCCACAACCAATACCACAAAAGTGCCTGATAGTAAGAGAGCAGCAAAAGCATTTAGCAGAACTAAGACGGGCACTGACTGTAGATAATGCTAATAATGTGT
Organism: Promerops cafer; assembly: GCA_013398275.1. NCBI lineage: Eukaryota > Metazoa > Chordata > Aves > Passeriformes > Nectariniidae > Promerops > Promerops cafer. The sequence continues at coordinate 412,463 of VZSE01010919.1, forward strand.
ATAAGGCTGTGCTCATATCTCTGTTCTCCTTTTATTTTGATTATTATAAACAAATTCCTAAAGTTCTTATCACTTCATTGTCTCTTACAATGTGTGTTATTAAGATGATCTCATCCACTATTTATTCTTCCTGATGTATTGAGGTGGTTTGTTATACTGTTGTATTCCAGTTTTGAGATGCTGGAGATATCAAAAAAATTAATTCCTTTTTAAAAGGTGGGGACGTCTTTTGTTGTGTTTTTTTTTGTTGTTGTTGTTTTTGTTTATTTATTTATTTGTTATTTGCTTTTCTTTTTCGCTTCCTTGTGGTTCTGGGAATGGGAACAGGCAGATGCCAAGTCCTAGGTACTACTGGACATATTTCTCAGTATTTTAACTTGAATATCAAAAAACCTTGGAGCAACTGAGGTTTGAACCCTAAAGATTCCTTAGCATTGCCCAGGATGAGCCCCACACTCGATTTTAGAACACCCTGAAGGTGCTGCAACAGCTCAGAAACAAATGTGTTGGCTAAAACCTGCTCCAATGTGTCAGGAAAAGACAGACTGGAATTAGGCAGATCTGAAGAACTTAGGCCTGTAAACCTGCAGGAGGCTGCTTAGGATAACAAGTAAATCCAGATTTAAATATTTAAACTTCTAAGTATCAGAAGATGAATGCATAAATTTGAAGCCCTGTAAATCTGTTTGTCAGCCTGTGTAAGGTGAGGTCAGGTAGGTTGTACCACCTGATTTACTCTGCACTTTAGCTGCAGTATTTCACTTCTGTCAAAGTCAATTGCTGAACTTCTGTAAAGTGTTTATTTACTTGTTTCATTTACTGATGCAAATTCATATAAAACAGCTCTCCTTGCTAGAAAGGGAGTCTGGGAGGACACCAAGGGTGCTCTCAGCTTCTGCATATTTAAGAAATGCTCGAAAAAGAAAAGTCTGTAGGATTTATTAAAAGATATGGTTTTATCTGTGAAATAACAGGAATATGTCAAGTTTGCTTGCCTAGGAAAGGCTGGGAACATAACTGTGGAAGCATTACCAGAGATGTGTCTCTGTGTTCCATATATAAATTGTATTTGGAGACAACAAGCTCTGATAGAGCTCTTCACTGGAAACACCATGCTTGGATGAATCACTGTATTTTTCTGGTGTCCTTTCTTGCATGCTGTGGACTTAAATAAAAAGGAGCTGATCTGGCTTTGGCTGAGAGCAGAAGAGTTGTCAGAAATATAATTCTACTCCAGAGATGGACAGCGCCCTTCAATTTCAAGTTTGGCCTCAAATTCTCACATTTCTTAGTCTGTGATGTGGAAGTGGGCAGGACAGGCCTAATTTATTATTTATTGGTTAGTTCTTGTTTTTTTTTTTGTTTTGTTTTGTTTTTAATAATGGTCTTAATTCTACTGTAATGCTTAAAACAGAGAGAATTTGTTACCTCATAGTGCAGTCACATAAATGCAATGACTGGGAAAGCCTGGTCCCTTCTGATTTAATAAAATGATGCTATATCTGGAACAAGGTAAAATTACTTCCTATTTATCCACACCCCTGCTGAGACTAAAATTAACCTAAAGAGGTGCTTAATGGCACCCTCTAAGCCATCATATTAATTAAACAGCTTTATAACATTTATTTCCGGGAAAGCACCTTTTCTTTTCTTTTAATTATTTCTTTTATTTGACATGGTAGAAATGATATATTCTAATAGCTCTTATGTCACTAGTGATTCTCAGCATTTTTTGGGAAGCAGCTCCCACACTGTTCTTGGCTATACATATGTATATATATATCTTTTCATGAAAGTGGTGCTGGCAAAACATCCCCTGCCATCACAGGCACTGACAGCTGAGGCAGCCTGGAAATGCCAGCTAATTTGGCCATTATATTTTATACTAAATTTTATACTAAATTTTCTCTCCTTTTTAGGGGTGTTGCAGGGGTACAGTGGAAGAGGGAAAAGGCTGGCTGATGGAGGACACGACAAGGGTCTGCTCATGATAATTCAAGCATGGAAAAAGCACCCCAACTAAACATAGTGATAAAATATACTGAAGATGATTGGTGGCATTTAATATTGATTCTGTGCTTATATTTTAGTTTCTTTCAGTGTGACATTGTCTGAAGATTTCACAGGCTCCAAGGAGCACAGTCTTCCTGGAGCCTGAGGGGCAGAGAGGCACCAGAGGAGCAGGGAATAATAACCAGGTCTCCTGCTCATAGTGCCATATTTACATTAATATTTTTCTTCTTCTTCTTTTTGTATGTCATAGCGACATTGGTGCTGCTCTAAATGCATGAGAAAAAATGAGATTTGTGACAGGAAGGTAAAGCTCAGCAGAGGATTGTACCAACATGGGTAAGATGGATAAGGATCTGCACGGGTACAGAAACATGTTCAGGGATCTGGTTCCCCAGTTTTTTCCATCAGAATTTAAATGGAACAGGCAAAACCTAGTTGTGTAAAGGTTTCAATTTACTTTCTCTCTCTTTTTATATAGACTTGACAATTGCTGTTTTTCTTCTGGGTAAAGATGATATACATACTCGTGTTTCCAGACTTTTTGTAGCACAAATCCCTTTGTGTTTCCTTTGAGCCATTTCAGTAATGCTCATGGCTGTGAAAGGCATGGATGTGCCTTTCACAGAAGTCTGAGAGGTGCACACATCTTTTCCTTGCGTGGCCACATATTTCCTTATCTTTTTCTTTTCCTGCTTTTCTTCTTACAAGTAAGCAAAAAGTAATTTCCTTTTTTTAAAATATTTTTTATTTTAAATTTGTTGATTACAACTGGCCCATTATTTATTACGCTCAGTTCTTAAATCTATCAGAATTTTATTTGAAAGTCTAATTTGCCTAAAGGCTGGACCCTGTATCTTATTCTCTCCTCCAGTGCAAAGGCAGTGTACTCTGTCAAAGGGTTGGACTGGATTCAGGGAAGATTCCAGGTCAGCTTCAGAAGCCCAGGGCTGGGCAGTGAGAAGGAGCTGGCTGTCCATCCACCTGGGCACACTCATTCACAAAGGGCTGATTCTGGGCCAGTGTATGATTGCAAGCTTTATTCAAAGCAGTAATCCTCAGGTGCTTGCTGGTGCCAGCACAAGGAATCCCTTTCAGAAACAATGCTATGCATTCCTAGAGGTAGCACAACCATCTGTGTATTCTTGGAATGTGGTCCCTGGAGCATGGCTGAAGCCCTCTGCATAAAGGAAATAAGAAGTCTGATTGAGGAGAGGGACCAGAAGAAACAGCTATTACTGATAAGAAGTTATTGCAAGCAAAGCCCAGGATCCCATGCCAGTTGGAACGCTGAATTATCAACCAGATTTTCATCAAAAGGACTTGGATAATTTTGAAAAGTGATGCAGGAACACGTACTCGAGTTGAGATATCTAATGATCTAAAGCTTTGTATAACTATTCATCTGCAGTTACTGAGTCAGTCCTGCCCACCTTGAACTCCTTTCCCTAGCTTAGAGCATTGTAAACTTGGTGAAAAATACCACCTTCCCCTGTGTACATTAAAAAAAAATAAATTATTAGCTTTTTAGAAATGATGAACAGTTGGATTCACAGTAATTGTCTGTTACATCATAACTTGCATTAACGTTATCCCACTGTGATACAAAAGCTGAAAGTATTTTTCTTTCAGCTGGTTAATGTATTCAGAGTCTTTTAACTATGGCTGGAAGTGATGAAAACATGTCATTTTTCTGACATGTATTCTCAACCAGGAACTCTTTACTTGTCTTTTGCAAGTACAATAGACTGTCTATAATAATATCTTAGCTCAAGCTGGGGTATTTTTGAAGCAGATGCTCATGTTAGTCATCAACTCTTGCACATATTAGTGTGCCTCAGATACACCAATATCTCACTGAAGGCAGTGGGGGTTTTCACTGCACAGGTACATTCTGACATGAATTGGGGCTGCATTATTCAGCCCCTTGTGCTGAGTTCTGTGCCCAAGGCAGAATATGAAATACTCCCAGAGAATGGAGCAAAAGAAAATTGAAAAATTTATCTAAAGCATATTTGTTGGTGGCAATCATGGTGGATTTGGGAATGGCTTCCATATGAACTCTGATTTCCCTGGGCTGTGAAATTTGTTCTGGGGAGTTTACATATTTTTGCCTTTTTATTTTTTTCTTAATGGAAAGAAACAACAATAGAAGGACTTCTCAGATATTGCCATTTTGTGTATGTTTTCAAAACCTTTCATTACAATTTTATAGCTGTTCATAGGGTCAGCTGGAGCACTTGCATATTTTAGAAATTATGACTTTTTTGGGGCACTGTACTGACACTGAGAAAGGGCAAAATATTAAGACAGGTAGCAATAGAGGAATGTATGTGCAGTAGCATACAAAATGTTCAATGCACAGAAGAAAACCACTTTTGTAATACCATGTCTCCTTGCTTGGAGGTTTGACAGCCCCAATACTTGTGCTCCCCAAGGTGGGCTGCCCCATCCTTTACAGATTCTGCTGGATTCCAGCTGCCCTGTGACCCTGTTCTTCCAGCACTGCCCAGCAGCATCTTCAGAGCTGAGCTCCCTGGGCTATGGCAGCACAATCCTTCATCCAGACCTGTGTGCCCCTTTGAAGTGCCCCGGGTAGGTGAATTCTGAGATGGTGTTGGTGAAAAGCTGGGTATTGCCTAAAAAGAAAGGATATTGCTGCAGCAGAGACAGCTGCTTTGGAAGCAATTTTCTGGCCCACACAGCTTCAGGTCAGTTTTGGTTATGAGTAGTCAAAGCTTAGCCTGTGTATTTTTAATTATTTGCTGGGAATAGTTCTGCGTATGACATCTGTGGAAGGGAATTAGTTTGGTTGCTGGATGGTAAAATTATTATTTCAGCTATTGTCACTTTATCCTTCTCCTGTGAGCACAGATTTACATATCTACAGAAAGAGCAGTGGAGAATTATGATTTCTAGAAACATTTGCCTTCTAGCTGAAGCTGCAGTGAAATGATTAAATTCATCTTAAAATAGGGTTTTTCAGAAAGTAAGCTGACAGAATGGAGAGGGTTCACTACAGGGCTACGAAAATGATTCAAGGTTTGGAAAACCTGCCACGTATTTAGAGGCTTAATTAGCTCACTCTTCTTTAAAAGAAAATTACCATGTGACCTGATCAGCCTACAAATACTTACTTTGTCATTCCTAGTGACAGCTCCTTTCTCTTTCTCATGAAAGCATAACAATATCCAGCCAAACTACTCATTGCTTGAAAATAAGAAACCATATTTCTAATTAGATAGATAAACAGATAACTGTCCAAAAGCAGAATGGATACTTGAAATCTTTGATTCAGGACTATTGACTTCCTAGAAGGATGAACTTAGCTCCAACACAGCCTGATGAGAGCTAAAGGACACTCACCACCAAGGACATCCAAAAGATCAGTCTGAAGGAGGAGGTGAGATGACAACAATTACTTCTGCCCTTGTAATCTGTGACTGTGTGTAAGGGAGATGGATAGGTAGCAGAGAACAGATCTTATTTGGAATAGACACTATTTTACAGCCTACTAAAGACTTCAAGGCCAAAGTGAATGCCATAATAATGGCAATTAAGGCAGAGCTGGCTATCTTTCCAGGTTAGGCTTTCGAGTTAATCATGCAAAGGTCATTGCTAATGCCACTCAAGCACAGCAGACATGTAAAGCCACCTCTAAACCACCTCTGATTAAAATGAGTTGCAAATCTTATCTTTCTAAATAGTCAATTTAAAAAGGTGGTTTTTTTTGTCAGCTGTACATTTGTTCTCATTTTTTTAAGGAATGTCTGCTTTAGAATATAAGGCCCAGTCCTACAGATCTAAAATATTTTACTGGAATTCCAGGCATACAAACAAAATTTACTTGAAAGTGTGTCAATTAAAAGCATGGTATTGCTAAGTCTGTTTAACTTTTCCTTCAGAAAAGTAAATAAATACTGAAGTGAGATAAATAGATACTGCCTGAGTAGGCAGGAAGAGAGAGAGAGAAATAATCTTGGAAGTCTGTTGCATAGAATGGGTAGATTGAATATGAAGTGATTGTTTAAAAAGGAGGCCAATTACGATTCTGTTTTGAAATACAAATCTTGCAATCTTATTCACAGACTTGCTATCCACTATTCCATGCAGCTTGCAAAATTCTCGGTGAGAAGAAATATTTTTTTCATCCCTTGTGGAGAAGCTGTTCCTATTCAGATGCACAGGGAAAGTTCTAACAGTTAAACCTTTCCTCTCTTAGAATGTGCTCCCATTGCATAACGTTCTGTCCCTCAATGGCCTTTTTCCTTCATGTTTTCCCCATAATTAGGAAGAAGGCACTGTTTGAGTCCGTGCTGGCAGAGCAGGACCTGCGTTGTCAGGGCTGGAGTCTTTTGCAGAGGATGAGTCTCTGCTGTGCCTCCACAAGGAACTCGCTGCCAATTATTTGCAGGGAAGAGCCATCTCACAGTAAACATCTCTCTCTTAAAGGTGACAGACTTAGTTAGGAGAGTGAAATAATAAATCCTACAGAAACAGGGAGCTGACCGAATTATTGAAGGAGAAATCACTCCTGCCAGGTGCTAAGAACTTTGGTGGCAACACAAAAGTCTCCAAACCCTGGAATTAAAGTATTTTGCATTTTTAGAGCATTTCATGTCTTCAAGATGCAGAACAGATGTTTCTTAATTCTTCTAATGGTTCTGTGAAGCAGGTCAGCATTATCTCTGCTTTACAGGTGGGCAAGAGGGGTTGAATGATTTGTCTCGGTCCAGGGTATGAATCACTGTCAGAACCAGGAATAAGATTCAGCAGCACTTGGGAGTACATGCACATGCTGAAACCACTCAACCACACTGTACCCATCACAAGAAATGGAAATTAATTTTTAATATTCCTGTTTCTAAAGTGAGATTTTGGATTTCAGAAAAATTAAATATTTATTTCATTATGTATGACTTCATAAGCCTATAATTTATACCAGATAGATTTATTGGCTTTATTTCCCCCTGATAATTAGATAGTCCTTGTTGATCTAATGGGTTTGTGATTTTTAGTGATGTAGCCATCTGCCCAAAGAAACAGCATTACTTGCCTCTTATGTACTTAGGAACAGACTTAAATGATATGCACATAAAATCTTATGGAGTTACAATATTAAAATGAAGGGGTTTTCCTTCTCCTAAAAGCAGGTTAAATACACTAAATTAATTTGCAGCTACTTCAGTTTTATAAGCAAATTTAATCCTCTGATATTTATCAGGCTGGCAGGATCACAGTCCTCTATGTACTTAAAATATTGAGTATTTAAACTGCTGATATGTTGCAGTGATACCAGCAGGTTGAAAAGAGTTTGCAAACATTAATTAGTTTGCCTTTAGCAGAAAAAGAAACCCCACCCAGTGCCTCTGGCTGGATGGTGATTCAGCCCTGTGTGCAGGACAGTGACTGACACTGGGAGAGAGAACATTCTGGACTGAGACAACTGCAAAGGAGAGGTTTGCCCTTAATCCCAGCAATCTCCTTTTGCTTCAGAACCTCCTGAATTACTCCACTGCAGTTACTATGTAAGTGAAGCCTCTGCAGCCATGGTATCACCATAAATGTTAAATCTAAAATTCTAGTCCTTTTGCTTGGCCAGCCTAAAAATTAATTAAATTAATTTCTTTCCCTTTTTTTTTTTTTTTTTTTATGTAAAAGATATCATTTCCCAGAGCCACAGGGCTCCCACTTTCCTTGTGCAGAAATTAGTATCAATCTCCTTGCCCAACAAGTCAAAGACTCCTCCTGTTTCACAGGCCAGTCTTGAATCCTTAACTTTTTTTCCCTGGGTGAAAACCAGATTAAACTACACCTTCTTTGTATAACTAGTATATAGGAAACTGTGAAAAGTGTGGCACTGAACACAGAAAACCTAAAGAGTATCCTGACCTTTTCCACAAATGAACATTACAGGTTCAGCTAAAATGTAAAAAAAGACCAAGCATTATCATATTTTTCATTCCTGCATTATTATGTTCATGATAAATTTGGGGAATCCTGCGGGTGTATTCAGCCAGAAAGTCAAAAGTAGGGCCTTGATGAGTATTTTTGAATAAATGTGTCCTTTAAAGGTTAAGTATGAAGGAGAGGATGTAACATTTTTGTCCAATTACACTAATGTTTTAAAGGCAGCATTACTGTCAAGCCAAATAACATCTTAGGAAAAGACAAGGATGGAGAGAGGCAGAAAGAGTGACCCAGAGGAATCTCTGTATAAATGTAGGAGAAAAAGACAACAGCACAAAGAGTGAATGGACTAAATTGTGAATGGATATATTGGTTGGGATCCTGCTTTTGCTTCTTTCTCTTTCAGTCCCAAATTAGACTTCATCCATCTGGGTGCACATGCCCTGCTCGCCAAATTTCTGCTTAGCCTTGCAAGGATCAGAACTAATTACCCAAGCAAGAGATTCTCATCTGTTCCCCTCCCCTGACCTCCTGCCAGTGCTCTGTTCCTCTCCAGGCAGCCAGTGCACACACAAGAGCCAGAATTTGGCCAGCGTGCTGGCAGAGGGAGAAGAATTTAAAAGGGAGAAAAGAAATGCAGATGGCTGAGAACCACCTGTCAAGGATTCCCAGGGTGCAGACAGATTAGTGATGCTATTTTGGTCGCAGTGGATGCAACAATCTCTTCCCCACAGCACTTGATGGGGACAAGTTTCCACTCCAGAGTGAGTGGTGAGAAAGGTGGTTCCCCTTTCCTTCTCCCACTGCCTGGCACATAGGGGAGATGCATTTAAAGCCAAAATGAGAAATCAAGCTGCTCATGAGAGTCAGCATTTTCTCCATTTCACATGAACTTTCCCTTATAATACGTTAGATATAACTTTTTTCCTTTGTCTGGTACTATGTATTAAGGGCTATCCTATTGTGGCTGGTTTGACAGCCATATCTTTCTTGTTTATAATACAATTTGACTGACAATAAGTCAGGGAACTGTGATTTGAACTCCTCATTGTGACTGGCCTGACAATAATCTCTTTCTCATTTATAGTGCCATTTGATTGACAATAAGTCAGGGGATTGGCAGCTGGTTAGGTTTTTTTTCCCCCTGAATGTATATTTCTAGCTAAGACAAGACATCTATTCCTAAATAGTTTGACAGATAATTTGTACAAAATTCTAGAAGGGTGATATTCCTCAGCATTCTTATTAAAATAATATTGTTCTTTGGCTTTGTACCAATTTCACTTTTAAGATGATGATTTTCCTTCTTTCTCCTGTGCCAGTTGTCTCTATTTTTCATCACCATTATTAAAGCATTATAAAATTGCAGTTTATATGTTAGTAACTGTTACATGTGTTCTTGACAGTTTTTCTTCTTAACAAGAATGAGAAAAGCTATTATCTTCTATGCCAAATCAATGTAGGTGTGCTATAACTGGGAGGCTTGGGGAACTCTTTGCAGTGGTTCTGCTTGTGTATTGTTAATTGCAGCCAGTCACTTCCAGGATATTTTCTTTATTTTTATAGAGAAGGAATTCTGGCACTCACTGTGCTGTTGATAGGTATCATCTCTAAAGAAATACACTTTGTCTGACATTTGGCATGACTCTGCCTTCCACTGGTGAGTCTCTAAGCCAAAACCAGCAGAGTTTGTGGTGATGGAATAGCAAACAGTAGTTTGCAGTGACCTTCTTCAAAACTTGGCCAGGAATCAATGCCAAAGTGGCCCATGAAACATACCCTGGGCAGTAGAATAACAACCTGTCAGGCTGCCTAATGCATCTGTGCCCTCCCTGCAATGTCCAAAGGCAGAGGAAAGGGTGAGTATGGATGGAAAACAGATATCCTGAAGAGCATTTTTATTTAGAAAACAAAAAGAAGCCCCAAACCCACAAACATGTCTGCATATTACTGCTGCTGTGCAGTTTCAGTCTGATCCTTAGGGGCTCTCAGTTGGATATCCTTCATGAGTGCAGCCACTGTGGAGGTGGGTTGGAGGGCAAGGGAGAAGGGGTCATGGGCAGGAAATCAATAATGGTGCAATTCCCAGGATGAGGCAGCAGATTCTGCAGCTACTTGTAAGTCCATTATTCACATCAGTTCCAGTGTCCATGGTTATAAAGAGCATATTTTTGATACCCCTATAGCCCTACAAGATGAATTTAATACAGCTACAGAGAAGGACTAGTTTATATTTTTTGCAGAGCACCCATGAATTTTTAACTGGAGGGATATGACCTCTGTATAGTTTAAATGTCCCACATTCAAATGCAAATATTTTGTATAAAAATACTGGGGAGATTTTCTCTAGTCACTGAGTAAATATTCCTCTCAGAAATAGTTTCCAATTTCTTCATAAGGAGTCCAGTCAGCTACATCATTTAAATATGCTTGAGGGACTGAAGACTGAACAAGCAAAAGCATAAATTGCACTTGAGCTACTGAAGAACAAAAAGTAGAACAGGTATGTTTGTGTCTGTGCTTGTTACTAAAGGATGAAGTGTGAAGAAAAACTTTAAGTTGGTACTGGAAAAACATTGCATCAATTCTGATGCAAAAATATTCAGTAGAACAAGAAGCCTAAAATGAGAGCTAAAGGCACTAGACCAGAGAATTGAAATGTAGAGTTTGTTCACATTGGAGAGAAAAATATTTATTTCTTGTTTTCTATTCCAAATAAATTTCTTTCTCATGCTCTAATCTCATGCTGCTGTTTATCTCAACCTGTGACTTTGCTTATTCCCTCTTCTCTTCTAAAAATCATGAAGCTGCTGGTGCATTTAATCACCCTCTTTCCTAGATGATGCCAAATAAGGGAGCATATTCCCATGAAACACTTGAGCTGGTGAATTCCCCCAGTTAAATACCACAATTTTAAACAGGGAAGATTAACACAATTAAAAAAAAATCAAAGGGAACAGAATTATATTTCAAAGCTACTCCAGGCTAACGTAACACGATGCTGAGCTCTGTGCTCACACAGAGAGCTGCTGGCCTCAGGCAGGCTAAATAAAATGTGTTTTACATCTGGATCAGAGTTAGAAAAATCTTAAGACTGCTTGGTTTTTTTCCTTGAACAAATGGTGAGGAATGTAGCAGCCACTGGTGCTGTGGCATGGCTTTCATAAAACAGAATGGCTGTGTTTTTTCACTCCACTTATGCCACTATTTGGCTATCAGATAGGGATATTCACTATAATTTTTTTTTTTTAATTAGCTGCTGGGGGCTGTTTGGGGCACAGCAGGGCCAGCTATGGGGTAGGAGCAGACAGTTATTCACCTTTCCAGATCCATTTAAAGCAGTTCCTACTCCACGAGTAAGAGTTGAAACAGCTCTTTATATGAGGCAGAAAACAGAGGCATCTATGAACTCTTTATTTCCATTCTGGGGGTGCCCTAAGCTATGCTTCCAGTAGTAGTTAAATTTTTAAAATTTTGTTAATTATGGATCCTCCCATTAAAAAAAGTGGAAAAATGGACCATTTTGTCCTCTGGTGAACTATAATGGAAGACTGTAGTGCAGGAAAGAAAGAAACAGGACTAAAATTGGAAGCTCTTAATTTTTGAATTATGAACTCTTTCCCAGGTGACTGTATGAAAAGGGAAAAGAAAAATAACAGCTGTGGTTAGACAGCAGAAGAACATGGAAACCAGCTTCCCTGTTCAATGGGCTGTTCCTAGGGAGTACTGCTTAAAGTAAATATGCAAAGACATCAGCAAAATATGCTATATTTATTGCCTTCTCTCTAAGAAACTGTCAAACAGCTTCCTCTGATTTATTACAATTATTAACATTTAGCCATTAAAGAGTATCACAAGTAAGAGTTATTCTTGGTTTTTCCCAACACTTCCAATTAGCATGTCCAAGTTACGTGTTCATAGTTTTAAATGACAAGGAAATTCTTGTCTGTGTGAAAACCTTTTCCCTCATCCTTGTGTTACCTCAAATACAGATTCTTGCCTGCTTGTATTTTATCTCATATAATGCAGCCCAAATAGTACAACACTTGGAAGACAGGTTTGTGGGGTTTTTTAAATTGGTCACTACCATTTTTTGTGTTAATGTTTCACTTTTAAGGAGGAGAAGAATGCAGTTAGGCAGAAGAGACAATTTTCACTCTTTCCACCACTACTGGTAAAACATGCTCACAGTACATGATTGAGAGAATTGCCTTTCAGCTCTGATAGGTTATAAATAGAAGGCATTGTCATTGTCTAGCAGTTCTCCTGCAAAGGAGAGCTAACTGAGTAGATTAATAAAATATTGGCATTAAAAAACCATTTTCAGTTAAATTTTAAAGTAGCTGATGAAATATTTCTCTAGCAGCCGTGTCAGCTCATCCTCCAAGTCACAACCTCTCCTGCTTGGTTTTTTTGTGTTTGGTTGGTTTGGGTTTTTTAAGTAAAAAACACCTTACCCCAAACCTAAAATATCTGAGCTTCAGGAGAGTGAGAGTGTCCTGTGCTTGGAGTTATAGATTCATGGAATGCTTTGGGTTGGAGGGGACCTGTAAAGAGACCCCATCAGACTCCAGCTGGTTCTTGGGGTTCAGTCCAGATGTGGTGTGGGGACAGTCAGAGAGTTGGCATGGGAGATGGTTTGTCCAAACAGGCTCTGTTGTGGCTGCTGCACTGCCCTTCTGTGCTGAAAGAGGTGAGCAGAAGGTGAAAACTGCCTGGGAGTTTGTTAATACCCTTAATGAGGTATTGGCTTTATTTTATACAAAGTACAGTGTGTGCCATATAAGGTCTGGTATTTCAGGGACAGATAATTAAAAATCTAAGAGTAATTTACCACTCTAACATCAGCCAAAACATCTCTGTTTGGATTTTAATTCTTCTCCAGCTAAAGGAGGACAGCAACAAAGATTAAAGCTTTTTTTATTTCTCTTTATGATCTCAGCAAAGTGCAGATTTGAAACACAGAAAAAGGTTGACCTTCATATTAACCTGAATTTCTTTTCCTGTTTCTTCTTGAACATATTTTATTCTCTTTATGCACAGTGGGGCTCTTTTTTCATGTGCTCTGCTGTTGAGCAAAATGCCAAAAAGATGGAGTGTGCACTTTTACATCAAAAAAATGATGAGACCGTGAAAACTCATTTCCCTTGTGACTTCTTAAATTGTTACTAAGGAATTGAATGTGTCTGTTTGAAACAATGTGTCCCTTTAAATTCTGTTTTCTTATTTTTCTTAAAACAGAAAACCATGGTTTCATTTACATCATGATCCAAAGGCCACTGAAGTTAAGAAAAGATTCTTAGTTACTGCAGTGAGTGCTAGGTCAGATTTTTCAAGTGTTTCACAATGTAAAACCCAGAACAGAGAGTTTTAAAAAGAATTGCTTATTTAGAGGGGAAAAAATTGCCTGGTGTATTTTGTTTATTCAGCTAGTTAAAAGTCTTACCTTCAGATGGGCAAGAACTAAGTGAATTCCCTTTTTACTGCACAGAATGGATTTGACAAGGACAAGAAAGGTCAAGCTGTAGTTAAATTCAGAGAGCCAAACCAGGGAAAATATTGATTTACTTCAGTTTTTCTCATACATAAAGGTGATGTGAGGTAGAAGCAAACACAGTAACAAAATCCACAACATAAACTCTGTTGGAGGAAAACCTTTTCCAGTGCTACACTACAGTTTTGGATAATCCCTCACTGCTGGAATGAATGATTTGTCACTGCTACAGCCCAGGAAGCTGCTAGAAATGCTCTTGATTGGAGTGAAAGGCATTGTAAAGCAATTAAGTTCTGACTATTAATAAAGGTCCCACAGGATCCATTTATTTTTAAAAGTAGACAAAGACTGCATTTAGTAGCTGTAGAACTGTGGCTATACTGAAATATGGAAAAATGCTACACCATGTCCATGCTGTTGTAAATATTCCTTACCAATTTCCAGAAAAAGGTTGTGAATTTCTAATTTAGAAAAGCATTTAAGCATATGATGAAATTTCTTTCATTTTGACTGGATATAAATTAAACAAACAGCTAAGCCCTTTGCTTAATGAGGAGCAATTTGAATATCTGCTTATAGCACAGGTTCAGATTTCATTGAAGTTTCCATTCCTCTGAATTGGAGCCATAATCCCCTGAATTGTCATGGTATTTTCTGGATCTAGAATCCATAACATTTCACTTTCCTCCTAGACACAAGGCAGCCTTCTTAAAGATACCCATAGTGCATATCCATGTTCCTTTCCAAAGCTCCAGTCTTGTGCTCTCTTTAATTTACAGTTTATTTCTCACTCCCAAGACATGTAGTAATTTAAGCAGGTGATTTTACAGCTCCTCGAAAGAGTGATTGCTTACTCCACCAGTTCAAAAGAAATCCAGTTCTGGAGGAGATATAAATCTTTGTGCCGGTCTGAAGGTGCTGAACCACTCATACCCTCCCTCTTCCCCTTTCTGTACTCCTGTCACACTCACACCCCGTTTCTGGTTGGTCAGACTCTATTTTATGCCTAGAAAGAGTCACTCTCTGCTGTGATCCCATGCTGGGCTAGCACAACAATGGAAAAAGATTGCTACCACGAAATGTTTAACTGTTTCCAAAGCTCTGGAGCGAGCCAACAGTCCGTATCAAAGCCTTTGCAAAGGCATCAAGCCAGTTTCTCAGATTCCATTGTTTATAATCTCACTTGGGTCATTTCCCAACAACTTGGAAAATGTGTGACTGGTTTTGTATCTAAAACGAGTTTGTCCAGTGCCAAAGTGAGAATATGAGTATTTCCAAAACAAGGTTATCTAGCATGACTGGCAGTCTTCAGGACTGATTAACCGAGTGGTTCTAGAAATTGTGCTACTGAAGATACAGCAACTATATTCTGAATTACATAGGGTCATTGATCTGGGTTGTGGTTTGTTGGGTTTATTTTGCTCTTTTTCCTGGTAAGATAGTTGTGAGCCAAGTGGTTGAGCCCGGTTTTGTTCCACATTACTGGTTCTGAATTTGTTAATGTGGCAGATGCAGGAACACGGGTTCAGAGAATCATGAAGAGATAAGTGGGCAAATTTGCTCAATGCTGCTGATTGCAGAGCTCCTTGTGCTAAGCTTTTATCTGGTAGGTAGACAGAAAAAGCCTAAATGTACAGGTAATTTGTTAAAAAGCCTTTCTTTTAAACTGCACTGAAAGTAGATATTTTATACTATTACTTAAAAGTCAGAACATCATAACTTTGGTTTGAAATCCAAAGAAAGCAGCTACCCATTTCCAACAATGTTAGATACTGCAGCCTTGGTTCTAGAGGATGGAAGGTCACTGGCTTCAGGGTTCTTGGAAGCAGAAGAAAAGCAGTTTGGAAGGAAATAAAGAAACCATCAGAAGATCCAGTGTTCATTTTTAAACCAGTGGGTTGCATTTAAAATCCCGCCTTGGTATTTTTCTTTTGCCGTCAGGAACAAGTCTATATCTAACAAGTTCATACCTTTCAATCTAAGAAAAACTGACAGCCCTCACATGTTGAAAACCTGCTATGCCAACAGCTGAACTCTCCAGACTTCCAGGAGTAATTTCATTACAGGTGTTCTGCTGATATGCTTTTTTCTTTTTAAAATAATGGTGGTTTCCATCTGGTGAAACATTTGGCATTTTTTGTAATGTATAACAACATAACCACTGGCATTGGGTTTTATACCCACTTTTCATCATCACTAATTTTTTGGGGGTAAAATATTTCAGTAAATATGGGATGAGGTGGGTTTTTTTTTTCAGGCTAAAAAATTACTTTAAAGAAGAGGGAAAAGATGAAATTCCTGCAGTGAGGCTAGTAAAAAAATTGTCCTGCTATTTACAAAGTGCACCAATGCCTTTTGATTAAAACCAAAAGTGAAAAATCCAACTCTAGCTTGAGAGCTTAGAGACAAAATTCCTTCAGTGAGACAGAGAATGAAAAGAGAGTCAGGTAGCACCTGTGAACTTCTGCAGAGCCTCAAAAATGTGCTGCTCTGGAAGAGCTGTTTCTGGCAGTGTAAGGGCATTTGTCTGCAAACATTCCTTCCACCCAGCTACTTAATTTAGCTGTTGTCTTTTGCTTCCACCTGGTCTAGTGGAAAGTCCCTGCCCATGGCAGGGGGCTTGGAACTTTTGGGATTATTTTTAAGGTCCCTCCCTGCCCTAACCATTCCATGACTTCCTTTGGGACCTTCAGTAACATTTATTGGTTCCATATCTACTCAGCCATGAAGCTGAGAACGAGACCAATCCTTGCTTTGCCGTATGTTCACCAAAAAAAAAAGAAGTCTATAGAGTCCTGAATATCTCCACAAGAGGAGTCTTTCCAAGATAACATCCTAAAAAATGCAACATCAGAAAGAACTGCAAGGTGTTTGCATAGAAATGATCACAGCATTCCATGGTGGCCTGATTTTTGCGTGTGTTTTAGAATGTTTATGAAAATTCCAGGGCTGATTACTGTATTCATTTCATGAAAATAGTAGAAATGTACTGAGTCAGTGCATTAATCTCTTCAACCAGTCATAAGAAAAGATTTATCTCAGTTATCCAGTGGTAAAACTTATATTGCTCAATTTCTTAATCTTTAGTGCATGTAATAACACAGAAAAAAACACTTTGCAAAATGCTTTCTGTCAAGGAAATTCCAGTCCACAGTAAAGCAGTGCACTTTGAAATAATGAAAAACATATTTTGGGGCTATTCACAAAAGAAAGACTTAGTTTGTTGATGAATGTTAAACTCTAAATAATGTTAGTTATGTGCTAGTAAATTATCCACACATATAAAAAGGGAGCATACTCAGCAACTGGGGAAGAAATTGTTATGACACTTGGGACATGTTATAACTGGAAAAGGATCTTTACTTTGGTTGCATTCACCAGTGAAGAAATTTGAAAAAAAAAAAAAAAAAAAAGGAAAAGGACAAAGAAAAAGGGAAAAGGAAAGTTAAATAATAATTTAATTTTGCCTTAGAATAAATTCCCTTTCAGAACAAGGGAATAACTGCCAAAGTGGGTTTTGGAACAGAGTTGTGAGAGATGTTAGAGACCAGTCAGAGGTCTAGAAAATATGATCTCTGAAGAAAGACTGTGTGAACTGGGACTCTTTTAGATTAAAAGAGAGAAAGCCAGGGCTAGGTGACCTCCCTTCCAGCTTTATATTTCTATGGAAATAAAAGGATCTGAAGGAGGGTCACTGCATCCAAAGACATAATCCTATCTTTCAGGAAATAAATTTGCTTCTGTATAAAAGTTGAATTGCCACCTAACCTACAGACTTACATGAAGAAATAAGGGGAAATTAGTGTCCTTTTACTCCCAAAGTAAGCAGGAAAGCAACGTGCATGATTTTGTTTATATGCAGGAGAGTGGGGTTCTGATTAAATTCTGGCTAGAATGATCTTCGTTGTTTTGTTAATATTTATTATAGAAATATTTAGCTAACAGATCAGATGATACTTGGAAGTTTGTGGTATTAAAACAATAAATAAATAACTGGTTTTTAACTGTTGGTGGTAGATGTGTTTACAAATATCATCACAAGGAGCACCCGGCCCCCTCAGCAGCTCCTGACGACCCAACTTTCTAGCAAGACTGCTCATCAATTATACATGAAGTATATTCCATCTGGAATTCCATATACTTTTCACTGGGATAATGAATGGTGTTTTCATTTATGAAAATCATCTTTATAACAGGGAGTGGACTCTTACAAACCATCAGATGAAAGGCAGAGGAAAGTGAGCTCAGTCAAACCTGGTATAAACAAATTGGGAAATTCTCTGTTCACTGTTCTCCAGACAGTCTGAGATAATATTCAGGGGTCCCTTTTTGTTTTGCTTTGCTTGCAGGAATGTACAGAGGTGCCTTTTCTTTTTGGGTGGCAGGGAGTTTTCCACACATGATGTTGTGAGCACAGGTAGGCAGAAGATGGGGAGGATGAGTAGAAGAAAGGGTGCACTCCAAAGGCTGTTGTAAGTTTTGAAATTAAATGCAGATAAATGGAATTCTCTGACTTGCCAATATAGAAAACCAGTGGCAGAATCCAGCCTAGTACTCAAATCTCTTGCTTAGTATTTATTCTCTGCCATGGTTCCTCAAAATCAATCCTATCTTCCTTGATTGTATATATATATATTTAGGTTTCTACTATGCTTTCCTTCTGCCAAGTGCAATGAAGAGTTAACAGTATGGGAGGTTTTAAATAGATTTTTTTTTCAGATTGTGTTTGCTTTTAGCTTATTTTTTTGAATCCAGCAGGAACAGTGAACATGTGAAATTGTTATTATTTTCAATTTTTTAGATGAATAAATATTCCAAATCTTACTGGTTCTATTTCTGAGAGATTCTAGCAATGTTCTTCATCCTCTGGACAGTTGCTGCAAAGAGGTGTATAAATCTGAGACATTTGTTCTTGTAATTTTTTTTCCATTTTATTCTTGAGATTCTGCCTGGGAAGGAGTTGTTTTAAAAATTCATTATTATTTGATTGCAAGCTGGATGTGAGCCAACTAAATTTTTGAATTTGAAAGAAAATGCAGCATCAGCTTCTTTGGAACTATAATGGAATGAAACCCTCCAAGCACTCATTAAAAGGGCTTCTGACGTCTAGCAAAATTAGATGAGGTGTAAATCACTGAACTACCATATGTGGTTTGAGATGGAATATCTAATTCTGTAGAATCCAAACCCAAGGCTAAAGGGAAATTTAACTACACCAGCATAATATTTTGATGATGGAAGAAGTAATACCATTTTAGATGTTTTATATTTAAAGTTTAATTTTAAAAAAAATGTTTATTAAGGGAATCTCCATTGATATCCACATTGTTATCTGGCATATAGGCAAATGCTCGAGGAATAATACTAAGGTACAATAATGACTTTTCTCCACTGAAGATTTGCTGAAGGCTGTAAAAATATTACTGGAAAATTTTGATTGTAGAAGCATGATCATAATAATTATTTCTTCCTCTAGCTTCCTCCTGGTAATTCTGTGCCCTTTGATGTAGCTCATATCAGGGTAAGTTAGCTATTGCTCCTCAGTCACGGAAGAATGGAGCTGGTTCCATTGTGGAGGTAGAAGGGATCAGGAGCTATGGAACAGTTTTGCCTTTAATCTCTCTTGTATGCAAAATGCAGCTGAAAAGTGATAGCTTTTCCCAATAACTATAACAGTAGCATTATAAGTAAATATTTCTATTAATGTTCTATCCATTGACCCTTGTTGGGAGTGGGGCTTCATTATGTTAATGCATGCAAGTTCCAAAGAAAAGTGCCTGGGCTGAAGTCTTTGTAAGCAGACAGAAGGAAAGGGATGTGGGTGCATCACCTGAATAAATAAATACACAGAAGAATGGGTCTCACTTTGTTACACTTGAAGCAAGTTTGATTTTGATCCCTTGTGGCCCTTTTTGAACTATGGTTTTGTGAGATTATAGAGGGGTTTTATAAGTTTTTGCATTAATTTGAGTTGTCAGGCTGTGACTCAGCCTTTAACTGCACTTTTGAGAATAAAGGTTAGATGGTGTTGTTTTATCATTATTATTCTCTAAATGCCTTTATGAAAGCAGACAAGGATTTATTTTGCATGCGGCAAAAGTTTAACTGCCCCAACATGAAAATGAGTTTAAACGGAAAAACACATTTGTTTTCTTGTTTATACTGCACATAAGAATGGAATACATCTGTACAGAAATGTACTTCCCTGTGATGGGATGGATGAATAGACTTTGATTCCTCAAAGAGAACTATTTGTTTATCTCTTCAAGCCAGACAAGGTGAGACTTAGGAATTATATTTTAGGAGGAATCACTTTGAAGGCAAGGCAGAAATCATGTGAGAAAACTGTCATTTGAGAAAATCTTGTGCATAGTTTCAAATTTATTAATAATAAAGACATTATTCAGAACAGGAATGAGCTTTGAAAGATTCAGGATGTGCAACTCTGTGCTGAGAATAAGGGAGATTTGGTTCCTTCACATTGTTCTCTGGAGTGGGGAAGTGGAGCAGTGGGAGTGTGTTGGGATCAAAGGATGGTTGGTAATTTATTTTGTGTCCTTTTCTACAGCTACTTTGATATCCAGTATAAGCCGAAATGAATAATGTTCATTTCTTGAGGAAAATATGGTGCATTTGAGAACCAGTGTTCAAATGAGCAATAATCCAGTCTGGCTTCCTTTGTGTTATCCAAAGCAGCAGCGTCTTCAGCTTCAGAGATAAGGGTAGGAAGACTGCTTAATTTCAAAGGTTTTCACTTTTATCTTAGTCTGGGAAATCTGAATACTTTAATGAGTTTAGGTTTTTAATTTAATTCCAGGTTGCTCATCATTTCACCTTTCAGCTGGGCTACAGAGATAATTCAATCATATTTCCCTTGACAAGCCATCTGAATTACACATATTTCTCTGCAGATGTGAAAATCAGCTGCCATAATAGAGAGTGTGACAGACTTTTGCCTTCCCTCCCTCTTTCCCCCTTAATTTAGGGACTGTTCTGGTCTTGCTTCATAATGCAGGTGTCCTCTGACACAGGCATGTGAGAGACAGCCCTTGTATAAAATGAGATGTGGTTTTTGCACAGACACAATGTCAAAAGTTTTGGAAGTAAGTCCAGAGAGCAGTCATTAGGCAAAGAAAAGCATCAAATTTGCAAAACAAGGACGTTCTTGAGGTTTGGATATTGTAGGCTCTATTTTTGCCCAGAGTTCAAGTAATGTACTCATTTGTTTACATACTTTTTTCCTTACATAATTATTTTTCAAAAAGTCTCCTAACTTTTTTTACCCCCTTGCTCTCCACCACATAATCAGAGCTTAACTGCTGATGCAAGTACGTGGACATGGACGAGGATTCTCTGCTCTGATTCTTGATCCCAAATGGGTGACCAAGAAAGGAAAAAAGGTGAAGCAGTATTTTCTTAAATGAATGCTTTTATTGTAAGCCTTTACAAATCAATTTTGTACATGAAATGTCTTCTCTTGGAGGTACCAAGAGAAAAGCTCAAGCTTTTCACAGGTTCGGCTGAATGCCTACTAAAGACAAAGTCACATTTCCATGCTCAGATGAGGTCTGTCTTTTCAATGTTCATCTTCCTTTTGAGGTCACTAAACATGAAGAATTTTTTTATCTCCCACATGGATTTCATCACCTCTGTTTTTATGCTACCTCTGGGGGTGGAGACAGCACCAGCTGCTCAGCAGTTACACGGGGCTTTGCTGGATTTAGAATTCCTCAGGTGTGAATTGCTACCACCATTCCACAGAGGGGTTCCTGCATTCTTTCCTTTAGGAAGCTGACTGTACTGCCAGAGTTTTTTCCTAGTTAAGATGCAAGGAGCCATAGAAGGCACATAAAATAGCTTTCCCTTGAGGCTCTAGCTGAAATTCCTGAGTTTATTCTCTTTAATTCTACACCATACAAGCTTGTGAAAGCTCAGGGTCTAAACCTACCCTTTACGTGATGAGCTCTTGTTCTGCAGACAGAATTTTCTGACATTCTTCAGAGAGATATGAGCATTAATTTTTGCCCAAAATACTCATAGGAATGCTATTAGTTATTTATAAAATTGCCATTCATTTTCTATTTGGCAGGTGTTCATACCCAACCTTGGGCATCAAACAGCCTTTTTATTCAAGGCATTATTGGTGCCTTGCTGAAGACAGTCCCTTTCAGCAAGGGAAGTAACACCTGGATATTTCTACTTCATAAAGTCAGAATGTGGAATAAGGTGTGTAAGTATGTGAGGTAAGGTGAACTAAAAAAAAATCCTAGAACAACTAAAAAATTTTAAAAGTCTGCTACTTATGTGTGTGTTGTGTGCACATTCATGTTTGTGTGTGTGCACATGTATGTTAACCTTTTAACATTAGGATGATACTTTATAATATTCCTTAAATTATAGTGGCTTTTCAGCCAGTCAATTATGCAGACAAAGTTTATTACACAAAATATCTATCAGTGTAATTAGACATTTGAATTAATGGATGGAAATGAATAAATGGATGGAAAGCAACTCAGACCAAATTAAGATTTTTCTCACTTTATTTTTTGGTAAATGACAAAGCAATCTTCCCGTAGGCTAGAAAACTGAGGGAAAGGAGAAAAATACAGAAGCACAAAATACAAATATTTATATTGCAGTGTAAAAGAGCGTTGTGAAGTAAAAATATTTTGCATCAAATATTTTTTTCCCACAAGATTTTATTAAACCTTCCTTTTCTCAGGCTTTTTTATAGCCTGAAGCTGCTTGTCTTCATGGCATAACAACACTATTTGTAGTTAGAAGTATAACCCATCCGCAGTATTACTTTTCAGTGTGTGGCTCTCTTGATACTGATGCACAGGTAATAACTTTTTTTTAGCAGTGATGAAGCCACAGATATTCTCTGTGAGACACAGTCAAAAATCGTATTTCATAATCTTGTTTTGAACATCATTTTAATATTTAATATGACCACGTGTGACTCTGACAGTTGTAAACTGTGATACATGGGATTAATTTCAGCGGGCCAGATTCATGTCTCATCCTGTAATGGCAGTGGACAGTTAAAGTCAACATGACTGGGAAAGGCACCTGAGAAAATGAAACTCCACCATCTGTCTTTGCTTCAAGTTGTGAAATTGCTTTTAGAGGAATTCAAGAGCTACAAATCAGTATGAGATGGAGAATTTGGAGAGGCAAATGGGTCAAAAACAATTGACAAGGCATTGTAATGTGGTTTAATCCTTGTGGAAAACAGTAGAAGTTACTATTATTTCCAGCACAGATCTGTCCCATTTGAACTGAATAGGGATATCATCATGCCACTAGTGGCTTATTATGTGCTTCAGCATTTTTTCATTTTATTCTGGCTTGCTTGTGCTATTTCTTTATACACATGTATTATATACGTGTATTTTTTCTATATTTTATGGTTTTCTTTTAGATTTTCAGATTATTAAAGAATTCTTGATGCAATCTTAATTTTTGATGTACTTCTAAACTTTCCTCCACGTTAGGATTATTTGCTGTCCTGTCTTTATCTTTTACATTATTTTTCCTTATCACTGCTAGATACTTGTAGTTCCCTGAGCTATTTGAAGTCCATTACCCTTATTTTGTTGCAATTTAAAGGAAGAATGGAAGACTTATCATTTTTATTATCTTTTTCTCTTGAATTAACTTCCACTTTAAGATTCTCAACTGCTTCCTCCTAAAGAATTAGAATTAAATCTAAAATAGCTACTTTCTGTGTAATTTCTTCCACTTCATGAAATAAAAAAGCAGCCCCTAGCACATCTGAAGAACTGAATAGACAACTATGTCCTGCCTTAATGCTTTTTCAAAGAGACCTGAGATAGTTGTATTCTCATCCTACTAGGGAATGTATTCACATTCCCACAAAGTCCTGAGCTTTATGTCTTTCCAGTTTCTGCCCCTTGGATACATCCAGTAGCTTCTATATTGAAAGAGCCTTCTGATCAGAAAAATCTTTGGTTTAAACCTGTCATTATATGCACTTTGTCTCTCCCATTTTTCAACTGGTGTTCGACAGATATTTCTGTCAGTGTCTGCAGTGCATGTTCCTTGAGGAGCAGTGAGGGAGCTGGGGCTGTTTAGCCAGGAGAAAAGCAGGCTCAGGGATGACCTTGTCACTCCCTACAACTCCCTGGCAGGAGGCCAGAGCCACGTGGGGGTTCAGCCCCTTCTCCCAAGCAACCAGTGACAGGACAAGAGGACAAAGTCTTAAACTGCACCAGGTTGGACATTAGGAAGAATTTAATTAGGTAAAAGGTGTTAGACTTTGGAATGAGCTGCCCAGAGGTGGTGGAGTCACCATCCCTGGAGGTGTTTAAGGAAAGACTGGACATGGCCGTGGTCTGGTTCACAAGGTGCTGCTGGGTCATAGATTGGACTCGATGATCTCAGAGGTTTTTCCACCCAAACTGATTCTGTGTTTCTGCTCGTGGATCTGTACTGCAGGTGTTTGATGCTCACTTTGCATTCTCCCTTTCTTAGAACCTTTTCAGTTCTCTCTCTCTCTCCTGCCCTCCTTGGCTTTGATCACACAGATTCTAACTCCATGACCTGAAAAGAGCAGGGAGAGAAGCCTGCAGACTTTTTTCTCTTTTAAAACTGGTCCAAAGCCTTGCTCATGAGGAAGTGGTAAGAAGGTTTTCCTCAGCAGTTAGTCCCAGAGAGGACTACCCTGCATGTCCACCTGTGCAGCCAGACCTGCCCATGGCACATCCTGAGCCTTTATCCCTGGCTGAGGGCAGGGATAAGATCAGCATCTCCACTCACAGCTTCCTCAGCCTCCCCGCTGCAGCATCACCAGGGCCCAGGGACGCAAACAGGAGACGCCACACGCATCTTTGTGCTCGTCTGTGCCAACAAACCCTGTTACTTCAAGGAAATAATGTAATTCTTAATAATTATTATTTCAACCATTATCTGAAGCTGTGGAAGTTAATGTCTTCAGCTAATTAAATAACTGCTTGTGTGCTCGACAAAGTGTTATATTTATGCAAGAGAGTTATTTCTTCAAATTACCGAAAACAGTTGCATTGAATGAATACAATATGCCAGTTAGAATCTTGGCATATAATGTCTGTTTCAAAATTAATACTGAGGGAAAATTTAATCTACTCAATTCTTTTATGACATCTAGAAGACAAGACAGGGATCAATGCATGCGTAGCCTCTCATTTTTGCCAATTTTATGCAAATCAAATGGCAAAAAATGAGCATAATTTTGTTCCATTATTCCATTATGCCTAGTACAATTATTGTTTCACTGTCCTTGTTGCAGACTATGTGATGTACTTGTTTTTCCATTTTTTGCAAGTATCACTTTCCAAAGTCTAATAGTACAACTATTCAAGTATTGACTGAAAAAAAGAAAGAAGTAATTTTTTTAAATACACGAAAGGAAAAAACCAGGAAAATTAAGTAAGCTCCAAAAGTAGCAACTGGAAAGGAAAAGGTAATTTCAGGAAAAGAAAATAATTTCACTGCAGTATTAAAAAACATATTGTAAAATTAAGTATTAAAGTATCAGAATGTTACCAATGTAGTCATTATTAAATGGTTGGGGTATTTTTAAAAGAAGAGTAAGAAATCCACATGAGATTATTTTGAAGCTGAATAGCTAAGACTAGTCAGCATCACTCTAAAGGAGATGAACTGTGACATTAAGATGAAAATTGTATTAATCAAAATACTGATTACAAAATATTACTGATTTAACAGTTAACCAACATTTTACTTTTTGGTTTGTTTGCTTTTTTTTTTTTTTCAAAAGAATAGAAATTTGTCAGCCTGACAACATGAACAGAGAAGTCACGCTTAAATAGCCTTGGAAGAAATTGGTGTAGGACTTACAAAGCTCCTGGGTAAAGTACAATGTGATGAGTAAGAACCAGTAAGCCACCAATAATAAATGCACTCTTCCTAGGCCTTGCAAAGAAAAAATAGTGGATAGGAGAAAATTGGAGCAGACGGTTTATTTTTATTTTCAAAATCTTTTAGTAAGGCTTTCTTTTTTTTTTTTTAAAATTTTTTTATAAAGTTTTTTTTTTTTTTTTTTTTTTTTTTTTAATATCATTCAGCAAACTAGCTAGAAAAATGTGGAAACCTCTGCCAAATTCTGAAGGAAGGGTGTAAATCCCAGTAAGGTCAATGGAATTTCATTATTTTCTAATAATTTTTTCAGTATTCTGTTGAATCTATGAATAAAAAGAAGAAATACAGAAATAAAGGCAACGGTGGTTCGAATCCCAAAGATCATGCCCTAATTTAGAAAAGAATGAGAGAAAATAAAGTAAATGCTTTCTCAGCTAGAAGAAGTCTAATAGCTGTGTCCCTTTGGGATCATTAAAGGGTATTGGATAAATTCAGTACACCTACTAATGACGTGTAAGAAAGGTTGAATTGTGAGATGGAGGTTTGCTGACAAGGAAAAAATACCCTAGCTTAGTCAAGATTAACCAAGATTGTGAAAAACTCCAGAAGGAATAGCAGGGAAAATAAAAGGCAGCAGAATAAATGCAGAAAAAAAACCCAGCAGAAGTGACATTTGCAGTGGGAAATGTCAGTGCCAGATGCATCAAGCTTTCAGCATGGCATACAATTACACATCTATTCAGTAGGAAGACTTCGAAAAACTTTGTATTTTAAAAAATAAGAGGTTCATGCTAAAAGTCAAGATCAATGTCGGCAGATTGGTTCTGTCATAGATGGAAATGCTATCAGATTGTCTATTTAATTTTTTTTTGTGCAGAAAGAATATAGAAAAGAATATAGAAAAATATAACATGATTTTATTCCCTGGCTTGGTAGATTTTATTTGAAAGCAGAGAGGTGTTTCAAATAGCAAGGATGTCATTGTCAGTGCTGATAGAGCTTGGTGTTGTCTGGTCTCTGTTTTTCTGAAGCATCTTTCACCTTTAAATGGACCTGAAGCCAAATTGTAATTTATCCTGTTATTCTTCATCCACAGTCTACAATTTAAAAATAAGAGTGTAAAAAATATCATTACTTTTTTTTCTTTTTGAAAAAATTCTGCAGAGGAATAAGCATTCCAAAAGAAGTCTGGCTCTTTGTAGGATAGCTTTTACACCTCAGCTCATGCATATGCATAAAAAATACAGATCTGACTCTAAATTTTTCTCCACATAAAAAAATGGAAAAAAAATTGAAAAAATAACATTATCATTAATTTCTCCCTCTGTTGTTTTGTAGATGTTTCTGAGTTTGGTAAATTTCTTATAGCACTTACAGTATTTATTGTATGTCAGTTTACGTCTTGGAGATGATAGTAACAAATGTGACTACTGTAGCAAAATACACACATGGGTGTTAAGAAAGGTAAGATTTTCTATCAAGGTTTCACTTTAGAAGTGTGCCAGTGAATTTTCTGTGAATTTTATTTCTTTCTAAGTTTAGAAAAAATAACTAGGCAAGGGAAGGCTTATATTTCTTTCTAAATATTGAAAAAATGAGTAGGCAAGGGGAGGCTTATACTTTTATAAAATTGATACCCCCCAAGAGCTGACTTACCAGATAAGACAATAGGAACAGAAAATTGTAACATGCATTATTCTGTTAGCACTGGAATCTGATAAAGAGGGACAAGTTTCTTTTACCTCAGGAAAGAGACTGATGGTTTCCATTATAACAGACTTTTTTTTTTTTTTTTTTAATGGCTCAGGTGGCTCAGTCTTGCTCAATGAAAAATCAGTGTGGGATTTACAAAAAAAAAAAAAGCCTTTTGCTGTCCTCTATACAAAGTGTTGGGTGCATATTGGAAAGCAAAGGGGAAGGCTGCACTCAGGTTCCCTGTCAGGCTCAGGAGGAATCCTGTACACTGTGCACTGCTCTGATGTGTTAAGCCAGAGCAGCTCTTGAAGCTGTCAAATCACGGCAGCCATCACCTCCTCTACAGCTGTCTACACGCCAGTTTCACCAGGGTGTCAGAAGGCCAAGGCAGGTCTATATATCCCTGTCCAGAAGCAGTGCAGAGCTTGGCCCCTTCTACTTAATGAGCCCAGTAATATCTGTCCCAAGGAGAAAGGAAAGGGCATGGGAAGCATTTGTTTCTCTTAATATCCTTGCAAAGAGGTCAAGCCCAATGGTATTATTTTTTCTCCCTCTGCTCTTCAACCACTTACATTGTTCTCAACAGAACTGCAAAACCACTCTGCTGGATACTGTAAATAGTACTGAGCATCCTTAATCCTTACTATCCTTAATAGTACCGAGCATCCTCGCTGCAGCATCCTTGTCTGCAGCAAGGCTTCACTGATCTCAGCCTGTAGGAGAGGGCCAGCGGAGCAGGGAGAGTGCCTCTGTGTGTGCATGGCAGGGAAGGGAGGAGAGGATGGTCTCTGCTTTATTCCTGTCCTCAGAGTTTTGCAGAGATTCTGAGCAGCAGGAGAAGTCTGTGTTTGGGGGCTGTTTTGCCTTATCTATTACAGTCTCTCACGACAGCCACCACAGAGAACTTTAAATATACTGTTTTACCTAATGAATGTAAATGTATCAGCATTTTTCTTCTTATATACAGGGGCCTAAGTTTTGATAGCAATAGCCTAGAAGCATTTATACTTTATACTTATTATATTTATTTTGCTTTCCTTCTACAATGGATATATTTTTGGAAGGCTTTGTTCACATAACCTTCTACATCACTAGTTTGTAATCTCATTATGTTTTTATTCAGTAACTTAAAACTTCTGATAACTTATTCAAATGCTTTTAAGTTTGAAATCTACCCAAGACGGTTCAGTACACTTTCTTTAAAAGTGTAAACGATTTCTGTGTCAAGAACTGAAAGGATGAAAGGTGTAAAATGTTACACTTGCAAGAAAAGTGGAACTTACAGATATGCATGTAAAGATGAAAGGATTGACAGATCTGACTTCTCTCAGCCAGATTTGTTAATATCAACTGACACCAAAAAAATCCCATCAAATCTGCACAGAAGAGAACCAGTATTGGCATTTGTACATCATTCCTTTCCTAGAGTTATGAAATTTCTACTGCATTGCTGTGGCTTATGGCAGCCAAAAGGTTTGCTTTCCTTCATTTTTGTAGTGTGTTAGTTCTTAGCCAGGAATCAGTGATGCCATGTTTCTTCCTTGATGCTCTAAATCTAAAAACCTTTCTAGTTGTGTTTAGATTTTTATTTATGATTGTTTAGGCAGTAAAAGTACTATCATGCTATTCTCTGCATGTCTTACAACCACCCTAGTCCTTTTCTGTTGGCCTATTTGGGTTGTTTTGTTTGGTTTTGGCTTTTGCTTTTATGCTTTTGAAGAGATATCCTGCCTGGTAATGGATTGTTGAGATCTTGGCTTTGCTGTGAATGGTAATTTAAAAAGTTTTGAATGTTAATTTCAAACATTTTCAAAAACTTGGCTGATTTCTGTAGATCTGAAACAAAATCTTCCTTCAGTCTGAGAAAAAAGATGGTTCAGATGGCTTTAGAACTTTCTTGGTTGGTTTAAAGGAATTGCGAAAGTGGAGAAGGAATGTATCTCTGTCATGGTAAGCAAAACTATTTCTTAAAGTGTTTCTGTATTAAAGAGTATTCTTGAACTGACTTTGTGTCTTGGACTGTGATCTCCTTTTAACTGCATTTCTGGTCCCATAATAGTATTTAACAGAGGACAGTTGTTCAGCAGCCTTAATCACATGTGATATTGTACAATTAGCAGACTGTTCACAAAGGCTTCAGCCTCAGCTTTTTGTCATAAAATATAAAGCAGTAACACAATTTCCCTTTCCTCTCTTTGCATGAACTCACCAATTCATTACCAAACACATACAAAGAGATGTCTAATAGCTAAGAAACGTGCAAGACAATGAAATGATCTATCTCAGCTGTGGCAGGAAGACAATGTACTCCTGGACTGAGAGCAACTTGTGGACCTCCTTAAACCCCCTGGAATTAAACTGGGAAAATCACTTTTCATCTTGGTTTTCCCCACATACTTGTTGGAGATATTCCCTCCATCAAGAGTGTAAACTCCTAAACTAAGGCAGTGAGCTTTGTACTTTGTATTTGACTTTGACATCCTGATTTTGGTTGAACTCTTTTTTCACACAAAGCTGGATGTTACTGTGTCCCTTACAGGAATACTGAAGGACTTTGGAAATTTAGGTGAAGGTTTAATGGTGTGCTTGGGAAAACAGGTTAAACCAAAACACAAACAAATTCCTATGGGCTTCAAGGGTAAAAACTTAAGAATCCGGGGAAGGGTCGATTTTGATCTGATTCCAGACTATGGGGTCACTTTGGACCTACCTATTTAGAGAGGGTACCAGAAGATGAAATTAAATACCCTTTCTTCATCTGCTTGGAACAGAGACATCATGTTATAAATTCCCAATTTCAGTGTTTAGAAAAAATTTCTGAGGGTTTGACTGCTCGCAAAATGAAAACAGGTTACAGTAGAGTTGAAAAAGGCTGTGGAAGGAACACTTTAAAAAAAAACATTTTACAACTTTAGCACAACATTTTACAACTTTTAACACAAGGATTACTTTTGTACTGCTCCGTTTACAAAGGCAGCAACTTTGTGACTGCTCATGCTGTAAGCAGGAAGCAATGTTTGATTGAACCTTAAATTTGGAGGATGGAGTTGAGAGGGAAGATGTGTGCTAATGTCTTTACAAACAATTCGATGGGTGAAGGTATGGGTGTTGACGTCTTTGGAATGGGTCTTAATGCATCTACTAACTTTGGGCAGCAGGTTTGCTGCAGAGCCCAGAAAAGTCTGGCTCCCGAAGCAGACAAGAGTCTCACAAGCCTGAGTTTCTGAACTTTGGGGTAAAATAACAGGTTCAAGGGGGGCTATGGGATAGGCGTTTCGGGAAGGCTGTACCTTCCTAGTACCATAGCCGATGGGGAAAGGAAAAGGGCAACGTGCGGCCGGGAGTTTAGGATAAAAGAAGGCTGCGCCCTCCGAAACCTCGAGGGAGAAAACCGCGCGGGCGTGTGCCCCAGTGGCCTCTCTTCTTTTATTCGAATAAAGTTGCAAGACTTCTCTGTCTCCTTTATGGACAAGGGCTTTTCACAGCTTGATTTTCTGTACAGAGTAAACCTTAGGGAAGTGAGGTTCCCAAAACAAGCTGTAACATCTCTGCTGCCAGCCGGGAGGAGTTCAAGGCAAACCGCCTCTGAACTTTGCAGGACCTGAGGCGAACAGAGAGAGCAACCGAGGCAGCAGAGCGGGGAACATCCGAGCCTTCGGCCGCTCTGCCGGGGGGTGCGGGGCCGCTCCCCGCCAAGGAGCACGGGACGGGGCGGGCTCGTCTCGGGGGTCCGGGCGGCGGGGGCTGCATTCCCGGTGCCGCTGCATTCCCGGTGCCGCTCCAGCTCCCCCCGACTCCTGTTCTGGAAGTGTGGCCGGGAGAGGCGGCCGCGGGAGCCTCGCGGGGGCGGTCACCCCGCCGGACCCCCCTCCCAGCAAGGGACGGATCCACGCGGGCCGAGGGGCGGGAGGCGGCTCCGAGCGGCGGTGACAATTAGCCTTTAAAAATGGCTGCTTGGAAGCTGTCAGCTGGGACGCGAAGGGGCTGCTAACCCTCCTCTCGCTGCCTCCCGCCTCCCTTCCCCGCAGGCTAATAACGGAGCGGGGATAAGAGCTCTCCAGGCTTTCCCCGCCCCGCCGGAGCGCGATGCCGTAGCGGCGCCGGGCCCGGCCGCCCTCACTTCCCAGCTGGCTGCCTGGCGAGAGGACGGCGGCCCCCGCCTCCCGCGCTCCTCCTCGCCGCGCTGCGTGTGTGTGCCGCGGGCACCGGGATACAAAGGAGAAGGGGGAGCCGCGGGATACATGGTCCAGGGTGGCGTGTGCGCGGCCGTGGGGGCATATCTGGTGAGGAGAAAACACAAGGTCAAGAGGCAGCTCTCCTCCTCCATGGAAGAAGACGGGAGCGATGAGCCCTGAGGAGGACGACGAGGAGAAGGGGCGGATGGCTAAGGGCTGCCGCTGCCGGGCTTCCCCTCGGGAGTGACGGGGCGCGGAGGGCTGAAGGGGCCGGAGGAGGCAGTGCTGGGGTCGGGAGGGAGGAGAGGAAGGCGAGGAGGAAGCGGGGGGTTTGAATCTCCCTGGCTGGATAATCTCCCCTCAGGGGAAGCTGCCATCGCCGCCCGGCGCCGGCCGCGCCTCGGCCCGCGGCCCCCGCGGCCAAGATGGACCTGGGCAGCGCCGGCCGGAGAGCGGGAGCTGCCCCCGCGGGCCCGGGCGCTTGGAGACCTTTCCCCTCCGCCTGCTGCTGCTGCTTCGCCTCGCTCCTGGATGTGAACAGCTGGCTGCTCTTCTACGGCTTCCTCTACCTGGCCCTCTATGCCCAGGTGTCCCAGTCCAAGTCCTGCGACAAAATCTCCTGCTTCTCGGGTCATTGTGTCAACTCCACCTGCGTCTGCGACCAGGGCTGGGTGGGAGACCAGTGCCAACACTGCCAGGGCAGGTTCAAGTAAGTCCCTGCTTATTGCGATTTTCTTCTTCTCAACCCTACGTCCTTTTCCTGTCACTTTCACTTGCCTTTTTTTTTTTTTTTTTTTGTTATTTTGTTTTGTTTCGTTTTGCTTGTGTCTGCTATGATTTTGTTCATGTGTGGTGGAAGGATGTGGCAAAAGTTATGGATAAAATCGACTCCTTCAGCTCTTAAGAGCACAGGACACAGCTCTGGCTGACTTATCGCTGAAAATAGGCTGCTCCACTTCATGGGAACGGAGAGACGAGGAGAAATCGGCCTAAAGCTGTGTCGCTGCTGTCCCTTCTGGAAGTGTCATGGAAATGACATGTGCACTTCATGTGGCTGCCCAGGGAGCAAAAACTAGTGTGGATTTTAATGACTTTTTCCTTCAGAAGAGTGAAAGGTTTAGCTCCTTCCAGTCTTCCTTTTTTTCAGTTGTTTGAGCTAAGTGGGCATTAGTCAGTTTCATTCAGGACAACACAAGTGCAACTGAGTGAAATGTACATCCCTGGTGACAAGGTTTGCAGGAGAGAGTGGGAAATATAAAACAATAACGTATTTTTGCAAAGGAACGAGTACTCAGTCAAGGTCTAACTACCTAGTAATTCCTGCAAGTCAGTGCGATACCGAGTCATTGATCAGTGAGAAGGAAGCACACCCTGACACTTGCTTTTCTATATGGAGTGGGAAAGAAGACTTAATTTATAGGGCTGTCACTTTCCTCCCGCCCCCTTTGGTATCAGTGTGAAGACTGGCTGTGAAGAATACTGTTAGCTGTTATTTCGCTATATAATCTTGGACAGGACATCTCATTTCATTCCCTGTAAAACACCCCTTATAAGCAGGAACTCCATTTATTAAGTATGTTGACATACATAGCTGGGAAGTGTTCTATTATCTAACTAATAGCAGTACATTGGTGAGACTGTCTTAGAGAAGTCAAGTTCTTTCTGTCTTTGGGAAACTACTTTTTATAGTTTAAATATCAATAACTGTCTGTTTTAAAATTGTGTTTAAATTCAGTTTTTCTCTCTGGAGTACTGAAATTAAGCTGTATAATTTACATCTCTTTTAAACGTTTAATACAAGGTCCTTAATAAACAAAAAGTAACTTGTTAGCCTGGGAAGTTAAGGAATAGTTGAAGTCAGACATGTTGGCTGAAGTGATGTACACAGTGCAGAGAAAGAGCCAATTCACTGATATTTGGTGGATATTGCAGCAGTAAGATTATAACCTAGCTGTAAAGCTAATTCAAGGCAAATATAATGCATCCTTTTTTGCCTCTGAACTTGATAATAAGATTTTAAAGTTGGCCATTTGTTGCCTGTGTGTATTGAATATTTGGGGTTTGTGGAACAACTGGCTAATTTCGGAGAGTGATGAGGAGGCCCAAGTGAATCTTCTTTGTGTGTGTGGATCTGCAGAGCTATTCTTTCCTGGCTATAAAGAGATTACTTGTATCCTTTGTCTTGGTGCCACTCATAACAGACCCTAACAGTGCCAGGACCAAAGCAAATGGTAATTTCTTCAATTTCAAAGCTTGTTGTGAGTATATTCTGGGTTGTTACTGGGCCGTCATCCCGTCCCTTCAGGTATTATCTTGCTTATCTTTTAAAACATCTAGGTTTCTTTACCTTGGTTGTGTTTGCTAAGGGAGGAAGCACAGTGGTTACATTTTCCCTTCTGGTAGAAAGTTAATAATCCATCCCCACCTAGAGGAAGTTCTGTCTGAATGTTGGAAGGGCTCCTCTTCTGCGCTGAGCTAACACAGTGTTTAATTGAAGTGCTGTTAGGGGTTTTGGTGAAATTGTAATAGATTTCTCATTAACTCCTGTATGTTTTTTCATGCTTAGCTTTAGAAATGACACTGACACTTGCATTACGATTTTTCTCATGGGAGTAAGCTGTTGGAGACCTGTTTTTTACTGAGGATGCTTTTCATAGCAGTGTCTTTGACAGCTCACTTTAATCTTTATTCTTGGAAGCAAAGTATACTCTGCACTGAAAATAAGCATTCTAAGATGTAAAGCTTTTCAAGCCCTGTGAGTTGGGGATGGAGTGAAATATGTTAAACGTGTCTTACACTGCTGCAAGCATCAGCTCGGAGCAGTTATATTTTGAATCCTGAAAATTCAGCTGGGTGTGGAATGGGTGATGAGCTCCATGTGTTTCCACCTGAAGAGTTGGAAAAAGAATGTTACTCTGCCTGATGGCTGGGTGATTGAAGACCTTCCCGATCTCTGTGGCAGCTGATGGTTTGCCTTATTACTGCAGAGCATTTGCGTTTTATTTCCCCCTTCACGTTTGGCTGCGAAGTACCCTATGTGCTTTACCCTTAAGTAGCCACAGCTGGACTTCTGCAGCAGTGGTTTGTCGAGTTCTGTCGGGTGTACATCACTTCTGCTTCTGTCCTTAAGGGTTATTATGAAGATCGTTTCAGAATGGCAAAGACTGAAAAGTGTGTTCACTATTAGAGCTGCATTAACAGCCAGTTTGGAGGTTGTAGATACGATCTGTAGGAATGTTAATAGAACCTTGTGTATTACTCTAAACATTTACAGGGTTTCCAAGTCGCAGCTGTTTGAAGTGCCTGCATGTGTCCCTGTTACCCAAGATTTAAATTGAACTTTTAATGACCTGAATTGGACATGTGTAAAGTCTGTCACTACAGTATTTGAAAAAAACCCAGATTTTCAAGGGTATGTTTAAAACACTTGAAAATAAAAGGTTCTTTCTTTTTTTCATGTAAGTGAGGTATGGTTGTTTTTGCTTTCTGGGAATGAGTGACTTGCATTAGCAAGTACCAGGAACATTGTGGTAAGAGGAGAAATGCTCTGCTTGAGGGTTTCTTGGGACTATTAATTCTTTGGTGAGAGATGTGTAGTATTTTTGGCTTTGTTTTATTTCTCTTCTAAACTGAGAAACAGTAACATAGCAGAGGGACATCAAAAATAATTGATCAATCTTCGTAATCAGGTGTCAAAATTAATTGACAATACTATGGTAACGTTGCCTTTTCCCTGTAAGGAACTACTGAGTAAGTTAACTGCTTTGCAAATGTTGCTCTGCACTGGATGAAAGAAAGGTGGGTGGGGGGGAAATAGGCAGTGACTGTCTAGCACCATTTTGCCATTTTGTTTCTCTTATTTACCAAGTTTTGAATTTACTCTTGTTATTGTGAAGCCTGTGGTAAATAATATAAAAATGCAGATGGTGCTATTCTTACTGCAGTGCATTCACAGCTATGTCAATCACTTCTCAGAAAGATTTAGGCCTCATGTCTGCCTGGTGGTAAGTTTACTCTGTCCAGATAGGATATCTGAATGCAGCTCTGACTTTGACTTCCATCTTTCAACCTTTTTTTTCCCTTCCATCCCTTCACCTCTACTCTGAAATAATGCAAAATCTTTTTTTTACCAAAATAAAAAAGGGAAGTTGAGTTATAAAATGAGAGAGGAAAGGAATTTTG
Organism: Promerops cafer; assembly: GCA_013398275.1. Taxonomy (NCBI): domain Eukaryota; kingdom Metazoa; phylum Chordata; class Aves; order Passeriformes; family Nectariniidae; genus Promerops; species Promerops cafer. Next base: position 447,812 of record VZSE01010919.1, read on the forward strand.
CCAGGTGAAAGGTAGGAAAGCCAGTGGGTGAGCAGGTTCTGTTTTTATAGCAGGGAGCTTCATGCAGCACAGTTCCCAAGCTATAAACTAAACCACAAGCGTTAAAGGACGGTGTACGGTTTTGTTTTGCTAGGTTGATTTATTAAAGAAGTGATGGTTTTAATGCTACATCTGCCATTCTTTCTTCCCCTCTTGTGTGCCTTTGAATTTGTTGGTCAGTTGCACTTTTCATGATGATACGAGTTTGGGCAGAAGGGAGAGGGAAGGGCTGCCTAAATCAGTTATGTTATGAGACTCCAGGGACTTCAGGGACACAAACATTATGAATGGCCCAACTGCAGTGAAAACTGCTGTCACAGCTTCTTTGTAGTTAGATGTCAAAGTCAGTAGTCTCGAGATGCAGCAGTGCAGGAAGTCTTGAGTGCAGCAGTGCAGGTTTCATTAGTTTTGCAACTCATATAACGATTTCTTAGAAAAAAAATTCCTCCAGGTTGGAGCAAAACGTTTCCCTTTTCCTGCTCTGCTTTTACTGGTTTGTGGAAGAGCATTCGAGAAAACTTTGTGCGTGGAATTTATCTTCCTCTAAAGTTTTTGAGTACCTGAATGATTGGAAATAACCACTGTAATATGTTACCTTTGAAAAATTAGGTTGTGTCTTCAGATGTTTATGGTTACTTATTTGATAGCCATGAGTGTGATGTGTAATTAAGTAGAACAGGACAGGTGAGCACCTTTGAGGACCTACACTTCAGTTAATCTGCTTTACCTACTCCTAGATATGCAGTTGTTAGGGAGAGAGAGCAAATGGATCTGTTTGATTATTGAACCTTGGCTCCAGATGTTCTTATTCTACTTCTAAATTACCTGCTGCATGCTCTCCTTAATTTCTAGAGCTCCTATAAAAGATCCTGCATTCTTCAAGGACAAAACAATTTCCAAGTACAATTACAATCACAACCGAAATGTTTGAAGGGTATCAAATTTTGTTATTCCAGGCAGAATCCTTATTTCTATCTAAAACTCTGAATTCTGCTGTCTACAGCATGACTCATGCAAGGAAAGTGTCCTTAAATTGCAGATTGTAAATGAATGATAATGTTGTGTAAGACGAGATCTTAAGAAAAGAAGTTAGCTTGAGCTGCAGCCAGTTGAAGTTGAGTGCTGTGAAAGGGGGTGACTTTATCCTTCACGCTTCTCTTTGATTACATCTTGCTGGTTCTTATGTAAGCATTAATATTCCTGCTGAGAGTTGAAAAGTATCAACAGGAACAGATCTCCCCCCCTCGCAGCCAGTTTTTTTTAAGCCAGCTCAGTTTCCTCAAGTTACTTCACTTACATAAGGCTCCTGCTGATCCAAAGGATCTGGCAGCATCATCATGTGTAGATAGGGCAAAAAAATTGTTACTCCTAGAATTAATCCAGACTTTGTTTTCCAGAACTTTAATGTAAAACAACATCACCATTAAAGTGCAACTTCTGTTTTACAGGGTGAAATCCCCGACTCATGCTATAAGTTGCAGAACTGTCTTTGTCATCAGTATGGCTTGTATCTGATCCAAGAAATAATTATTCTGACAGACATCTGGGCAATTGAATGTGAGATTTTGCACCTGCAAATTTTTACAACTCAACATGTGAATAGTAATAAAATTAAACTTCTGGAAAAGCATTGGTGATTATGATTTTAGTCTTATCAAATGTGGTCTTTATTTAAGTTATTTTAGTTATGGTGCTCTGAAAAACTATTTTAATGTGATTTATTCTCTCTGTCTGTATTAAAATTTTAAAATACAATTATAGCTTATAAAGATACTTTGAATTTCTACAGAACAATTTTTTTGTAAATCTTGTTTTGAATGTAGAAGCATGAGCCATAAAATCATATTAAATGTCTCCTGAGCTAAGCAATCTGCACTGAAAAGTGCTTTTTTGAAAGGAGTCTTTTTGCAAACTTAAAAAATTAATTTTAATGTAATGTATTTTTTTGACTGCTTAATACTTTGTACATGAAATCTTTTAGGTTGGAAAAGACTCTTAAAATCATAGACTCCAGCCACTGTCCTAACACTACCAATTTCATCAGTAACCATTTCAGTGGTTTTTAAGGGTTTTCTAGAGAAGAAATGAACTCTGATTACTTATTACTGCTTGCCTTTTGCAGGCTGTAGGGTAACTGTGAATTAATTCCTGTGTGAGTTGAACACATGCTTTAGAAAGTATCTGCACATGTCTGAAAACACTTCCACTGACTCAAAGCCCCTTATAGTCTTTCAAACTCCTTTCATTGGTTAGCTATCCCTCCAGACAACTAACCAATGAATAACCAGGAAAAAAAAAGTTGCAGGAATTGCTAATACACAGATCTAATCTACCTTATTTTTTGTATCTTTTAGTTACCCTGTTTTTTAATGTTTTGAGTCAGATCTTCATTTTAGAACCTTCAGTCGGAGAGGTCTCTGTTCCCTGTGTAGGTGGAGATATGGTCACCTTTTCCTCACTGGGAATGGGAAGTTCCTTGAGTTGTCTCAAAACAAACTTTTCCCTCCTTGACTGCTCTCTTGGTTTACAGCCTCCCCCGTTTTGTCAGGGTTTGTTAGCTATGAGTGCCAGAGCTAGATGCATTTGGTACTGGTCCTGCTGGTGCAATGGAGATGTAGAGTAGCTTCTCCCCTGCTGCCTGGGGTCCTGCTGTGCAGCTGCAGCCGGTGCTTCTCAGCTTAGCACTCTGCTGGCAGCCTAGACCATGGATTTCTGTCTCCAAATCCCCTTGGAGCTGCTGCATCCTCAGTACCGAGGCCCTGCTTTTCTCAAACCAGTCTGTGAACTGAGCACATCTCCCCTGGCTGGAGTGACAGGGCGCTGTGGGGCTACAAACACGTCTGGGTTTGGGATGGAGCTATGCCCTTTTAGAAACACCCCTCTTCCCCCAAAGCAGTAGATAATTAGCAATGCACAGTGTCCCTTCCTCTGTGTACATCTGAGACCACTCCCATAGGAGTGAAACCAAATGCGGGGTAGGCAAGGGGCTTGTGGATTCTGGAGCCTGGTTTGTTTGCAGGCGAAGCAGTTTGTTACTTAGGCAGAGAAGCATGGGAACGGATGGCTGATGACCCTGCCAGCCCTTCAGACAGCATCCAAGGCTGGTTGCCATTGCTATGGGTGTGTAAAAAGCTCAGTTATATCAATGCATGCTTGAGTCTATCCATAAATGATACATAAATAGCTGTACAGGTTATAGCATTTAATACGCTTAGTATGTTTTAAATTTAATTTGGCAAATAAATAGTCTCGCACTGTGTTTCTCTTAGTCCCTTTAATCAAGGGGAAGGCATGATGATCGTAATTTGGAAGGCATTACCACAGTTCATGTAATCTTTTTAAAATGAGTATGAGTAGTTTTTGAGAACTCAGTTTATCACACTGCACTAGAAATTGATTTAATTGTATCAAAATGTAGGCAGAAAAGGTAGGAGATAAATATGAGGTACTACAGGATTACCCCTGGGATATTCCTACACATCCTAATAAATGATGGTGAAGAAAGAACTTATTTTGAATCGTTATTACATAGACAACAAAAATGCATGAGAAAACTCCTGCAGTACTGAAGAATAATTATCTGTCAGTGTCTGTGAAATTTGTTATTAGCTGTATAGTCTAAGCTTGGAATACATGCTACAAAGTTCATGCAAGGAGAAATAAATGATGATGATGATACCTGAAGAAATGAGCACTCCAGTGAATTGCAGCTGCTAACAGTAATAAAAGGAAACCAGTAAACTATAAGCAAAGTAGATGTTTTAATGTGGAGTGAGTGGGGAGTGGGAATTTTCAAACCAGTTTTATAGGTTGTCCTCTCAATCTTAAAAACTAATGAGTGGACAAAGTGTTGCATTGATTTCAGAGCTCCATGAGGATCAAGACCTTAATGAGAAATGATGGAACTAAGCTCAACACAGTTTGTTAGTGATCATTCCCAAGGTGCAAGACCTGCCTTTGACTTTGAAGTTTGCTTCAGAGAAAAAAACCTCAATTTTTTAGGCCTCTAAAAAGTAATTTAGCCACCAGCTATAGAGTATTCCAGGATAAACATTCTTAAACTCTGTTAATGCAACAGCGTTTAAAAAAAAATAATTCCATGAGACAATCTCTTCCAAAATTTAAAGCTTATGGTACTCTTCTGTAAGAAATGGATTCGAGGATCTATTTGAATCAGTATTTTTATATTTCTTAGCTAAGGACAAAAATGGGCTGCTACCATCTCTGATGGCAAAATATCTACTCTGTTCATGCTAGTGGTATTTAAAAACAAGCTAGCTGTAGAATACTTCCAAGTTTTAAGCAGCACATATCTGATAACCTTGAATTGGGCAGGGAGTTTTGAATCCAGGGTATTCTAGGATTACCTGGCAACAGAACAAATACTGAATTACTTAAAGACACATAAAATGATCACACTCAGTGTCTACATTTTCTTATGGATTTCTTCCATAATTTATGTGCTTCAGTGCTTCCTCTGTAAAAAGGAAATAACACTTCCTGTAAGTTTAAAGACTTGAGGTGAATCATAAGGGACAGTTACTAAAATTGATAAAATTTTACAGATTGCATTTGTTCCTAGAATGTGATAAATACTAGGGCATGAAGTACTCTTGTCCAAACTATGCTGTGTATCTCAAACAGATGAGTAAAATCATTTCCTCATTAGGTCAGATGAAGCAAAACCTTGCAGTCTGTCATTGCAGAATAACATTCTCATAGACTCACTGGAAAAAATTGTATCGTGGCTGTCACTGATGAGATTTGGTTTCAGAAGTAAGACCCCCAAAGACCTAACCCCCAACCCTGGACTGAATATTAAAAATAAAATATTGTGAAATGCTGTAGTACTTAATGGGAATTTTGAAGAGCTACTGCTTTACTTGTAGGAATACAGTGTTCTGTATTAGTCATTGCATTCCTAAGCCAGTGTCAAAGAATCACACATTCCTAATTTGTAGGTTGATGGCATTGATGTTATTAGAGAATTGTGAATCTGAATTCAGTCTTTAAATGTAGATTTTTATTACAGACATGTACTTTTATGCATAGATTTTTATTTGTTCCCATGTGTTTGAGTTTTCAGTCACTTTTCTGTTATCTTGAAGATTGATAACTTGCCTTCTGTGATAAAATGGTTCATGTTGAGTTTGTCGTGTAACGACGGGGATGCAGGAGGTGGGACTGTAGAACAAACAGCAGAGTCACAAAAGGACCAGATTTTAGCTCTGTCTGTTACCAGTTGTGGCAGTGTAATATGAGCAGCATGATTTTGGTCAAAAGTCTGGTAGGAGAGCTGGGGTTAGTAATGTCTTTAAATATTCTGGTGAGCCTTGCAGAAACTGCTCAAGGTGTAAGCGAACCACGAGGCACTGTGGAACAAGAAGACAAATGGGCTTCACTGATTGCCACCCACAGACCCAGGACAAGGATAAATTAGTCAGAAAAGTATCTTTCTAGTCATGCTGCAGTTTAAAATACTTTCCTTCTTATAATGGATAGAAGTGACTAAAATATGGTGAGCTTAATTTTCTTGTTAATTAATCTTGTCTTTCAAAACTCAAGAAGACTTGGATACATTCTGACTTTATAAAGGAATATTTTGATAATTTCAGCTTTATTAGTAAAACTGAAATGCTGATTAATCCAACTATAGGATAATTTGCACCTTTAATTGTTCTTATTTTTTTTTTAAATCTATGGAGTAGGAGTGTGTGTATGTAAAGGCATGTATTTCTCACAAGGAAAACCCAAACACAGCTCAGTCGTGTGTGTGCAAGCCCAGTTGATGAAGATGCTTTGGAGGACTCTTGCTAATCAAATGTTGATGTGCTACATTCAGGGTGTCCCAAAGCAGGTGTGGGGAGAGGGAAATGAACTGTGAATGTTTCATGGGAAGCATCCCAGAGCTGTAATGAAGTTGGGTGCGTTTCTGCTTCTCTCATTATAAGCAGATCTGTTCTGTTTGTGTCATGAGTCTTCTCCAATAGGTAACTGAAACCAAAACCTTGGACAGGAGCTGGAAGGTAATCCTGAAAAATACTGAACAAACAAATGGCTGCTTTTGAAACCATACAGATTTGCACTTGTGTGCACAGCTGTACTGTCATATTAAAACAATTTTGTTAGAAAATATTTTTACAGATGTCTTCTAAAACCTAGTGCTGATACAAGTATTAAAATCAGAATATATGCATTTAAAACCCACACCCTGTTCCCCTCACCACCCTAGTGATTTTAGTACTGTAGCACTTTGTAGGAGCAAGCATCTATTTTAAACTAAAAATGACACAATTTTTCTAGAATTTTTAACTTCTAAAGTGCTTGTAGTATTTTAGCTTTCACAGGGCTAAAGACCCTAATCTGTATTCAAGGAAGGACTTACCTCCACCCATCTGTATCACACTACCTGGATATCTTATTTAAGCACTGGATAGCTGCTTGTCACAATGGCCTTGGGAAACAAACACTTCTTTTTTGAGCTGTTTTATATGTAGGAAACCTGAAGTGGTGTGCTTGTCTAAGGTAAAATAACGAATAAGTGGCTGAATTGAAATGGAAGCTTGGGAATAAATAAAATTTTTGGTAAGTCTGTATCAGTCCTCATTTTGGGAAGACTGAACTGTCTTCAGTGTGTATGGGTTTTTTCCCTGCAAATATGCAATATAATTTGAAGTTCAGAGACTTCTACTGTGTAGCATAATTGGATAAAAGACAGAATATGAAGTTTATTATTCATATATATATAATTATTATATATTATTCATAACTGAGGAATTTTGTGATGGTATTTTACACTGACTGTTTCAAACACATATTGTATTTAATTCAGTAAGTGTATAGGGCCTGTGTTAATGCAGGTACAAATGCCAATATAGGTTAGAGGCTGATGGATACTTAGAGAATTGATCTTGAAAAGGTGGACCCAGGACATGAAGGATGGAATGAGTTTGTAGCTGATCTCTGGTTTGTGTTTTTTTAAAGAGGGTGGAGACAGGGAACAAGCAAGCCACCACTTAATATATTAACTTGACAAAAGGTGCTCATAAACAGCAACATTGCTGGATTATTTTATTTTCAATTTTATATACATCCTTGAAGTGTCTTTACTGTATTTGGGCTTTGTAGGCATTCAGAAATCTGTTCTCTAACATAAAACTCTGAAGTGATAGACAGCTGAATGTATGCAGAATATTCCTTTAAAGTTAGATTTGGGTTTTCCAATTTAGATTGGCTGCATTTCTAAGTAGCAGTTGGACTGAAAAGCAGAGCCAGTGCATGTTAGCGTCTCTTAGAATGATGAAAGCTTGCAATGCTACACTGAAATGGAATTTGAGAACATCTTCCTCTGAATTTTTCCTTTGAGCTGCCATGAGAGTTTTGAGGTCATGCTCAATAAAGATCTTAAAAAGCCCTACTTGTTATTAATAAAATCCCCTGTGGTTGATCAGTTATTTTTCACACATCACCTGTAGCCCTTCAGTTACTATTTTTTAATCATCCAGATAAATGTGTCCTTTTATTTCCATCTGCTAATGAAAACCAAAGCAGATGAAGAACACACTTAATCTTAGTCCTCACTTTTGAGTACAGCAACTGAGCTTTAGTCTGGTTTTCTGTGGTGATCCAGGAGAGAGCACTGTGCAACCTGTGATATTCTAGTTTATGTTAGGGCCTCACAATCTGCAACTTTCCTTATTGTCTTTATGTAATTCACTGGGTGTGGATATAAATTATTGTGCTTCAAGGCTGGGAGAATGACAAAAAGAAATATGCAAATTTTGGTGAGTATGGGCATAGTCACACATGATCTTTAGTGGAAGAAATTCTTTTTTGTTCTCATAATTATGCTGTTGCAGGCCTAGACTTCACTGTATCATATCTCTTGTGCTGGGGCTAGTTGAAGGCATACTTCTAAAAATAAAACTACATCATTTAAAGAAGGAAACTTTCAGGCATCCTGTGTTTAGAAATCTACAGTTTTTTAAGTAGCAGCAACTTTTAGGGTTTTCATCTGTATTAAGACCTTTTTTCCCATTTTGTTTGTTTTATCTTGTTTAACAGATCAGAAGTACTAAGGAGGCTGGCTGAGTTGATGTCACACTCTAAGATAGGATATTATGCAAACTCAGGAAGTATATGTATTCTGCTCACGTAGTTTAAATGCTGGGATGCCTTTATTTAGTGTGTTTCTGCTTTTAAGAATTACTTTGATCACTCTTGTTGAATTCTCTGTTCTTTGCACATTACATTCTTCTTGGTAGGATGTACTTGCTTTATAGTTAAGGGTCTTCTAGTCTAAAAGATCTTGTCATTGCTTCCACAGGAAAGTGGAAAATGCTGTGAAAAATCTGTATGGAAATGCCTGGGAGCCTGCAAACCACGGCTCTGAAGGGAATTATGGCCTGAGGTTTAGCAGGTTTGTGTGTGGGGCTGCTGCAGTGCAGGAAAAGCTGCATTTTATGGTCAGTGCACACAGGCATGAGATGGTTCTTTTTGTGCCCATGCTCAACTGCATAAGATGGTGATGTAGTTCAGGGCATCTCTATACTTGATTTCAGTTGTAACTTGGGTTACAGGCTGCATAAATCCGACCTGCTTCTTGCTATGGACCTTAAAGATCATCTCGTTCCACCCCCCCTGCCATGGGCAGGGATACTTCCCACTAGACCAGGTTACTCAGAGCTCCATCCAGCCTGGTCTTTAACACAGGGATGGGGAGTCCACAACTTCTCTTGGCAACAATTGTCTGTGCTTAAGACTGTCAGAAGGATTTTTGTTTTCCCTAATGTTGAATTATAGTTAGTCTCAATTTGCCTGTGTAGTTCTTCAGGGTTTTGTGTGCACGTGTGATTTTTGACTCTTAAATTATTCACTCGAGCAGCAAAGAGAAAATGGCATAGCTCTGTGCATGTGCATGATGTCTGCAGATCAGAAATACTGTGTATTTGCTCATCTAATTAATCATGTTGAGGTTTTGGGAGGGGGAAAGAGACTTCTTCAGAAAGTAATTTTCAGGATAATGAGCTCAGTTCAGAGGTTCCACGTACTTGCTAAAGTATTTGCTTGAGGCAGCATTTGAAAGAAACACTCTCTAAGGAGGTCGTTCTATGCAAAGTAAGGAGTGTTGAGGAAACAGGTGAAATTTGAGGATGTCCACAAAATAAGATTTGGGGCTTGTAATTGATTCAGGATGGGAAACATCTCTTGGTTTCATAGAGAGGTTAACTTTTACGAAGGCATACAGCAGCATGGACTTAGCAGTAGTTGTAGGATAAAAAATGAATATAAATATTTTATTCATTACTTAATTATTAATAAGATAATAATATATAAAAGAACTAAAATTAAATTAAATTTATATTTTCTCCATTAAATTAATATTTATGGTATAAGAAAGAATAATGAGGCTGTTCATAATTTTGCACTTGAAAGTAGACTGCAGGCCTGACTTTCAATTGCTATAATGTTAAATTGTTGTATTTAATCTGTTTAGGATTTGTTCTTTAGTATGAAGGTAAACTTCAGGAAGCTCATAGAATGAAATGGATAATCAGACTCTTAAAAATAATGTGTGTATGTCAAAAGTGCATCCCTCATGTAAAGGTGGTGAAATGGTTGTTATCCTGCAGTTTTTTTAAGATATAATGTGTGGGTATACATATATATTGCCTTATGTTTTAGAATATTGAGTTATTTTACCTATTGTGTTTGATTTAATTTTCTTCTGAAATTACAGCAAACTGAATTAAAAAAAATTCCCAGTGAAAGAATATCAGGATACCAGGGAAGAATGACATTGATAATCAGTGTTTGTGATACTTTGTGCCATATGCTTTTGGAGTTTGTGTGGCTGGATACAATCAATCCTTTTAGAGAGGTTTTTAAATGATATATATAAGAATAAGTTGATGAAATAACCTTTTCACCTAATTAACTGTTGGGGACTGTATTTTATGTCCTGGTACTTTTAGAATCAAGCTGTTCAGGTGTTGTCTCATGCTAAGAATGTCTTTATATTACAAGCAGTTCTCCTCTGAATGAATTTAATTATGTTAGTATGGCACTCAGTAATTATTTTCTCTTCTATCTGCTTTTAGTTAGGGTTGTAGTTTCAAATATTTTGCTTGAGTTATAGATGTCCAAGGGAATGTTCTCCTTAAACTTGTTTTATCCATGTGAAGAACTGGAAATTCTAGCTTTTGTTCAAGTAGAATTCCCTATCCTCTCTTAAAATATCTTTAGCTTATCCTTATCAAAGGATTCTTGAGAAAAATAAGAAGAGATGCTATTATGAAATCTCTGGGAGCATTACTGTGTTTGGATGCAGATGAGAAATCAGAATCTTACTGTGCAATGGGCACTTTAAGAGTAAAACAATAACTGGACTACAGGGTGTGACTATTATTTTGGAGTAGTTGGGGTTTGAATTTATGCTAAAGAGTACAGAGAAAAATGTTCAGGATGAATTTTTTTTTTTTGGTATAGAGTTATATGCTGAGAGGTAGGAGGAAAAATTGAATGTGTGGGGGTTTTTTTGTACAATTAGTAAAAAATCTGGGTATTTGATTCTGTAGCTATTTAAGCCTATTTCTGTTGCTTCATTGAACTAATGCAGCATCTTAATAATTCACTTTCTGTTTTCAATAAAAAACCCCAGTGTCTGCATTGCTCAGTAGTGGTGTATTTGTCAGGAATGTCTGAAGTTATTGGTGTCATGGGAGATACTTATTTCTCAACTAATATTTTCTGTTATTGGTACTAGGCATACTTGATGTTGTAGGAATTGAGCGAGTCTTTTGTAAGTGTTCAAAAATGTTATCAAAGTGCATTTTTTAAAAATTTAGGACCATGTCTAAAGCAGACTTTTGTTGCTTGTGTTGTGTGGACTGAATTTGCATGATTGTATGAGTAGAAAGGCCTTTTGTATTCTGTAATTTGGCAAATGCATCTGACCAACAAGTATCAGCAGTTAAAGCATGGAATCAGGAAGCTTTTAATTATAAGTAGAGGGGCATTTCTGATTGGATTGTGTGGTCACTCAACATCTTCCAAGGATTTCAAATTTGTTTGTGTTGTGGTGAAAAACAGCAGCAATGACAAACAAAACCCAAACAGGTAAAAAAAGTGATGTTTATGAAGACCAATGGAGTTGTTCAGCTTTCCTTTTTCATGTATAAATTTATACTTTGAATTCTGCTGTCTGTATTGTGGAAGTGCCATCTTTGACAGAAGGAGCCACCCAAGGGTTCTCATTCTGTTTGGAAGAACTCCATTGATGGGGGGTTGCTCTGTCCAGCTCAAAGGTTGAGGGAAGGTCTTTGCAAGAGTCCTGTGACTCTACACCACTTCAGCCAGCCTTTCAGAGTGATGGGCTTTCCCCATCTGTGCCTCAGAAGAAGCTGTAGTTTATTTTGTTCTGGACCAAAAGCCTCAGGCAGGGTTTTCATGTGCTGGTTGTGTTTTGTTCCCATACACAACTGTGTTATTCTTTAAGCACTGCACAGACCATGTTGCAATGGCTAACACTCACTTGTGAGTCTGAATTAAATTCTGTTGCAAAATAATGATCATCAAATTGATTTTTTTTTTTTGAAAGCTTTGGAGTATTTAGTGATTGTCCCTATTTAAAAGCTGCCCTGTGATAGGGAGTTTGAGAATTTAATTTCTATGAAAAATGCTCTAGAGGTTTTCTTACTGCCTTTACAATAAATTATGTGCTCTCTTTTCCTATATCTTTTTACTGCTCTATAAATCAGCAGAGAGGTTATGAATTTGTTTCATATTGCTGTGCTGCACATTTGTTGATGAAACAGCTTATTAGATCATAAATAGATGTAATTGCATAATCTAATGGGAGAGGGGAGGTGGATTGAAGAAGGGGAGGCAACATAAATAGCACTAGGAATTAACAGATAGGAGAAGACCAAGTTTTGTTACTAAGCTATAAAAGCAATTGAGTGCTTATGAAATGCAAAACCAAATAGTTGTTTTGTTTTCATTTTAACCTAAATAATAATTGCAAATGACAATTTATATATAAGGAAAAAAATGTATAAATGACAGAAGACTTGGTAACACCCTTCATAGCATAGCTAAAACTTTATTGATCTTTAAGGTTTACTTTCTGTCTCAACTACTGCAGTTTTGTGTTTTGAGCTGTGTCCTCCCCAGTGTTTGTATGTGCAGAAATAAAACACTTTTCTTTGTTTATGATTTAGATTTCTCTGAATCACTTGTGAATCTCATATAAGGACTCCTGCTCACCTCAGTTTTCTCCTAAATGCGAGGAAAAGAAACTGTGCAGTCACATTTGAGCTCTATTTTAATTTCAGTTCCTCACAATTTAGGAGACTGACAGTATTCTTTAGATTATTTCTAACCTCTAATCTTGGAGCTATGAGTTGTGTGTGTGTGCTGTAATTTTTTTTTTAAATGAATGGAGTTCTGTGATAGTGGAATGTGCTCACCGTGGATATGAATTTGCAGGTATGAATCACCACATTACTGACGATGATTTTTCACCACCAGTGCACAGTTATTTGAGCAAAATGTTATATTTAATTAATGGCTGAACTATTATTAGTAGTAAGTTTAACATAAAATTAATTACTTAAATTATTAAGGAAAAATTATTAGGAAGAAATAAGTAGGATTTGTAAAATTTGTTTCTAATTTATAATGCTCCAGTTATCATCAAAGTTTTGGAAATTTCATTTTAATTTTTTTTTCTTCTCTAGATGAACATGCAGTTGTCTGAAACTGCTAAAACATCACAACCCTGAACAATGAGGTCTGGGCCTTATGGAGGAGGGAGCAGGGAGTTCTAATTAACAAAAAAAAAAAAAAAGGAAAAGAAAATTGCCAACACTGAGGGTCAATGTTAAATACTAGAGCTGTGAAATTTGAATGAATATAAATGTTTTAAGTTTCTTTTATTATTTCTATTATGGTTCAGCCTTCCTAGGACTTTATTTGGCCTTGTATTAGAAATTGCAAATAGCAAATATTGTTGCATTTCTTGTTAGATAAATGAAAATGGACTCTCCTGGTCTGTTAATTTATAGTTGTCATTTCTAGAGTATTTTAATTTCCTGTTATCTAAATGTGAGTTTTTAAAATTGATATGAACTTTTGCATCAACTTCTGAATTTTTATTTTAACATGAAACTTACTGATGATGTTCCTGAAGTATTGTAATTTTTTTTGTATTTCTTTTTTATTTTTTTTTTTTCCCTTTCCAAGTGCTTTGATTTTTTACTAAGGACTTGCCTGCCTCCTCAACATTCTGGCAAATTGGGATTAATTAAGAAGGCAGTCAAGTTGGGATTAATTAAAAAGGCATGCTTATAAAGCAGCAGGGATTTGTATGAGTTAAAGGTGAAATCTTGCATATAAAAGCAAAGTTTTTCTCAACCAGATAGGCTTTTATATACGTGTGAGTGTATCTATCTACTTTTATATCTACATATATGAAAATATACTTGCAAATAGAATTATCCAGAGTCTGCATGAAAGTAGAGGCTCCATGCTGGTGGTTCTTTGACTTGAAGCAGCTACAGCATTACTGCAAACCTTCCCTTATCTGGGGCCTCTAATCACTGTGCAGCTGGATGACAGTGGGAATGAGGAGGAGGAAGAGTTTCATCTTCTCCTTATGGGCTCATATTTTAATATAAAATCACTGCCAGAGCATTCCTGTGAGCTGTGCTCCCCGATTGCCTCTCAGGATCTCTGAGGAGTTAGCTAGGTAGATTCATATGTCTGCGGAGACGTGACATCCAGCTTCATCCAAGCAATTACAGCCTTTTATGGATGCCTGCAAGTGAGGCTGCTGGAGTTCACAAGCTGCAATGTGGAAAAAAATTCAGGTTCCTGTGCAGAATAGCTAACTCAGGACTGGACAGCGAAACTGAGCATTTTGATTTGCAATTTAGGCTTAGATACTGCTTTTACCCTATTTCAGTCCACAAGTTACCATCATCTTCATTTCTGTCCAGATTTCTGATGTTACCAGACAGAGGGATTGAAATTGCTGGTTGGTCACATCTCTGCAGAGGGTTCATCTCTTTCCTATTTTTCCCTTTTCTGTTCCCCAGCCCTTGAAGGATTATTACCCTAGTCCATGTACATTATTTGAGAGGCAAAGGCATCAGTTGTTGATCTGAGAACTGTGTGAAAACATCGTATAATGCTTCTGGTTTTTTAATTATTGTGTTCAAAGAAATTCTTGGCTACCTGTATATGGCAAACATATGGTTCCCCATTGTTATACTCATGGACATTTTTGTAGGGGGGGCATATTTTATGTTTGAAAAAAAATAAATAAAGGACAAAACACCAGCACAAACCCCTACAATCGCCTCTGGCATGACAATTTGAGACTTGAGCAGGTATCTCTTAGAAGCATCCCTTTGTATACATGATTTAAAGAATATTTATTGAAGTCTTTATGCCATACTCCCAAACTCTGTGGAGAGAAATGGCAGTATTATGTAATGAAAAATGCTATAAACACATTCAAGCTTCTTGACTCTCACATTTGGGCATTGAAAGGGGCTGCCCAGGGAGGTGGTGGAGTCACGGTCCCTGGAGGTGTTTAAGGATGTGGCCCTCAGTGCCATGGCCTGGTTGACATGGTGGTGTTTGTCACAGGTTGGTCTTGATGATCTCAGAGATGTTTCAGCCTCATTGATACTGTGATTCTGTGATTTCTGACTGCCTGAATTTAGACTGTCACTCTGAATTTGTTCATGCAGTCTCCTTTATGCATTTTTGTGTGCACAGCCACTTAGCCAGAAGAGCTGTTTTCTCGCCATTTGCTTTTTTTTTTGTCCTCTTTTTATGTACAGAGTCATATTTTTACCTGAGATTTCATTATGCTAGGATAAGCAAGTATCTTCTTACTAGGCTCTTATTTCTTCTAGTCATTCAAATAGCATTCTCTGTTCCAGTTTGATCTTTCCTCTTCTGTTTTCGGGCTATGGCTTTGCCTGGCTCCTGTGCTATGATACTGTTTCTGCCTGCCTGCTTCTGGAAATCCCACATCTGGATCACTGCCTGATCTCTGCAAATCCCACATTGTAGGATCATTTTTCTTTTTCTGGAAGTGTTCCATTGATGGCATACAGTCATTCTGTTGCTGTTTTAATTATCTCCCTTCTCCAGTGGACTAGTTAAAATTATTCCCCTCACTTCTAAGTGCATTTTCAGACTAAATTACTAAATTTGCTCTGTTCTTAGTGCAGCATTACCATCACCTAGTTCTCTGCATGGGATATATTAATCTCTAATAATATGAGCAATTTCATGCCATCAATAAATTGCACTAGCACATTTGTGCACATTTGTGCCATCATTGTTAGATGTATTTTTAAGGCCAGTTTTTGACTGCCTTCATTATCCAGTGTTAATTCCCATATAGGGTTAAATTTTTTTCTTAGGTACAACCTGTTGGTCCCATTTCTATCCAGCTTGTTACTTCCATTATGGTTCTCATATTAACTTGGTTTCCAAGTTTAATTGCACAGCTTATTATCAAGCCCTCTTATAATGGTAATTTTCTTTATAGTTGCTTTATCCAAGATAGTGTGTGATATTAATAAATTTATGATGCATTTTATTCTTCTTTTCCCTCACATCCATATTTTTAGATTAAACCATGAATATAGAATAATGAAAAGCTAGACTAATAGGTTCTATTAATTCTCTTCTTTTTTGCATTAAATTTAGGTACAATATTTGCTAGAATATGACAAATGCTATAATTTAATAGATTTAATAAAGTGCCTGCTGCTTAACTTGTAAGTTAATGTATTGGTTCTTTTGTTTCCTAGGGCTCTTGTGTAGCGATTCTTGTCTCTGTTCTGGTAGGACAATAAGTTCTTTGAATTTTTTACTACTAAAAATGTGATATTATCCAACTCAATACACTTTGTTCCATGAGCTGTCTTGCTTTTGCAAGGTAGTGCTTTACATCATCATCTTGAGTTAAATCACTGAACATTTTCTCTGTTTTGTGCTATCTATTTCTGTTGCCTCCCGCTTTCTGATGTTTTTGCTATTTGTTTGCCAAGTTTGGAGCCATATAAATATGTACTCATACAAGCACATGATCTAACAAATTTCCTTAGGTAAGAACACTATTTAAAAAGAAATGGAACCTGAACTTGTTTCTCTAGTGCAATTAATATTATACATTACAGCTCAGATGTTTTGATTTTATGGTTGATTGCCTTGTTATGTGTACATTTCTTACAAAGCCAGAGGGGAATTAGAACAGTAGGTAATGCTGACCAACTTACAGATGATGTTCACATTAGCTCAGTTTGTTTTATAAGATGTAATTAGATATTAAGTAATTTAAGACTTGTTTAGAATTCTTGGTCATTTTAACCTCACTTGGAGGTTGGGCAGTGTTTTAATTCTGACTTGAATTTCCACTGCAAAGTAACTTTCATGCTTTAAGGTAAATAGCAGAAGATTCATCCCCATTTCTTCATAAATTTCCACTATGTAGAAAATAAGCTTAATTCTGCTGAATAGTACTAGAATGTATATGTTCCATATTCCCTATTTACCTTCTATCAATTATCTTAATTATTAATTGCATAAATGAAAGTATGAAATCCTTCAGTTTATTTGAATACTGTCACTCAGAGCACGTTCTAACTGGCAATAACAATGAAATAATATCTACTTCTAGCAAGTTTACAATCCCATGGCATGTGTTTTACAAAGTAGTTTGTAAAGATGAATTATTTCTGTGCTTGTCTAGTTTTTCAAGGTAACAATTTAATCAGTGACTGATTTCCATCTCAAATTACATCTGGAGTGATAATGAGTATGTACAGCTGCTTTGACTTTTCTATTATGTCCATATGGATATTCAAATTGATACCAGTATATAATATATGTATAGAATAGTCTTCCATCCTCTCTGTTCTCTTTTCCCTGCAGTAAAAAAGTAGTCACTGATGAAAAATTTAAATGGAAATATCTAAAACTTTAGGATCATACGTCGTGGCTTAAGATGTGCTAATTAGTTACTCTTGGTATTCAGAGTAATTATTCAATTTGCCCAGTATGAAAAGCTTTGGTGCTCTTCTATGCTCCAGTAGTGGTCTTGTTGTTAAATACTTCACACACCTGATACATCTCATTTAGCATCTCTGGTTGATATGGTGTCAAAGTAAAGATTTTTCCTGTAATTTTATGGTGGAGGAAAGATTTATAATGAATTACAGGACTTTCAGCAAATCCCTCCCTGAGCACCAGTAGTGTTAATACAGGAGAAGGTATTAAATCCTGTATGTATCCAACAGTATTGCTCACAGGTGTCTGATTTTCATGAACATCCCTCTCTTGAAAATATAAGAGTGAAACAAAAATAAACTTGCATAATCCTTCCATATGCCAGGCCTTTTTCATGATAGATTTAAAGGTTTTTCAAGAGAGGTTCTTCTGTGTCTACTCACAACTAATTTAAAAAACCAAACAAACCAATATGCTTTGTAATCCAAAGAAAATGGAAGTGTTTATATCAGTGTACAGCTGAAATACAAACTAACTTATCACTTCTCTTGTGGTTTTCTGTTGGTTTCAATCGTATTTCTTGTCAAAAGCAAAGAGATACAACATTACTGCAGAAAGAACCCTTCATCCACACTTGTAAGGAGAAAGTAAATCAGCTTTGGAGAGTTTTTAAAATTTGCTATTGATGTATTTTGCATGCTTATTAACTGTGATGTTAAAATTAGTGGGTTAGTAGTTTTTTGTGGCTATTTTTTTTTTGTTTTTGTGACACTGAAGTCGTTTGTCACTTAGAGCTGTGCATAGCAGGCAGCATCCTGGATGATGATAATGACTTGTGTGTTTGGTTCAGCAGCAATGTCACTGAGTCCTCAGATGTCTGTCATTCTGATAGCTTTATCTCATTTTAAAAGGAAAACTCCCAAATAATACAGAGAAGACTAGGGTGTTATGTTGTTATATTGTGTGTCTCCTTGAAAGTTGACTGCTTCTGCTGGGTGCTTGAGCCAGGGAAAGGTTGTTCCTGATAAGTGCAAAATAAGTACAGCAGCTGAGCATCCACTGGGAACTTAACATTTTAAGCCTTGACAACTTTTTGAATAGAGCATGGTCTGAAAACAGCTGGATTAATTCTCATCAGATCTCTGTAGATAAAGTATCCCTCCATGATCAATTTATTGAAGTATTAGCAGGAATGTTCATCTTTTTCCTGAGATGAGAGGGCTGGGCTGACTGTGCCACGTTGCTTTAATTAAGCAGAGTGACTTCCCTTTCTAGATCCTTTTGGGGCCCATTTGTCTGACTATATAATTTTTTTGTTTGTTTGTTTTGCTTGCAAGATACTTCCCATGCAGAATTCCCTGTTGGAAATACCAGTGTTGTATAGAGAATGCACAGCATCCTGGTTAAATATTGCCATGTTAGCTTGGGATCAACAGCACCTGCAAAGCTTTGCAGCCTGTAAGTGATCTGTAACATAATCTGCTTGTTACAGCCCCAAACAGGCAATACTTGAAGACTTCTGTAACCTCATTGTATAGTTGAGTTCATTTTATAGTTATTTTAGTCTTAACATTTTTAGGAAGGCTATGGTTTTGAAATGAGAAAAGCAAATGCAGACATATGGTTGTGTGGGTCAACAGGTAGATGCTGTATTTGGCACCTCTTTCCATGTTGATTCCTGCACATCTTGGAGATGGGAGCTTGTTGGCTTTTGTGCAGCAGTGGTGCAGCTGGGACATTGTGTTGACCTAGATTGTAGCATTCATCTTCTATTTAAATGGACATTTTATTTAATCTTTGATGTTGCTCTTTGAAAAGAAGTCTTCAGGGTGGTGAGGTTTTTTTTTTTTTTCATTATTCTGCTTTCACTGTTGTATGGTTTCCTTGAATGGTTTTTCCTGTCTTGACTTTGATGGTACTGGTCTTTCTTAACTTGGGACTCTCAACTACTGTAACTGCTTCTCCAGTGTCTAGTTGATTTATTTTCCTTCCTAAGGAGAAGAAAAACCTTTGAAACAGCTACTCTTTATCCTTTTTAGCTGTCATTCTCAACTTGATTGTTTGTCTGCCAACTGTTTCTTGCTGCTGATTTTAAAATACATTCTTCTAACTCAGCCTGTTTTATTTCTTTAAATAATCTTGTTCATTCACCTCCTGATATAATCAAACATTTTTAAAAGGTTCTGGGACCCTAAATGTCCAACAATTCACTTGGGTATTTAGCATTTCTTGAAACTCTCTTAGATGTCATTAAGATGGAGTCTTTGTGTACTGTTTTCCCTGTAAATTAATCCAACTCTTGCACCTTTAAGGCTAAAAGTGGTATTGTTGTATGAGTACACAGTTGAAGAGGCAAAAATCTGCATATAGACATAGGAAAAACTGGTCATTCAGATATTCTTTGTAAAAAAAGCCTTCAAGAGGCATCCTTTGTGTTGAATGCTGAGGAGATGGCTCCCTGATGAGTGATTACCATACCTCACCGACTGACTCAATTCATGTATAAGTTGTATTTTAAAATCAATGAGTGGAATACAGCTCCATTCAGCCTTGTTCATAAGAGACATAGCTGTGCCTTCTGGTCTGGTCCATCACCAGGGACCGCTTAAAGCTGTTAAATTCTTTTTATGCAGACACCTATGCAAGGTAACCTTAGACCTAACAATATGTAGCCATCCTATTTTCTGATGGAATAGCAGGTGGCTACTTAGAGCTTCCATATGAATTAGTCATATGTCCCAGTATTTGCTTGTGTAAAGACATTAAAGAGGGTTCTTTCCTGTTTTGAAGCAGGTGGATGTCACTGACCTCATTTGGGTTGTTGGATTATCTAGTGTATGCAGCAAATGTATCAGTCTTTTATGCAGTGTGATGCAGAGGAAATCCAGAAACAGATGAGTAGCACAGATCTGAATGGCTGTGCAAAATAAAAAAAAAAAAAAAAGGGAAAAATATGGTAAAGTTCTAATCTATAAAAATTACTTGGAAAGCTTACAAAAGGCATGTTTCCTCCCCTCCCCAGGCATATATTGTCTGCTTGGTAGCTTAGATTCAATTCTGGAGATTGACGCTTTCTCTTAAATATCTTTATTTGCAGTTCAGCTACCCACTTAAGAGACAAGTCATTCAGCTTAATTTTCTCCAGTTTTCCCAATTGTTACATAAAGCATCCTTCTTCACTCTTCTGGCATGTGCAAAGTTAGTTACACCACTCTTCTCTAATGAGTGGTAAAAACACTAATGAGAAGAATATGTGGAACTACAGCTTAAAGGTGTTGAAAGCCTTCCACCAGGTTTCTGAAGCTGGGCTTTGCCCTGTCTTGCCTGTAATACCCAGTCCTGTATCCCTGTTACACACAACAGGCAGCTCTTGCAGAGTTACACCAAAGCAACTTAGACAGGGACTGTGTCCATTTTTATGCTTAGTAAAACTTTTAGATCCCTTCGAGTTTTTGTGAAAGTACAGAGTATGTATTGAAATTCAAGAAATATGAGTAAATACTTCCTTAAAGCTCACTTATCAACTGAAAGCTTTTTAAAGCAGCCCTGTCAGTTTAAATTCCCTATGAGTATCATATGTAAAATGATATACATGTGCTCTATAATCCTATCTTTAGTAAATGGATTTGCAGCCTAAGAACTTCTGTGAATTGGAACACTCAGATCCTTAGGCTTATTCAAGAAAAAGCATTTTAAAATGTAAAAGGATTAAAAAATTGTATTCCTGGTGATTTTGTAAGCAAAGATTTAGCTTATTTTCTAACTAAATGCAAAAGCTGACATTAGGCTGGTGATTCTCAGTCTCAGGCTGAAGAAGCCATCTCAGTCTTGTATATTCAGATCACTTTTAGAGTTGGTGTTTAAAAAGTAGCTATTTTATTAAGATAGATATTAGAGGGTGGGAAAGTGAGACAAAAACCTCCCTGAACTAGAGTATCTCTGTTGGTCGGGAGATGGATCCTGGTGATTGTCACTCCAGATGTGGCTTCAAGCTCCCCAAGCAGGAGAGTGCAGCCTCTGCTGTGCTGGCCTCTTAGAGCTGGCCAGGTCAGTGTGTTCACATGACAGCTCGTGCCTGGCTTCCATTTTGAACAGAAAACTCAAGGGAAAAGGGGCTCTGCTTCATTTTTGGTTAGCTGGGAGGTAGAGATGGTACAAAATAACCTCTGTACAAGATTGTGCCATGTGGCTGTTTGTGTTTTATACAGCCTGATCTGTGTCTGGCACCTATTTTGGGAGGGAATATATATGGTAAAGTATAAATGCAGGTGTAGATTTTATAAACAGTTGACAAAAATGAGCCAATTCACAGATCAAAGCAAAACTCTTTCCACAAGCATATAGTTTATGTATTTTATTGGGCTTAATTTGTATAATCACTGAAACTAAGGTACCACATGTTTTGATGAACATGTTTTTCCCTTTCAGTTCTTCCCCTAAATGATTTATCAAAATAGCTATCTTTATAAGTCCTAAATATTAAACCTTTTTCTCTTAAAGCAATAACTGAAGCTTCCAAATGGTCTAGTTTGAGATGGCATAAAATATGTAATTCTCTTCTCTTTGGAATTTCTGTAATTTTTTTTTTTTTTTTTTTCATTTTGAGAGCATACATCCATAGAGGTGTGTTTTAGTTTTTTTGCAATTTTAAATAAAAGGTTATTTTGGGGAGGATTCAACAAACTCTTTGGCTCTTTTTAGGCTGATGATAACCCTCAGCTGCCTTAGTGAAAAGCAAGCCCTGCCAGAATTAGTTTGAATTTTGCTTTAACTGTACTAGGTTCCAGTTTAATCACCTACTAAGAGTCCTGGGCACAATGCTGCCCTCAGGGAGCTGAGGTCAGGAGTGACTGAAGCTCAGATTAATGATTTAAGAGCACCTTCTGGTGACTAATCAAAGGCAAAACAAATGTTTGTTTTGACTGTGGGTTGAACGTCTAGAGATGTACCTAGAAGTATGTCCTGAAAACAGCTCTGATTCATTTTACAGCCGAATATACCAGAATATTTGCCTTTCTGCTCTTGAGGCGTACTCCCCTCCTCCCTCAGCGCTTAATCTGTTTCTAAGCATTGCTGAACAGATGCTGATGCAGGATAAGATCTAACACAAGAGTAGCAGCAACCAGAAACTCTGTTAGAAACTGAGGTTCTTAGGTAATGCAGGTTTTTTTGTTCTTTTGTCCATAACTTCACTTGCTCTTGTTTTGATTTCTCTATCTTTGATCTCTGGCAAGACCTTGATAATGAAATAGTCACGTGTTGAAAGAAGACTTTATTTATTGCAACAGTGTTGAAAGCCTTTAAGGTCAACTGAAAGTTTAAGGAAATTTGTTTCCTTTTCTGTGACTTGGTGCTGGTATTAAGCTGTTAATGTTTCAGGAATTTATCTTTGAAAACATTTTCTTTACAAGAGAAATTATTTTTGCATTGATAAGCATAGAATCAGTTTTGATCATCTAACATTGATATGATGGAAACTTTAGAGCCATACGTTATCTGAGATCGTAGCACAAATGCCAAATTCTAGTCCACAAATCAAGAACTGAATGAAAGTAGTATTAAGACTTTTGTTATTGTGAGAGGTTTCTTTTGATCTGGATTCTAAACCAGTTTTGAAATTCTTGATGAATACTACTTTCAGACCATGTCAATAACAGAGTCTTTCAAGGAATATTTGATGAGTTTTCTCCAATAGAAATCAGGTATTTATTGAAGTTTATGTGGTTTTCTAGGATTTAGAAGGAGAATTGGTTTTGTTAGTTTTCATATCTACTTGCTTATTTTTACCTGTAGTAAAACTTTCTGAAAAGCAAAACCAAGCATCCAAAACATTTAAAAATAAATTATCTTTGTTCACAATTAAAAACAAACAAGCAAAAATGTTTGTTATGATTGTATTATTGATGATACAGAAGGTTCTGCTTATGTCAGTGCCTGCCTGTTATTTGGAATAGTGCACTGGAAAGGTACTCATGGAACCATCCAGTAGAGCAGGTAAAGGTCATGTAGGCAAGGAAAGTAAATTTTATTTTTTAACAGGATTAGTTTTAATTGGCATCCTTGCAATAATAATCTTCCTTCAGCTGAGTAATATCCTTTCAGATGTCTGTCTCTTCTATGTGTGAACCAGTGCACTTCTGTCTGAATTTGCTATGTTTTCCAGTTTTAAGCCGATCAAATAAAGCAATAATTACTCTATATTTGTTCTATCTTTCAACTTTTGTAAGAATTCCACCATTGCCAGGAAATTAACTCTGCATTGACTGTTAGAGAGCTTGTTGAGTGAGGTGGCCAGAGCCATTTAGATTTCTGGTTTGATACATTCCAAAAAAACAACTAAATTGTAGTTGAAGCAGTGACAGAAATACTCGATGGCATGTTTGTAAACTGGCATATTAAATAACAGAAGTATCTGTTTGGATGCTTCTGTATCTGTCTGTAGTTGCCAAGAGCTGGGAAGGCTTGTCCCACAGCATGGCCCATGGAGGGTGTTCCTTTGGCATATGATTCATGGAATCTGAAAAAGGGCAGCACCAACCAACCCATCCTTCTCATTCTCCCTGACTGTGCAGCTGTGTTAAAACAATTCTCTAGTGTGTTTGGCTACCTGAGTCATCACTTTTTCCCTAAGCCTTAGGTTTACTGCTTTTTCCTGACCCTATTCCAGAGTGATTGGTTGCCTTCTTGTTTCTTTTCCTCTACTTGTTTCCAACAGCCTAATTTACTGACTTCAGAATTCAGTGTATGGCTTCGTTGAATCCTGCTGGCTTTCGAGCACTAAGCTGTGTGATAAATTCTGTTTATTCTGTCTTGGCGAAGAGTGGGTCCTTGTTCCCAGTTCATTCTGCTTTGTGTTTGACCTGGGTGGGAATAGATCAGCAACTTTGAGAACATCCCCTAACAGAAGTTAGATCATCAGCCTCTGAGAGCCTGTTATCCTGGGAGCAATCATAAGAATTCCTGCTCATCAGTGATGGTCCTACACTTTGTGTAGCCTCTCACTGACAAGGCAGGCTGGCTGTGTGTCCTGCATGCTTTGCTCTGTCCCTGTACAGGCCCAGGAAGGTTCTGGGCTTGCAGGTGTGTGTTGCTGTTTACTCTGTTAAAGTGGGGCATTCCAAGCAATGTTCCCATGCCCTGTATTCCCTGGGGCCAACAGTCCCGTGATAAATTTTTGTATGTTCTATTTCCCCATTCTTAAATTTCGCTAAAGTTGCTAAAAAGTTTTGTTTGTCATTTTGAACGTGACGTCAATATTTCTTTCATTCTCGTTTTTCATTTAAATACAGAACAAATGACAGGCCAGAGATATCCTCCCACTGCCCCCAGAAACCCCAAAACCAAAAAACCCACCCATGCAAACAGAAACACTCCAAAAGCCCTTTACCAGTATATGAAACAATTGATTCTGGGAAACTTGGAACTGTCATAGTTAAAACTAAAATTATCACAGTCTCTCTTTCTCATACCTCTTAATCCACTTCTAGAGGGAGTGTTGGAAGTTGCTAACAGTGTTGTGACATAACCATGAATTATAAAGTCAAGCATAAAATATGAATGAAATGATACCTGCCATATGAGTAAAATTATTCTGAAATCACGTTGTTTTATGACTAGTAGGAATCTTTCATATCCCCAAACAAAAATGCTTTGTAATACCCTAGAGACATGAATGCCATTATTCCATTTCTTTACAGCAAACAGAGGGATATGCTTTGTATTTAAGGCAAATGTGTAATGTCCTGATAATTGCTACAGCCAGAGAAGCTGGAAATAAATTACTATCTATATAATTATCTGAAAGATAGTACTCGAAATCTACTCAGTAATGAGCCCTTTGAATTTATTAATCAATTAAGTTTTAAAAAGAACTATTGTCTCTTCTTATCTCAACATTTGTACTGAGGTTGTGTTCAGAGACTGGGAACCTCTTACGAAGCTCCATGTGTGCTGATGGGAAAGGGAAGAGAGGAAGGAGGAGTTGCTGGTTTGATTTGCTTTGAAAAGTCTGGGATCTTGAAAAGATGGGATTCTATGGGAAAATGATATTTTTTTTTTTCCTTTGGAAAGTGTCTGTGTGTCAAATTTTACTGCATTTTTATATTTTCAAAACTAATACAGCTTTTGGGAATGGATGCTTGCAGCCTTCTGGTATGAGATAGCTTCCTGCCATGAGAATTCTTTCCTTAACAGACATGAAATCTGATGGTTAGATATTAATCACTCTAAATGATTGCAAGGCAGAAATAGGTGCCTCTTGGTGAGCATAGAAACTTGATTTAAATAGTCAAGGAAAAATTTAGGAGTTGGTGACACACTGGATTTAGAGCATTTGCCTGTTACCTCAGGAAGCTTAAGTTAAAACCCTGAACTAGGTCACAAGTGAAAATGAGATTTATGGTGATGTACAGTGAAAAATTGGCACAGTGCATTACCTTGTGGCCAAGTACCTTAGCTTGCCTTGCCTATATGCTTTTTGCTCCACATTTTAAAATACTGTAGCATGTTTGATTAATTATAGAGGTCTTATAATATATATATATGGCTCAGTATATAAATATATACATACATATGTTTAAAATTTATACACAAATGCATACAAATTCACAAATAACTTTATCTTTCACTCATGTTAATCCTGTGATTAGACCAAAACCTGTAGCCAATCTTACTTTAATGTAGAAACTACTGAGATTGAATTCTATTTAAAGGTAAGGGAAGTAGGTGGAACAAGAGACCCCCTTGGCTTAACTGTGAGCTTCTGAGTCTGCTGAAATGAGAGATGGAAAAGCAGAGAAATACCTGGTGAGGACTACAAGGGCATTGCCAGGGTGTGCAGAGATGCAGTCAGGAAAGCAGAAACTCAGCTTAAATTGAAATTGACCAATTGAGGTATTGGAAACTACAATAAATAGTTCTTCAGGTATGTGAACAGGCACAAGCAGAACACAACATTGCCTGTTAAACAGGAGAGGTGAATTAGTCACCAACAATGTGGAAAGACAGAGGTTCTCAGCACTTGGTTCACATCTCTGCTGGCGCTATTGAGCCCCAGGCCCCGGGAACAAAAATCCAGGTTGGTGCAAACACAGACCCACTGTCAGCGAGGGAGTTGGTATGGGAACTACTACAGGAGCTTGACCCCTACAGATCCATGGGCCCTGACAAAATCCACCTGAAGCTGATCAGAAAGCTGGTTCATGTTGTGAGGCTGCTCTCTGTCATCTTTGAGAAGTCGTGAAGATTGGGGGATGTTCCAGAAGATTGGAAGAAAGCTTATGACAACTCTATCTGCAAAGAGGGCTGAAAGGACGGTCCAAGAAATTATAGGTCCATCAATTTAACTTCTGTTTTTGGGAAAGTTATGGAATGAATTCTCCTGGGGCTATCACAAGTCAGATGAAGAACATGAGTGGGAAAAGTCAGCAGAGATTCACCAAGGTAGCATTGTTCTTGACACACCTGATTGCTTTCTACCACAAAGTAACCTGCTTGTTGATGTGGGGTGAGACATTGTCTGCCCGAATTTCTCCAAGGCTTTGGATATGGGTTCCCACACCCTCCTGGTACAGAAATGGATTTGTTGGGGTCTAGACAAGGGATCTGTGCAGTGGATGGGGAACTGTCTGCCTGGTCATGTGTAAAGAGCTTCTGTCACGAGTGGGATCCTGCTGGGATCAATATTGGGCCCAACGAGTGGTGATCTGGAAGACGGGATGAAGTGTACCCTGGCAGAGTTTAGAGATGCTAGCAGAGTAATGCCAGAACATACACTTAACCTCGTTACTTTTGGAAATGGAGACTGCCTTGTGGAAAATAAAGCCTAGAAAATAAAAATCTCTTGCTGTTAAAGAAACCTAAAGTATAACTTTTTTTTGTTTGTTTTCAACAAGAGAAATAGCATTAGGATACTGTTACTCTGAGTGATCTTAAAGAAACATAAGGATGATCTTAAAGTAACATAATCCATGAAGGTACAGAACTTTTCTAAAAGAAATAATAACAGTGTTCATGTGGTAGGAAAAAGTAAGTAATAGGAGCACTTCAGTCTGGTGGAATGTGTTTTTCCTTTTTTTTCTCCCTAAATTAATTTCTTCATTATCTTGGCAACATTTGGCCATAAAAATAACTCTTGGCTGAAGCAAACATTGCAAAATGTTAGAGCAATGGGGTGTCTCCTTGCTTCCTGGCAGATTCTTCTCTAATTCCTATTTGCTTCTAATAGTAACTATCTGCATACATGAGAAATCCTTGGGATTATTGTTGATATTCTTCTGAATCAAGACTGAATTGTCAGAACTTTGAATATTCAAACCTTGCTCTTTTTTTGAGAAAATGAGTAACTGTGACAGGAAACTGAGTACAAGAAGTTTGGGCAGCGGATTAGGTAGATGGTCTGCCTCTTACTCAAAACAGGAATTATTTTCATACAGCCTTTGACCTTTGGGATTTTGCATCTGGAGTAGCATTTACAGCCATACTTAGATGAGATGGTGATATGGGGTATTTCATCATGTTTTGTTTTTGTATCAAATGCCAACTTGATTTTCTATCAATTTTTAATTTAAAGCATGGTGCCAGACCTATTTATAGGCAGAATTTTGGATGCCATCTATGAACTAGCCTGAAGATTTCTAATAGAATATATGCTTGCCTCATACGATTTTGTCCAACCATGATATTAAAATAGGAAATATGAAATGTCTGTAGTATTCCAGGTAAGAGAGGTGAAGCTACATTTCTTTCACTTCATTTCTTTTCACTAAGTTTTTTCCAGGTCAGTGGAGGATATTGTGCTATTTGCAGTATCTTTTAAAAGGCACTGATCTCTCAGTTGAGATGGAGGACCACTGCCACCTGGAAAATATTGGCAAGATTTGAACTGTTAATTGGTATAGTGGTTCTGTAGAAAAGATGGAATTTGCTGTTGAACTCTGTAGATTGACTCAACTCCACTCAATTTTATAGGAAATTTTCATAAATATTATGTGTAAATCCATCTGTAGCATAAGCATCTAAGTAGCGTAAAAACTTTTTTTGTTAACTTGTGAATGTTTAAGAGTGTCACAGTTCTTAGTTGTGGTGTATTTCTTTGCTTAGATTCAAGGCAATCAGCATTTGGATTGTTTTTTTTTTTAGATAGTTATGGCTTATACTCACATATTTTAAGGAATACATATGCATGTAATCTGAAGAAAAATCTGAAGACCAAAGTCAGGATGGCCTTTTTCAAGATCCATTCTGTGCAGCTATACTTTCAGTAGTATTATTTTCTCCCTGTCTATATCAAGCTTTTAAATAAAAATAACTCGAATCATTTGTGCAGTGGGAGAGATTACTGTGCCTGTTGTTCACCTTATCTCTTGGACTCTGTTCATCTCTAATTCTGTGAATCACTTTTGTGAAAAAAACTTGGATCATTCTGACATGCTGTTACTGGAAACTAAAGGGGAAAATTTCTTTACATGAAGGAAAAGTAGAAGGCTCTTTATGCATCAGTACTTTTCTTTGGACTTAGTATTTGGAACTATGAGGAGGAAGAAAACTTTGCTTTAGTGCTTTAAATATTACATTATTATCCTACTTTTATCTTCTGCATCTGGTTTGTTTACCAGGTCTTCGTTAAACTGCCCGCATTTCAAGTCGCTCTGTGGATTCCCTCAGTCACACATTCAGGTATCCTATTCTAAACAACCTGTCCTGGTCTGTGTTCTGTGAGTTTTTATAATATTGTGCAGCCTAAGCAAGGGAACAGATTTCACTTATGTAAGTGAAAATACATTGCATAAGTAAGATGCCATATAAGTTTGGGCTTAAGCAACATCTACTCCTATGCAGAATCCTTTCAGTTGTTTTCACTATTGCAAAAATGTGCTATAGAGCAACAACCTTTTTCAGAAACAGAACACCTGCCAGAGTAAACCTTAAACTAATGTTTTGCACCAATCAGAGTTTATATCCCAACTAATTTAGTTTTTTTTTTTGTAACACTAGTGTTAAGCTACTTGAAATACAGGATACATCCTCATGGGGAAAACTTATTTATGCGTTCTAACCTTGATTTTACTTTCCTGGGATTCTTGGATTGTTTTGGAGCATGGTTTTGTTTAAAATAATTTAGAAAGATGAGCTCAGGATGAGGTGAATTAATTACTAGGGTCTGCACTTTGCAACAGAAACTGCTACTTTGTCAATGAATAAACTGAAACCTATCTAAGAGACGGCCTGTGATTACTTGATGTGTGAGGGGTGGTGAATGTCCTTTGTGTTTCTAAATAAAACTTGTATTGCTGCAAAGCAGTATGTAACAAGTAGAGGAGTGTGATTGGCATATGCAAATATTTCCTTAATGTATTAAATATTTATTCCTCTTGATAAGTCATGGAAGAAAAATTAGAGCTACAGTATGTTCAGTATATCCTGTTTTCATATTTGAAAAAAAATAACCAACAGCAAGTTATACAATACATATAAAAACGTGGGAAAATCAAATGCAAATTCTTTGAATTTTTGTCAGGTGCTAGTCAATGCTTTATGCTTGGAAAATAAAAATTTGCCTTTGTGGGTTTTTCAGAACATACTGTTTTTCAGATATTCTTGTGAAAAAATACTGTAAAACCTTCTTAGTCTGTCACTCAATATTGTGGAATGAAAAATGGCCTCTTGATCACTTTTGCATTTCTTTCTCACTGATTTAGGCTTGTGCTGTCAGGTGGTCTGACTTTTTTCCCCTTCTTTATTAATATATTCAGCTGATCTCAGATCTGGGCAGTCTCTTTCCCTGCTGTAAATGTTAGGCACAAGGTCTCAGCTAGGAAGGTTGCCAGTATTCCTATTTATGAAGAACTGGATCTTGTAACTTTAAAGCACTGTTATTGATTTTTATTTCTTTTTTATAAAACATTTTCATAAAAGATGGAAAGGAGATGGAGCAATATTTTTCAGCAATGGAGAGAATAGCTCGTGACTGACACATCAGTACTGATATTGAGATGGGTCTGGGGAGCAAAATATGCTCTATATTGTGTATTCAGATACATCTGAAGTAGGAATTGCAAAGTAATCCAACATTTCTTAAAATTCTCAGTAGAAGTGTGGCACTAAGTAATATAGACATAAATGAATTTCTTTATAACTCTTTATTTAATAGTGAATATATGTAATATTATGAATGTAGCTTATGCTTTGTTTCTCCTAAAGCACCGATATTATAAATCAGATCTCTGACCGTCTACCAGCAGTTCTGTGGATCTTCATGTTCTGCTGATGACAGAAAATAGCCAATGACTTTTCTGGTTTACATTAGTGCCCCTCTCTAAAAGATTTGGTGATACTATTTTTTGCAGGAAGATACAGGAGATGACAAGACTGCGTTTTTCACAGATCTATAAATATTACAGCAGGAAAGGCCATTTTAATAACCTGCTCTGACGTCTTATGTATTGCAGGGCGTAGATTTCATCTGACTACTCCTTCCCTTTGGACCAATAATTTCTGACTGAACTAGAATGTACTTTTATTCTTGAAATGCATCAGTCTTGGTTTAAAGTCTCTGCAGTGGTAAATATTGCCACTGTACATTCTAACTCAGCTATATTTGCCACTATTTTATAGCAGTGGTAATAGGCCAGGTGAATGTAGATTTCCCTTTATTGCACGTTTTGGCTGCTCTGTGTTGGCTTTAGCCCTTGTATTTCTGGTGTGTCTGTCTGCTAAGTGAAACCCTGCAGTGTCACACATCTTTCATGGAATCTATTGCTGACTGATTGTCTTGGTGAGTGACTGATCTGTCACTGGTGCTTCTGAATGCTTTTAAACGTGCAGCATCCTGACGTCTTTCTATTATTTGGTAGATCTGTTTTACAGTACACCAAGATGGGAAATGTTCTCTTGGCATGCACCCTCTAATTCTTTCTAGGCTCTGATTATAACCCTTCCAACTAGGAAAAAATATTGTTGAAAATGTTATGAAAGCTGATGTGCAATTTCAAATGACAGTACACAGCAACAGCTACTCCCATGTGTTCTGTTTAGAAGGTTGGAGTCTGTGTGTGATAAACCTGTGGTGCCTGGGCAGGCCACACAAATTGTTCTGGCTTCCTCTCATCACTGAGGCTTTCTCAGTGGTGAGCAAGGAGTGGGGTGCAATGCAGGCACCTCTGTGACTAATGAGTGTACAGTCAGGGTGACTCATCTGGATTGTGGTTATTTGACAGAATCACTGGTAGTCACAGAGGAAAACTGCTGATGAATACCTGGCTTTATATGAAAGGGAATATTGCCCTTGATTGGGCAAGGGGTTACCTGAAAGTGGTACTGGTTATCTTTGTGAGTTATGGGATTTGGTATTTGATAACACTTGGAAAGAAAAATAATGCAGAAAAATTCTTGGTATGTCTCAAGAAACTTAAAGTAATTTCCATCTGTATTGCTATGTATTTATTTTAAATAGAACAAGCCCTTATCTGCAAAGTAATGCTGTGCTCTTATTTATTTACATTTTTTCCCAGCAAAGTGAAATGGCTGTTTCAAAGGCTATCTACTCTTCCAAAAGAAACTACTTATCAAAAAATTACCATCCTAGGAGACAAGGGAAATTGTTTGTACTTTACTTGTACCAAAGGGCTGATCTAATAAAAACAACTCTTGTAAGTCACCTCCATTGCGCTGTACAACTACTAAGAAGGCAATGGTCATGACTGCAAATGAGTACCTGTAATATTTCACACTTCTTCCAGGAAAATATATGTTCTGTGGATTGCTAAATAAGAGTTTACTTCTGTATATAAATCATATAACAGCACTGAAATTATTCTGATTGGAATATTATGTATTACTGCCTTTTATTAAAAAAAAAGCACACAAAACAGATGAACAAAGCTTTTCTTATTTAGTGATACTTACTCTTAATGATTTTCTTTCAACAATGTAGTGAAAGAAATGTGCGTTTCTGAGGATGTTTTTATATTTGTTATTTGTTATTAAAGAGTGGGATGGTCTGTTTTCCCTAGTGGAGTAAGGCCACTGGAGATGAGTGTTAAGGCCTTCATGATTATGAACATAATCATAAAGGATGCAGAAAATAGAATGGATTAGTGAAGATACAATGTGCTGAAGATACCAGGCTCTTTCAGAAAGCTTTTATGTTAATAGATTATTGAATTTCATCTGCCGTTTTATCACTACATAGATTAATAAAAGTAATATATATGAATGGATGAAAAAGGTTCCCTTTCTACATAAAAGGAATTTCTATATGTGATGAATATTGAGCTATTATCACTCAAAAAAAAGTTACAGCAGATATTTCTGTTTCAAATGTCAGAATGGTAGTTGTTTAAAGAGCAAATAAAATCTTAAATGGGAATAGAGAATAAAATGGAAATAATATTGCTACTGGATAGATGCATGGTTCACTTGCATCTTGAATACAATATGCTGATCTCTGTTGCATCTCAGCAGGCTCTAGGACAATACAAAAGATTTATTAAAAGCAGTGAGCAAGGATTTCTCAGGTTGGAAATGGGGCAGAGGAGGGAAAGAAGGGAAATAAAACACTGATCATTACATTTTGAGTGGTATAAAGCATGAACCCCGAGGCACAGCTGTGGACTGAAAGTGTCCCTGAGCTGCAAGTCATTGAAGGCGGTGTAATGCTGTGTGGAGAATCCGCAGGGATTTACTCCTTCCTGGGTAATCACTGGAGACCCCTGTGCAGGGTACTGACTGGGAACCACAGAGCAGCAGGCTGACAGATGTGCTTATTCAAATTTATATCTTAATTTCTCTTGATCTAGGGGAGTTTTCGTATGGCTGGTGTTGTCTAATTTCAGAAGTAAGTTGTAAGGCAATGGCAAAGTGAATAAGCAAAGCAAACTCAAATGCTCTTAAACAAACCCCCCTTCCATTGGCTTGGATCCATTTTGTGTGAAGGGTAATTTAAATTATTTGCTACTGAACTAGAAAAAAATACAAGCGAATGCCTGGGGGAAGAAAGCAAATCAATGATACTAAAACAATCAGAATTCAAGTTTTTATGAGCACAAATAGTGTGATGAGAAATAAGAAGAGAGACTTGACTGTTTTCCCTACCCCCAATTTTCTTTCCATCAAGAAAGATTCTGTTGGCACGTCGATGATTCATGTTCTGTTGTCTCTGGTTTATTATAGCCCTGTTTTTCCTTTTGTAGGTTAACAGAACCTTCTGGATATTTAACAGATGGACCTATAAATTATAAATATAAAACCAAATGCACATGGTTAATTGAAGGATAGTAAGTATCTATTTTCATAGCTTAAATTTTCTGAACAGTTTGGTGCTATGTTCTAGAGATCAAAAGATCTCCTCACGTAGAGACTGCATGCGGATACAATATGAACAGTTTGGTGTTTTGTTTGTTTGCTTTGGTTTTGTTTAAATATTATATAGAAGTAAAAAAAAAGTATTAAGATTTTCAGGACTGCTTAGAGTCAGCCAAATTCCATTCCCATTCAAATTGCTGGCAAAAATTAGGCTGACATCGGTATTTGGCTGGTGCTGCAGGCCCTCAAAACCCCATGATAAATTCGTTGCATATTTGAGTACCTTTACATAAGTTCCAAAAGTAGTTACAGAATCCCTTTATTAAACCCATTACCTGACTTATTTTATTTAACTTCTATCAGTGATAAATCAGCAATGGCCTGAAGTACAGAATGTTTATTCAGTTATGTGTTTCTCAAAAGTTAGTGCTTCTATAAAGTATTTTGTTTTGTATTCTACAGTTCCTCATGTACTTAGTTTTGAAATAGTTTTATGCCTGCTGTTTAGATACCTCATGCCTGTTGCTCATTTTCCAGTTTATGCAGCACAGAAACACACAAATATGCCTGAATAAATGAGACATAAATTAGTATGGCTAAGTGTTAATGGCACAAATTGGTTACATTTCAGGGGGATTCTACCCCCCTAGGATATGGGTCAGGATTTTGCTGACTCTAGTTCACAGTTCTGTTAACATTCTAGAAGAAAATTAACTCCTTCCATTTCCATGTTGTCATAATCTCAATTACCTTGGGTGTCTGCTTCACTGCTGCAGTTCAGAAATGAGGTGTCTGATTTAACTTTGATCTGCTTATATGCAGACAGTAATTTAAACAAAGCAGCTAGTGAAGTTATGGGTGTTTGCAAAATCATTTAAATTGAATCTTTATTATCTAGAAGACCAGGCTATAGCTGAGTATGTGTCTGACCTAGCTAGACTTCTCTTTTTACTCAGGCAGGCTAGCTCAGGAATATTTGCCCTGCACTGCACTAAAGTGGAAGCACACCTCAGCACTGGAGGCAAACTCTGCTTTGAAGCTGTTCCCCGCTCCCTTCCTCCTGTTCTCAGGAGATGGCAGAGAGGGTAGCTGGAGGAATCAATGTGCTGCACAGTCTGGGGAGGAGTAAAGCAACGAGTGCCAAATGTCAGCACCCAAGGAAGTCTCATATGTGTATAATCTCTGTCTTAAAAAATGAACAAAGAGCTCTCTCCAAAGGATCCGTCACAAAACCCCACATGTTTTCCAAATTGCTCTCAAGCCTGTCAATAGCAAGGAGAACTACAAGAAAATAATCATTATGTGTCATGGAGCATATATATATATGTATGTATGTATGTATGTATGAATGCCTGGTAATCCTGTGGTATGTGAAAATTCCCCTTTAAGAAAGTTTACAGATCCATTTGGTCCTCAGTCAAAATCTAATGACATTTCCCACATGTTGGCAGAGGGGAGGAGGCAGGCACTTGCACTAATATTGGTTGCAATTTTAGATTCATGGTTTAAGATTTTATTTTCAATAATTAGTGTAATACTGGAAAGAGGATGTGTAGGTGATTTTATCTTGACAGATTCTTTAAAGTTCATAGTCCTGACATTGTAAAGTAAATTTAGTGTATTAAAATAAGATACTTTAATTGCTCTAAATTTGTAGTTCTGAACACTGATAAAATCTGGTGAACTTACTCGTCTTATTAACTTTAGGGATTATTAGCTGTGGACTGAATATGTTATTTTTAAATTTTCTAAGATAAAGGGAAATATTTGCTTGCCCTGGCTTTTGTTATTTATCACTTTGAAATATTTAATTACTACTCAAAATGTTTTAACAGAGTTATGTTGGCATGATCAATTTTACTGTGAGTTCTTGATCTTATGCTCTCAGTAATTCTGTAAATAATGTGTTATATCAATATTCTTTTTTTTCAGCCCAAATGCGATACTAAGATTAAGATTTAATCACTTTGCCACAGAATGTAGTTGGGACCATATGTATGTATATGATGGAGATTCAATATATGCACCTTTAATTGCTGTATTTAGGTGAGTGTATTTACTAATCTTTCTGTCCACGTAGTCATGTATGGACGTTTTCAGTTATTGGGGAGAAAAGTAACATTAGAGGCTTTAATATGTTAACTAGCTTGCTTTCTTATCTTAATATTATGGGAACATGTATGTAAAGTTGTATTAGAATGGATTCCAAAATGTTACAGTTTGGGTTAGCTAATCATAGCAGAAATCCATTGTTTGGATACTTACTGCTGACATTGCATGGAATATTAATCTTTATACACAGGCACTTTCCTGGAAACTCCTGACTTACCTTGCAGATTTGTGGGCAAGCTTTATATACCTTGTATATCTTCTATTTAAAAAAGTTTAAAAATTATATTTATGAGTCATTTATGTACTTAACTAGCAGAATACCAAACTCCTACTTTCCTTTTATTTTTTTTTTTCTAAATATGCCAAAGATTGCTTAAAAACATTTTTCTCCTTCTCTTTTCCAGTGGTTTAATAGTCCCTGAAGTGCGTGGAAATGAAACTGTTCCTGAAGTGGTTACTACATCTGGCTATGCATTGCTACACTTTTTTAGTGATGCTGCTTATAACCTAACAGGATTTAACATTTTTTATTCGTAAGTATTTTCATACTAAGTAATTACCTTTGTTTTTTTCAATAGCGTAAGAGTTGTATTCAGTGGTAAGTGTCTAAAGCCAGGGGACTGGGCTTGTAACAAATTATTAAGGTATGAGTTAGGGGAAAAAACTCCTAGAGACAGAGTATGGTTTTTTTGAGTGAAGTCACATGGCCATTCCCAGAGTATGTTTTTCCTGTGACATATGGAACTAGAATGTATCCCCTCCAGTGTTTATCCAACACATATAGTTGTCATATGGACTAGAAAGGAGATTATATCTGCTGTCATATAAATTCCCTTCTTTTGAACTGGGATCATCTGTTGCTTGATTTTTCTTGCTGAATATAGTATGGCTTTTGAAGCCTTCCAAGCAATTCCACTTGGAATTTTGTGCCAGCCACAAAGATTTTATTCCGTTTCTTTTCCTATTCTTGGGTATTTCCCCTCCTATTTTCCATCTCAGTCTACACTCTGTAGATCTTATCTGCACTGTGTGTCTCTTAGTTTCTCTGATTGCAAAGTCTGATATCTCATGATCATCTGATATGATCATGATTGCTTTTGTCCAGCCTCCTTTTCTGTGTCAGCAGCTCCAAAGATGCATCCAGCAGACCTGAGCCTTTTCCTTTTTATATCCACCAGTTTGCAACTTCTGTCTTATTAGGGATGTGCATGTGAAACAACGAACATCTCTTCATATTGCATGCCTCGGTTCAAGAGGGAATTGCTTGGACCTGTTTCTTCATGTGACACTTTTTCCATGATTGAAGATATGCCTGTTCCTTTCTCTCAATCCCTTCAGATTCTGAAATAGCAGTTATTGGGACGTGGTGGCCAGCACTGCATTTCTTATGTTGAAGTACTTGTAATATTTTTGTCATATTCTTTATTAGTTTAAAATTCCTTTTTGTTTTTCTGACCATAGTTTTGTTCTTGGCACAGTTCTTGTTACATTGTCTGTGGGAAGATTATTCCTGTAATTTGCAGCAGATTGCCCAGATTTGACCAGATAATAAATAGCTATTGAAGGTTTGGGAAACCTCACTATATATATTGCATTGGAAATGGCAGCCTAGAAGACTGGGTATTTTTAATTTTTGTCAGTTGACATCAGTAAAATGCAATGACCTGACAGACTTTCTATTGTAATTAGTTACATTTTTCAGTTATCCCTGAAGCTTTTATTACATTTTTTTATTTGTCTTGGGAGCAAATGGCAATAAGACTTGGCATTCTTAAGAAATGAGTGTATGTGCATTCTTTCATTACTTGGTAATGTGGTGCATGCTGCATATCATTACCTAATTTCTTTTTGTAGATTTAAAATAAATTAAAAAACTTGCCAGTTTTTAATTCCATTACATATATCACTCATGATATTCTATGTACTTTGTTCTTCTATGTCTTTTATTGCAATGGATACTTTTAAAACATTTTTTTAATGAACCAACAGTAACACTTTTTATGATAAAGAAGTACCTACAATTACTTTTTATGGCTGCATTAACTTTGCTTCTGTCACTGGTCTATTGCGCTCTGCTTCTGTTACCCTCTTCCTTATTTTTGGACTTCATCTTGATGGACCACTTGTGTTCATTTATTTTGGGGAAGACAGAAGCAAATCCTGTGGCTGAAGTGCAATTTCAGTAGCAAACAACTGTAATTACTCCAGAACAGTCTGAGAAAATTTTCTGTTCCTTCGAGTCAGGCAACTTTCTTCCAATTCTGCCGATCCAGTTTTTCTCATTTTGTTTGAATTCTTAATGAACCAGTTGGTGTGGGAAATGGTCTACTTTCCAAATAATATCTCCTGATGGAAAAACTTAACAGTTCACTTTCCTGCAGATCACTCCCTGTGAGTTTGGGGGAGAGGTTCCTCACAGCTGTAGCATACAGCTGTTAATGACATCAAGGGTTTTAATGCCATGTGTGTTACCAGGTAAAACCGTCAGGAGATTTGGAATGATGGTCAGATGTGGAATTTCTGTGTAACAGAATTAGTCCTTTGAGAAGTGAGTCTCTAGAAGACAAAAATGTGTCTCCTCACTGTCCTACCACACCTACATCTTGTCAAAGGCCAGCCTTGAACAATTCTTTGCTAACTTTTAACAGCTCTTTCTTCATTCAGAGCTTCATTCAGTAAGGAAGACTGTGAACAGTATCCATCTCACATCTGCAGGGAGTGGTCTGTATTATCATCAGAGGTTTGTAGTAACACTTTATTCTGAGTTTGCTGTGAGTCATTGAAAAAAGTTTCAAATCCTGTTTGGACTTTATCATGCACATACTGCCTGAGTTCATGAAACTCTTGGCTCCACATACTTCCATGTCCTCCATCTTCCCTCATTGCAAGGAGTTGCCTGCGTTTCTGGAACCACTTTGCTTAATTTTGCACTCCAGTTGCCTGTGATCTCAGTGATTGGTAGGGTGTATCACAGAAATGCTAACTCCCAGAACAGTCACAGACTTCTTTCAGCCTAGGCTGTCCTGTTTTTGCATCTTGGACTGCAGAGTTAGGTGGCTCTTTTATTAAGGATTCAAAGCATGAAGTGCTACTTTTAAGTAGTTTCAGGATATTAGCCATCTTGTATTTTTACTTATTTTTTTTTCCCTCTTTTATTCTCCTGAGATGTTAGGCATACTTATGGTATATAGGCATGTTTATAGTATGGACCAAAGCTACTCAGGAAAACCCTTTAACTGTATGCCTGTGGTGAAGAGTTTAAGCTCAATTACTTCCAGTGTGGTTGTTTCTAGAGATAACAAGCATTTGAAGGGACTGCGTGCTTATGCTGGAAAATAGGAGAAAAATAGGCAGTGATGTGTCCAGGCAGGGCCTGTCCTACTTAATGTCACTATTTGTTGAAGTGCAAGGTATTTGAGATCCTGAGTGCATCACAGACTTTGTCTGTAAGATTGGATCAACACCTTTTGAGCTCATTTGCCTGTAAAATCATTATGAAACTTGTTTTATTTTTTCATGGTAAAACATACTTTATCTTACAAATACTGGTGGAACACTGTCAGATGAAACCACTATCATCAGCTCATGGGTCATCATTTCCCTTATCTAACATATTTTTTTTTTTCAGAATTAACTCTTGCCCTAATAACTGCTCAGAGCATGGCAAGTGCACGACCAGTCAGTCTGTGCCGAGCCGGGTGTACTGTGAGTGTGACAAGTACTGGAAAGGAGAGGCCTGTGATATTCCCTATTGCAGAGCCAACTGTGGCAGTCCGGACCACGGCTACTGCGACCTGACAGGAGAGAAGCTCTGTGTTTGCAATGACAGCTGGCAAGGTAAGGTTTGCTTAGTTTAGTGTCTAGGTAATTTGATTTGCTCCCTGCCCTCCTTTTATTGTCACATCATTGCATCATATTTTTAGTGTTTCCTGAAGTCAGGTATCCACTGTCTGCTTTTTGTTGGGTTATTTGTAGCAGCCTCACAATGAAAAAGGAAGGTGAACTGCTTTGTTATAATGGTAGAAGAGTGTCTGTGTGGGCTAATGGATGTACTGTAAGCATGTGGTGCAGTTTTACTCCAGTAGCATAAATCATTGTTTCTCATTACAAATAAATTATTTAAGATCCTAAATGTTTAATTCGCTTACTATAATTATGCTAGATGCTTGTGGATTTTTGTTTTTATCGTTTCCCACTTCTGTTACAAGTCTCAATTGGCTTAGCTTGCTATGCTTAGAAATCACCTTTCTCTTAACAGAAATATTAAAATCCCTCCACATTACTTAGCTGATATGCCCTCTTCCAATGACTTCCTGCCTCTGTTCCGTTTTATTGCTGTTTCTTTTGGCATGTCAAAGGAAATGACTTTTAAACTCCTATTAGCTGTCACACTCTATACTATTACTAGCTGTCTACTCTATACTATTACTAGCTCTATACTATTACACACTCTATACTATTACTAGCTGTCTACTCTATACTATTACTCCACAGTTATGATGAGATCTAATACATTTCACTTCTTAATAATTAATGAGTTTTTCATTCAAAGGCAGTCAGTGCACCTGCGGAAGGGAAGTGGTTTAACAATATGGTCATTGAATGGAAATAGTGTAGACTTATTACTGAGTCCTTTAAAACCTCCCAGGACTGTAGTGCACAAAAAGATCCTGAAGGCTTAATCTCTGTCCAGAAGTTGTGAATAGAATTTGCAGCAAGACTATTGCCCTTCTAGTTGTGCGTGGATTCCTTGCAATGTCAAATTGCTGAGT
Organism: Promerops cafer; assembly: GCA_013398275.1. Classification (NCBI taxonomy): domain Eukaryota; kingdom Metazoa; phylum Chordata; class Aves; order Passeriformes; family Nectariniidae; genus Promerops; species Promerops cafer. The sequence continues at coordinate 488,071 of VZSE01010919.1, forward strand.
ACAAAATGGGGAAATGTCACAAATCTTTGGAAATGCTTTTTAGGCTATACCTTCAGATACAGTGCTATGAATTTAATTAGAAGTTTTAAACACAAAATAAAATTAGAAATCTGACTACTGCTGCTAGCACGTTCCCTTCACCTAGCATTTCTGTACATACCAGCTTCTCACTCTTTCCTACAGATCATATAAAGATAATTTGCTTCATTGTTCCTTGGATTTTCACTGAATATACATAGATTTCAATAAATTTTTTTTTTTTTTAAATTCTGTCACAGATGAGCTGGCTTGGATATAGAATTGTTTTACCTTACTACATACCAGACTTCCCTTAAGCTCTCTGGGAGATGACTTTCTTCTCTGTTTTATTTCTTGATTTGTTTATACCTGTATCAGTATAAAAACTACAGAGAATACTGTCTTCTGTGCAGATTATTTGCAATGATGGAATCATAAAATTTTCTCTTGCTGTCTGACAAGTTTTTCTTGTGTTTGGTAATTCAAACCAAGTGGCTGAAGGGTCTTGATTTGTATGCTTTAGGAGAGAATTTAATGTTTCATTTTTTATTACTATTTTCTTTTTATCTTCTTTTGAGTTACTTTAGTGCCTGTATTAAAAAAAAAAATCATTGAAGTGCATTGATTTGGATGTATAATAATTAGAACCCCTGATTCAGAATATAAATCCCAGAATTTCCTACCTTACTGCATGGAGTGTTTCTTTTACAATGGTGACATCTTGTGGTGGTTGTTGAAGGAGCAGCTCTGAAGAACATTACACATTTAAACAAGTATTCTGAGAAAAGAGAATACTTTTGGGTATTCGTTAGGATGGAATAACGTCTTGGAGTAAAAAGTAGGGTCCTTTGAACATTAGATATGTCTCATGGAATTTAATACAAGGATCTTGTAGATACCTGCAGCTGGCTGCTGGTTGTACAAATATAGAATAAAGCTTAGATAAAAACTTTAAAACTTTGAAGACAAATAATTGACATAGTTTTTATTTTTAAGACACGTTGCATTTAAAAAAAACAGGCACTAGTTAAATGTATTGTTTTTTAAAAATCAAAGTATTTTTAATAATGCTGGTAATCTTATATATTCCTGAGGTGGTTGGTGTAAGAACAAAATTTAGTATTTACAGAAAATCTGTTTAATTTAAAATTTTCACCCAACATAAGGGAGGCTGAACTTTTCCATAAGGGGTATTTTCTTTGAGTTCTGTACCATGTTACACTGTCCCATTCCTGGCTAATCTGTCTCGATATTATCTAACAATGTGTCAATGCCTGCTGATAAAAGGCTGTAGATGTAATTCAGGAAGGGAAGAAAAATGCCTTAAAACTACTGACTTGCTCTCTCTTTCTTTGCTAGGCACATGTAAAAGAGAAATGGGGACATGGCTGAGACCAAAGTGGTAGCTCTTGCACAATTTGACCTATTTAAGAATTTTATAGAAAGATGCTTTTGCTGAATGTTTTCACAGCCAGAAGATTCTCTTTGATACCCAGAACACCATGTCTTGGATTGCTTCAAGCTATAAAGGAGCAGAGAGATTTCCAAACAGTTAAAAACTTCTGTGACCGGTGAAAAAATTCAGGATGACTGGAAGGATAGCAAACAGTTCCACATTTTTAAGAGTGTTAAGTGGACTATCTTTGAAAATGCTGAAAACATTGCTGACTCCTGGGTGTAGACAGGGAAGAAAAAGAGTTGAAGGCTCTCTTGGAGTTAAGAGAAACTTTATTGATACTTTGATCATTGAATATCAGTACTGCAAGCAAAAGGGGAATCTATTAGAGAGGAATTACAGGGTGTGTTTGAATTAGTCTTTAGGAGGATCAGTAGGGTACCTTCAAAGCAAATCTGATCCTTCATGTTTATTGTGTTTTGGATTGCATTGAGAGGTGGTTTGGAAACAGAGGAAGTACATTCCTTTTATAAGGAACTACACTAGAAATGGGCTCTAGGGTTGCACATAATGCACACCAGCCCCGAACAGGCATTCAGCCCTTATCCAGAGTTAAAACACTAATAAAATTTCTGGAACATGTGTAGTTAGTTGGTTCTCCCTGCAGAGCTGCTCCTAGCAGATACAGATGCGGTAGAAGACCAGATTCTGAAATTAAACTAATTAACTTTGAAATAAGTCCATTAGCAATTTAGGCAGCCTGAATTTTATAACGTCTCTCTAGGGAAAAATGAGTTTCTGTAAGGAGAATAGTAAACAATGAAAGTATAAAAGGAGATATGACTACTGCAGTGTAAAATCAGTATTTTGCTTGCTTGGTACTATGGCATTTATTCTACCAGCATCTTGAGTGTGGCCAGAACAGCTCTGTCAATGTCCGTCTAACTCAGGTTATCCTGAAAGGACTCACTGGATTTGGGTTGGTTCCCACTTTTCAGTGAAAAGCTTTGATGTCAAACTCTCTTCTTTGGCCTGCCTTATTCCCCAGTGCTGAGATTTAGCAAAGCTGTGCTTCTGTGGTGCTGGTTTATTGAAACTCCTGGGGAAGGTTTGAGATGGGGGGCTTGGGCAGCAGCAGGTGAAATGCAACACTGGGAAGAGCTTGTGCCAAATGCCTGGAGGTCAGAAATCTGGGATTTTGGCCTGTTGTGCCTGGATGTTCTTGAACAGAAAGCACACAAGTCTGTCCTCAGAGACGAGGACCTGTGACATAACATTTTCTTTGGACAGATCTGCTTTTGGAAGGAAAAAGAAAATAGAAGCAGGTTTCTTATAACTGTTCTGCCCTGTGGTAATGCCCTCTTCATCTCAATTTTACTTTTCAGGTCGTCTCCTGGCCAAGTATTAATTCAGAAAGGAGAAACTGCAGTTTTAGATTCTGGGAAATGTCCTCTTAAATATATGTGCATTTATGCTGTGTATGCATATAAAGACATATATCTAAGGAACCTTTTTGTCCCCCAATTTGAAGTTAAAATTCTATTTCTGTACTCCATATTTGTAGATTTTTTTATGTTGATCCATAGAAATTAGAGTTGTCTAAGAAAAGTTTACATCTATAGAATTGGTAGGAAAGAATTGTTTTGTAATGAATAGTTATTTCAAATGTACTGGAAATGTTCTGCAGATTTATCTTCAGCTGGAATTTAACAATTTGACAAGCATCCTTGGAGGACTGTACAATCTGTAAACAAAATACAGCTATTGTAATTAGAAATTTAGTGTCTGAAAATTGTGTGAGAAAAATCAAGTGTCCTTTTTGCAAGAGAAAGAATATCACAGGTAAATGAAGAGCCAGCTCCAGTTTTAAATACCTTTAAGGTGTCATTTGACAATTAGTGAAAGCAAGTGTAGCAGAATTTGTTTGATTTGTTTCACTAAATGGCTGCATTAAAGGGGTTGATAATGCTCTCTATGTATAATTAGGATGAGATTTAGGAAGGGAGTCCCCTGCTATTTGTGAGCTTTAGTGAAAATGTAATCAATTTAGAATAAATCTATGACCTAAATATTTATTTAAAAGGCATACACTTAAGTGTATTAAAATAGAACTTGATTAAAATAATGATCCCAAGCAATACTTTGTCCTGAATACAAGAAGTGGATAGTGCTGATCTCCCCCATAAGGTAAGATATGAAATCTATTTAATTACCTGTAGCACCTTCATTTAAGATTAGGGAGAAAGTGATTAATGCAGCTCAAAACCTGTTAGCTTCATTTCAGCACTGTGTAGAGTTTGAGACCATAACTTGAAGAAAGAAACAGTGAAACATATATTGTGATTAATAACAAAACAGTTGAAACCTGAATTTATCGATGTAGTTCATACGAAGGTAGTCTGTAAGAAAATTGACATGAAAATGCAGTATATTTTATCTGAACCCCTCAGCATTTGATGACAGGAAATCATTGAAACTGAAGAGTGCAGTGCATACATAAGGAAACAGTAAGGGGAACTCAGCTGCTTCATCATGAAATGTGAGTGGGTGTGCTGAACACGTATGGAAAGGTATCAGTGCTCCTTAAAGGCTGATCTTGGGACTGATATTGTTACATAATTTTTGTAATCTGCCTATAAGGCTGCTAATGAAATCTGGTAATAGAAAGATGGAAGGTACATTAAATATGGAGAACCAGAATATCCTGCAAAAAGTCTGCAAGTAACGTGTAGGATTTAATTACTTTAGTATAAATTGTAAATTAATACATTTAGAGACTAATAGTATTAAGAATTTGTTTTATAGTCTTGGATTGAAATGTGGAAAGTGACAAGGGAGAAAACTTGCTTGTCTGTCTCAATTAGAACATGAACTAATTAACATTATTAATTTTATATACTCTGCAAACTCCAAAGTGCCAAGTGCACTGGTAGGATGATCACTCATAGAAATTCCAGTTAAATGTATGAAAGGATTACTAGTATGCTTCATGTTTGGTTACTACAATTTTATGAATACAAATAGAAACAGACTCAGAGGGAGAACCATTAGGATGGACAGGGCTATGGAAGGCACTAACAGAGCATGGTTTGTTTAAACATGTAAAATCAAGGCTGGGAGGGAAGAGTGTTGCTGTTTTATAAACATATAAATATGTGTATAGATGTACCAGGTCTTTAAGTACAGTGATAGCAACACTGGTAGGAAAAAAATTGGGATAAACTGGTCATCAATACATCATTTGGGAATTGGAAGGAGGCTTATGTCTTAGAGCTGCAAAGTTTTCCAGAAGTTGTTAGCAGAGATACTGGAGCTTGGTACCTTGCTGCCATTAGGATGCAGTCTCAGAATCTCTAGTCCAATGGGTATTGTCAGCTACAGCTGATCTGAAAGTCTCTGCTTCTTTTAGAGCATGAGAAGCAAAACCTGTTTTTGTTTAAGATGACAAATCCCGTGTGATGTCTACCAGAGACTGTACGTGTCCTCAGTCATGGAAGACTTGGAAAGCTTCCCCTGCTTCTAGTAGGCAATGCTGTGACATCTGGCCTTATGTTCTGTGCCAGCCTTGTTGATCTCGAGTGTGGGATCTGGAGCTGAGCAGTTAAAGGATGCTGTGGAGCTGTACCCACCCCTGGCAGCCCCTGCAGCCCTTCTGGCTCCCCTGCTCAGACTGACCCTGCGCATTCCCCGCAGCCAGACCGCCCTGGGATGATCCACTCTTCCTGCCTGAGGAGATGAACGGGGCTGGGAAACAGCACCCAGGGGCCATTTCAAGACTGCATCAGCTCGTGTGCGTTGGGATTTCTGTGTCATTCCTGGAGGAGCCTGAGTCCTGGCACAGCTTGCTGCCCTGCTGCTTTAGCTGGACGCCTCACCAGCATCTCTCTGCCTGCCATTAAGCCTCATTTTCAGCAAGACTATTTGCAGGATGGGAGAAATAATTACATCCAGTATGGATATTGCAGATCTTTGCAGGGGCAGTGTAGGGGTACAGGGGTACACCTACTGTTAGAATGCCTAAAAGGAATTCCTGAGCCATTCCAGCATAACTGGTCTGACTGCAGGACTGGTTTTAGCCACTGAGTTGCGGTGGTTGAAAAATTATCTTAAAGTAATAATTTCAACTCAAATGATCAGACAAACAAAACGAGATTAAACAACAAATACTTTTAAAATTGCTTTGATTAGATTGCATGAAGAGCACTGTGAAATTTATATTCAACACATCAGTGCTTCTGTTTTTTTCTTCTGTGCTCCCAAAGGAAAAGATTTGGTTTGAAGACAGTAGATGATGTTTAGTCATTTAGGTGGAAATTGATCGTATGACTTAAACTACTGGAACAGATTGTTACTTTGGCTTTTCATGAAAGTCCTCAATAAATAGAAATCAGATTATTTCTTTCGTGTGATGGGGATAAATCACTTTTTTAAACCTATATAATTTTTCCTACCTTAGAGGATAATGTAACTGACTTCCAGTTCAGGTTTATAAAATTATTTGCTGTTTCTAAAGCATTTCCCCCGCCCCAGTGGATTGACTGACACATTAGGAAGATAAGAAAGAAACTCAATTTTAAATGAATGGAGAAAAATCATATTTGCATAAAACATAACAAAACATATTTTTCATTATCTTTGTTCTGCAGCTGTAGTGCTCTTTGTTGCACAGAAGGCACGTATTTAGTGAATGTGATGTTTTTGAAGAGAATCTGTATTCTTGCTGAAATAATGGTGTAGGTATTCAAGTAGGAAAATCTATAAATGATATTTATAACTCCTACCTTTACCTTGCTTTTATAAAGCAATAACCATACAAAAGAATTTGCTTTTTAAATGATGTTTTGGTACAGGCCAGTACTGTTCTATTGTTTTGCATTTTTGCACCTATATATTCCATTTTAGTCCCGATTGATACATATCGTGGTCAGTCCTTGCCCGTGGCAGTGGGGTTGGAGCTAGATGATCTTGCAGGCTCCTTCCAGCCCGAGGCTTTCTATGGCTATGGCACAGGGGTGTTTCTGCTTTCCCTCCCACCTTTCCTGTCGTCCAGTTCTGACGAAGCACTGAGGATGGAAGAGGGCTGTCTGTGACACTCTCTCCATCACTGATCTGGCTAAGATTTTTGCGTTCTTCACTTAGTATGAAGCGGTTTTCTTGCGTTCATTTTATTGCAGTCGGTGCCAGGTGTCTCTGGATGTGCCGCCGGAATTCTGGCTTTGCTCGCACTCGCCACCAGGGGTCACTGCTGGCCGCGACATCGCGGGGCCCGGAGGCTCGTGGCGACAACCGGCAGAGATGCGGCTTCTCCCTCTGACCTGCAGGCACCGTTTCCATCATTTTAAGCTCTTCCCTGATCAAAGAATACTTAATCAATTGTTTATTTTAAAGCCCTTTTATATTCAAATTAAGTGTTTCCTCCAGTGATTTACCAAAATCACGATTTTGCTGAGGTTACCACTCTATTACCGTATCAATTATTAATGCTTAAGAAATAATATACTGAATTGTTCATATTCTCATTAGACCTCTTTCAGATACCATTAGTCTTTTCTGAGTAGAAGGTATAATGAACTATGGGAATTGAGTGTCTCCATCGTTTAGTGAGTGGAAGGTAATTTGGATACAAGTGGACATCATTCTTCTGTAGTATACTAGGAAAAGTTGACAGCTGGTTATGTACACTTTGGATGCCTGGTTGTTGTGTATAGGAAGTAGCTGTAACAAGTTTCCCCCAAAATTACAATAAACCTTGGAAAAACAATCTCCCTGAACTCCCATTCCCCCAAGATAATGTTTTAAAATGATTGTAAACTTGATGTACATTACTTATTTAGCTTACTTAGTAAACTTGAGCAGCTCTCTTGTCTCAAATTATGTCTGACCTCTCCTTGATGCATTTAAATCTTTGCATCTGGAGCACTCTTTGCTAGGGGAGTATCTTTGCCAAAGAGAGCTGATACTTTTTACATGAAGAACTGTCTCCTCTTGTTTGCTTTGAACATGGCTTCTCCAAGCTGCATTTCATAAAACTCAACTCTTTATATCCAGAGAGACTGTGGACTCTTCATATTCATCCTCTCTTTGTCACTTATTTTATAGACATTTATAATTCACTTCCAAATTCTGTGTTTTTTTCCAAGTGAAAAAATCAGTAGTTCAAAGGAATTCAGTGGTTTCTGTAATTGGAACATCCTTATTACTCTCCTGTAAACAGTCTCCAGAACTAATCTCTTCTTTTTCAGTAGGTCACAGTTTTCTAAGGTTACACAAGCCACAGATCTGTGCAGTGGGGTAACAGTATTCTTGATTCTGACATGATTATTTTGACCATTGCTGAGTGGTGATGTAATGTTTTCATGAGCAATTCTGAGATGTACTTAAAATGTACCTTACTTAGTTTTCAATTTAACTGTGTTGGATTTTGTGTATTGTTTTATTGTTCAGTCACATCGTCACACATGAACCTGTTCTGTGGTTCTTCAAAGGCCCTGCAATAACAGCCTTTATCAGCAATATTTATTTTTATAAATATATATATATACACACATATATATAGAGAGAGGATTTAAATAAGAACTAGAGCATAAACTGATGATGAAGAGATCACATTTTTGTTATTACAGAAAAAAGAAAATATTGATTTTGCTGTTCATGATTGCAATAGTCCTATAGCTAAAAAAGAAATGTGTTTTGCTGACTTTTCTTACTTTGACAAAAATGATTGGCTGAAATACATTGGAAAATAATATGTAGAAGTTGTGGGTTTGGTGGCTTTGTAGAGTTGTCTATAAATTGTTATAAAATTTAAATATTCAAATCATTCTTTTGATAAAGCACTTGATAGTGTATTTTCCTCTTGAAAATGATGGAGGGCATTCACAAAAGGCAAAGCTCTTCTTCTAAGATTTAATATAGTATAATGCATATTGTGACCTTATTTACTGTAATATATACAGTTATTCTTGTTCAAATACAGAATAGTTTTTCTCCAAAGGTAACATACAGTGCTAAAAGTTTTAGACCTAAATGATAGGTCATTTAAAGATGTGATGCTTTATGCCTTTCTTTCAATTTGTGACTCAGAGTCTGTTTTCTGAGAAGAATGTGGAAATGAATTGTTATTATTTGAGCTAATCTAATGCTTTCAATTAGATTGACATCCCATGTTGTCAATTTTTTCATTGAGCATCTGTTGAACATAAAAGTGTACACCATATTTTATCAGAATGAGCAATCCTGACATCTGTAATTAAGCCTCCCCTGTTTCTGCTTTATTGGCTTTAACATCCCTGTCTAACAGATTGTACAAATTGCACATTTGTTTACAAAACAGGCCCAGATTGTTCTTTGAACGTGCCCTCCACGGAGTCTTACTGGATTCTGCCCAACGTGAAGCCCTTCAGCCCCTCCGTGGGCCGTGCTTCCCACAAGGCCGTCCTCCACGGGAAGTTCATGTGGGTGATTGGTGGCTACACCTTTAACTACAGCTCCTTCCAGATGGTGTTGAAGTGAGTGATTTCTCCCTTCTCATGTCCTTTCTGATGGGGTTTAGGGAAAACAGATCCTACCAGGGATGGAGCTTCTGTCTTCTAATTTAGCTGAAAGTTTTATATCTCTTTTAGAGTCTTTATTAATTGTCTTATTTTATGCTTGTAATTTCCTTATGATTATAGAAAGTGAAAATATGGGCAACATCAAACTGTAGGTGATATTTATATGTACTTCAGTTTGGGGAAAAACTGCAAAACATAAAGAGCTTTGTGGTGATAAAACAGTGAAAGAAATTGACTGCTGGTATTTTAACACAGTACATTTTGAAAGCCATGTGCATTACTGATGTTAATTTATGGTTACAAGACACTTGTATTTAGTGCTTGCACTTTGCCTGCTGGTGCCATGCCAGTAGGGTCAGGCAGGTCACCTGTATTCCACTTTTATATACTTAGGGTAGTTTGTATGTGTGTATATTTGACCACCTATCGAAAACAAAGTTGAAGCAGCTGTAAATAGTACCCAGGTGATTTGGATAGTAACTTCGTGTGTAGAGGCCCTAAATGTGGCAAGTGCAAGTGTTAGGTTATATTTATTAGCATATAATTAGCATGTTTACTTCTCCTGTTGTTGTATACCTATTGCTTTCTTCCACACATTTGCAATCATACAAAACAAGTCCCATCATCTTTTGGATTTTTCTTTTCTACCTTTGTCATTTATTTTTTTATCTCCCTTATCAAATGTGCATTGATTAATGAATTAAAATATAATGGAAATTAAAATCAACCGTATAGTTAAGAGGGTCCCCAACAGTAAATCTTCAGAATAGTGCAAAAGCAGGGGGCATGAGAAGTTTGGTGGGGTAGAGTTTTTTACGTGACTGATAACAGAACAAGTCTTGATTTTTTGTTAGTTACTGTTGTTTTCTGAGATTGCTGGTGGCTCCCTTAAAGAGTGGCTCCTGTTCTGCTTGAGGAGTATTTAGTGCACAATTTACTGCTCTGTTGTAATTGTTCAAAGGATCGTGTTGCCCCACTAACAAATCACCGTGTTAGAGTTGGAGTTAGTTTGAACATACAAGCCCTTCTATTTCCTCTGCAGGTTGAAAATGTTTCCTTTTCTATTTCTCTTCTAGCTACAATTTGGAAAGCAGTATATGGAACGTAGTGCCTGTATCCAAAGGGCCACTCCAGAGATATGGACACACTCTTGCTTTGTATCAGGTTTGGACTCTTCAGTATTCTGTATAATAAATTTATATGTGTGTGCTGTTAGTGATCTTAAAATGAGTCACCATGAACAGAGACTTTTGAGGATAATTTAATTTCTAAATATTTTGTATTAATGTTTTCTTCTTCAGTGCTTAGGTGTGTTGCACGGCTTTTGGAACCGAGACTGAGCAGTACTGCTCCATCACTTTGCTGACCATAAACCTTCTGAGCTAAACCTGCCAATAAAAGGCAGAGGTGTGTGTGTGAGGTGGAACTGGGGTTGTGAGCAGTGCTCTTGCTCACCAGGCACCATCCCCAGGGGCTGAACCCCACAGGCAGAGCTGATTGCTGGTAGTGGGGTCCTTTGGCAGCGCCATGGCAAGCGGTGGCCCAGGGGTGGGGACTGTTCAGGGAATCCAGGAGCACAGGGAGACAGGACTGGAGAGAAGGCTCCAACATGTGCCTGAGGGGGCTATCAGGGAGACAAGCTACAGAGGGTGACAGACTTGTTAACTGTGACAGGGAAACACAGAACTGCTGTTGCAAATTTTCATTTGTTTGCATAAGGCACTGCCAGCAGGGCAGGACAAGCAGGATTGTATCAAGTCAGGCCAAAGTGTTCATCTTGCCTGGTAACACCTCTTGAATAATGGGTAACAGTGAATGCCTAGGGAAGAATATAAGAAAAAATGACAGGAACTTACAGGAGCTTCCTCAGAATACTGTCCTACTTTGTAGCTGGGATTTCCTAAAATAGGTAGTATTTTGTTTAAAAATTATGAATCTGTTTTTTTGGTTTTTTTTTTTTTTTGTGTTTTTTTTTTTAAACTTTTGGACCTTGTATTTATTTTAACACTGACATCATCTTGTGCCTAAGAATCCCAGAATATTTTTTTAAGAAATAAAACCTTTTCAGAAACTGGTACTAGCTGGTTTAATTTTGATAATCTCTGCTTCTTATTCATTTATTTCCTCATACTACTCATGATTTTCTGTAAGGCCATCACACCCTCTACCATTTCTTTTTCATACTGAAAATTCCTTGTGTTTTTAATAGTTGTCCAAAAAGAAGATATTTCATACCTTGCATAGCATTGTACCATTGCCTTTACCTCTTCTAATTCTGTTATTTCCCTTTTGGAAAAGGAGGAATCACAGTCTTTAGTGCGTTCTTACCTCAGAGATTGATGTCATAGGGAATTCAGGGTCTAATCTTTTTCCTCTTAATTTTTTAGGGTACTTTAGCTTTTTGAAAATCTGCTGTTGCCTTTGAACTAGTATTTTTATGGAACTGTCAGTTACATCCTCAGGATCTCATTCTAGGCAATTCAAAACCCATCTCCATATGTTTAGACTTGGAATTGTTTTTTCACATAGGCATCTTTTCATCCTTATGCACGTGAGCATTTATTTACTCTTTAATTTTTTCTTGTGTTGCACAGGCAGTATTAGGAGATTCTTCTGCAATTATTTGCATTTGACCATTGTCTCAGCTATTTTAAATAACATAGTCAAAAAGTATTGCTGTTTTTCCACTCATCCCCATGCCAGCTTGTTTTTTTAACATATTGAACAAGCAAATCCCAGCTGCACATGTCTGCAGGACACCACTAATGACCTTTATTCATTTAAGAGGTAACTATTTTGTTCCCCAAACTTTACTTTATAGACCTAATTAGCCTTGTGTTGTCTGCTTTCCTTGTTCCAGAACATCTTAGTTCCTTTAGGGCATGAGGAATATTATCAAGCATCTTTTGGAAATTTCAGGTATATGTATCATCTGGACCTTCAATTTCTTCAGAAGATGCCAATGCTTTATTTACAAGATATAACTTCCCTTTTCAAAAATAATAGACTTTTTCTTCATCTGTTTGTCGGTTCCACTCACTGAATTCTGTCCTTTCTGCCTCTCCCTTACTAATTGTAGTGGTTTTGGACACCAGTCTTTTGGTATAGACACATTTATAAGCAGGAATTTACATACTACAGACAGGGGTTAGCTCTTTAATTTCTTCAGAACTGATTCCAGGGACTTTCTTTGCCAGATTTGTTTTTTTTTTTTTCCCCTACTGTAACTTTCTGCTTTTAGTTTTTGCTGTGGAAATACCTGTAAAGTCTACCATGAAGAACTCATGTGGGACAGTTAACCTCATTTTATTGCTATGGCTTTCACTTCTCAGAATACTCCTTCAGACAGTCTGTTGGCACCATAAGGTATCTAGTTAGGTGTATTGCTAATGCATTTGGGAAGTGATGTCTTATTACTTCATATATAAATTTTGCAGGCATCTCATTAAGGTGTTTCATACCTTGCCTTGGTCTAAGTCTCTGTTTTAATCTGCTGGAGTTTCTGGACTTTGTTTTGAACTCTACTTTTTCTTCTAAGTTTCCTTTATCCTTCTGTTAACTTAAACTTTATCTATTTTGTTATTTGTAACAGAAAGTTTTGTTTTCTTTTTCAAATGGGAAACGTTCTTGTAATCTGAGCAAAGATGTCTTACAATTTTTCATATTTTTTCTTCACATTTTTCATATTTTTCTTTTAAAGATTTTACCCTTTTAGTTGTACATTTTAGTTTCTTTTTATGTTTGGCCTCCTTTTATGTAGTGAGTGCTTCCTCTAAGTTAAGAGGAATTGAAGGCATGGGCTGATATTTTGTTTTGTCTTGTTTTCCTGGCATCTCTTGTTCTTACAGAGATGTTGAATCTGGGTGTGGCATGGTGAATATTGTAGAGGTTTTTGGTAGTAATATAAACTAGGTTTTGTGCATGCCCTCACATCAACTCAAAGCTTGCTTTTCTTCCTGTCAGTTCCGTGTTTCATTACTAATGTATTATCTGTTCTTTGAAAGGTCAGATCTTTTTGACCAGTGACTTTGATTATTACAGTTCTTGTAGAATGTGGACATTTTAGTCAAGAAACATTTGAGTAATGTATCATTTAGCAGTTCAGAATAAAGACTTAAAATATAATTTAACCTTTTTATTTGACGGTGCTAATATTTTCTTGAGACATTCCAAACGAAAGGGTAACCATTTCAGAAGCCCTTTCACCAGCAACTATTAAATGTGATAAATCTGTGTTAATTCAGACATCTCTTTGCATCTTATTGAAGAAATGCAACTCATGTTAATAATAATGAAAGCTAAAAGCAAAGGTATAGTGAAGAAGCTGTGGCTGTTGTTGAAGACATATGTTAATTAGCAATTAGGATTCACTAATAATGAACTTATGTGAAATATTTAACTGCTATCCTGCTTGTACTAGTGATGATGTCAAATGTCAGAAGTTACGTGGGCCAAAAGAAGCTGATCATTCAAGCCAAAGAAATTTCAAGGGGAAAAAGCATGCCTGTCTAGACTAAGTTCTTACACTAACTTGTTAGAATAAAGTTCTGATATTTTTCCTTTTAGATCTTCAGTCTCTTGAAAAAAAACAGAAGAAGTAATTTAGAGTGAAGAGCAGTAGAACATAACACCTAGAGATGGCAGCTTTGAGCTATGTTTTCAGCTCTGTATCAGTAATTGTGTAATGTTTCCTTTATGGTTAATAGGAAAAAAATATCCACAGAGAAGAAATTAGATTAGGTTTTTGACTTGAGCTTCTGAGATTTCAAAGCCTAGTGCTAGGCTGGAGTGAGAGTGCAGAGCCAGTGTTGCCTGATTGTGGTGCAAGGTAAATTGGAGCTGTGTGATTGACTCTGTGGAGAATGAAGTTACTGTGCCCATTTCCCTCAGAGAGCTTCTTTGGTAAAAACTGAAGTACTGTTCTTCTTTACTCTGAAGAAAAAAAGATCTGAGGACTCCCACTGATGTATAGTTTTAACAAATCCTCAAGACTTTTTATGCATTTATAGAGGAGAGAGCATAAAAGAGCTCTTGCTTTTAGGCCAACTAAACTGTTAAATAGTTTTCAGGCTGGTTATTGGAAAGGTGCTGTTAGCAAGTGGTTCTACTGCATCCCATAAATTGTATGTAGTTTCTGGCACCTTGATACTGAAAATATCAACGTACTTTGAAATAATTTATATAAGAAATAGGCTTATAAAGAGACTGGAGGAAATGCCTTTTGAGGTTTTTAGAGTAGGTACATATAGCTTTGATAAACATGACTAGGTAGGGAGTTAGAGTAAATTCTAAAATACTAGATCCCTGGAATTAAGGAGAAAGGGAGTTGCCTGCAAGGTGTGTATGTGGTCACCACTGGGACTTTACTCAGTTAGTTTATGGTACTATCACCAAAATCAGTTGAGTTTGGCCTTGTAATTGAACTGTTGGTGCTGGTCCCAGACAGTGGAGGGATGGCTGGGCTTTGAGGTTTGTTTCCTTTGAGACTGGCAATAGATATGAAGCAGGCAAGCTGATGTAGTAGTAACCATAAAGTACACAGACCATTTTATATGTAGTCAAATTTAATTTAACTCATTTGAGTTTTATGAATGTTACTTCCACTTTTAAAACTTTATTAAGAAAGGGTAATTGTTTTGATTCTTTAAAAAAATTAATTGGTATTGATGTTGAGTCTGTATATATCTTCTGGTATTTTTATTAGTCTCATCAAAAGCTAGTGTTAACAAAGCAAAGAAGAGTAAAAACTTTTCCTACTTTATTATGAACGAGATAAAATCTTTCACTAGTTGGTTTATTGTTATTCTTTTAATGCCTATTTTTGTTGGCTATTGTAGTATAATTTGAATAGCACTGGAAATACAAAAGTATTTTCTAACTATTCTATTAAGTAGCAATTGGTAGGTTGTACCAGCAATTTCTGTAATTTTATTGTTCTGTGAGTTTGATTTACATCTTATGCACAACTTGCTCTCTTATTATGATTTGCAGATCTCAGAAGTATGAGAAGTAGGTGAGAGGAGCTGCCCTACACTTTTTGCATGTAGTCTTGAGGAAAGTCTATTCAGAGTTCCCCTCTATGATGTGGCCCTAATTTGTCAAGAGATTGGTTCTTTATGTAGAAGTGTCATATTTTTCATTCCTTGTTTCAGTCTTATATTCCAGTTGATTTGAAAGTGAAGTCCAAGTAAGGTCACTTAATTAATTACCTTTAACCAAACCCAGCAACCATTGGAAAACTGCAAATAATGAAGAAATAAAGTGACAGCACTATTGATTAGAGTGACCTCCTGACATACAATGTGGTGCAGTATTGTCTTGACCTTGAATGTGGTCATGTTGGGAACATAAGTTAAAATGTTCCTCTCCTGTAACTTATTCAGGTTCTCATTCAGAAAGGATATATTCCACAACACACTAAGAATTTATAAATCAGGCTTCAGAAGGAAGAGTTAAGTGAAGACTGTTTTCCAGTCTATCAGACCTGGTCTAATGGGAACATTACTGGATCAAGTAGAAATGTAACTAATTTTTAATTTTGATGTAATACATAAAATGTTCTTGCTGCTGTTAACCATATTAAAGGAGATAACAGCTTGTGGAAAGGAAGAGGAGGTATTAGACAGTCCTAAACCAGGTGGTACATGTTGAATGCAGAAAACAGGCTTGTGGTGGATGAGTTATTGCCAGATGACATTTTGTGAGACTTCCATTTTGCTTGGGAAAAAAAAATTCGAGCATTTCTTTAATGACATACCAATTTGACTAAACTTTAAGAAATTTCAGGTAGAAGTACAGAGAACAAAAATCTTAATCAATGTTAGAGTTCTGTTAGTTTACATAAAGTTAATTTCAATACCAAGGCGTGGATACAGTCTAGGGGGAAAAAAAAGATTGATGACCTTGTTTCAAGAAAATAGAGAATGACTGTTCATGTGGTTTGTGAGCAGCATTTCTTTGGCCGGTTCTTCAGGAACAGTTTAGATTTCTATAAGAATTAAGGCAGAAAACTCAGTTCTGAGAGAGAAACTTTTCTGTGTAGCCATGGTATAGTTAAGAAATGCAAAATGAAAATTATGTGCTTATTTTAAGGTGATTAACTTCCTTTCAATTCATTAGAAATGGATTATGAATTATCCCTTTGTTGCTTTTTTTTGGTTTTTTTAAATTCTTTTTTTAGTGGTATCTACCAGATAAGGTTCTTTTGGAATGCAGGCAGGATTTGCATAAGAGCGTGTCATTCCAAGGTACAGCCTAAGGAGCTAAGTATTGTTCCTTTAGGAAAAAGAAAAATTGTGAAGTCTTTGGAATAAAAATATAAGTTTTAGGAGTCTTGAATTACTGCATTTATATGAAATATAAAATCAATATTAACACTGAGAGAAGGTGTAGGGAAGAGAGCATGTCCAAGGTCAATCGAACAAATGATTTGGCTGTTCAGGATTCAGTGTGAAGTGTGTACAAGTGTTACTCTGCTCTGGTGTACAGTCTCTTGATTGGGACTTAAGGGACAAGTGAGTGCTCCTGGTCTTTTGGTGATCTCTTAAAATAGCCTCTTTGATCTGTTTAATTTTTTCTCACTATAGAATGCTCCTCTGTCAAGGATCTTTGAGCAACCTCTTCCAGTCTTGACCATTCTCAATCAGAAAAGAGAAATGTTTATTGTTATATTTAAATTGAATTTCTTGTAATCCAAATAGTGCGCATCAAATCTGGTTTATTTGCTGGATTACTTTGGGAAGAGTCTGGCTCTCTCTTTTTTAACTTCTCCCACCGGGCATGTAATTTGATTTGAATTACTTGCTTATTTAACAAACATTGTCTCCAAAGGTGATGATGGTATAAATAAGATGAAGAAATTAAGAAAAATTTTATGGCTGTAAGTTGTATTGATTATTCCAACATTCAGATTGTGACAGTTTGCTGTTTCTCCTATATTTGCATTATTCTCTCGGTCTTATTTTGTCCAGTCAAAAATGTGCATGTCATTCATTACTATATTAGAGAAATCCTAGATCAAATGAATGTTTTCTTCTCTTGAGAAATGTGATTTGACTATTTTGTTCAAATCCTGGCTTTGGTCTTATCATTCCTGCCTTCTGTTGTCGTCCTCTCTGTCCAATATGCACACTCAAATATTTACAGATCATATACCTCCTGTCATTTTTTTATTATCATTGTGGTTCATCAAAATTTTCCACTGAAGTAGTTTTTTCAGGGAAAAATGTGATTTGAGAAAATGGAAACATTTATTGGAAAGTTTTGGTTGCGTTGAAGCAGACAGGAGCTGCACTGGAGGTTTTGTTGGCTTGGACCTGAACACCTGCCAAGTAACCAACTGATGTGATCTGTAGGTGGGAATGTCATGACTGAGTGAGCTGTCAACCTGCTCTGTTTACAGGAAGAAATTTCTCATTTTTCTGGAATTCCCTACTGAGCAGGAACTCTGAAGTTCAGTAAACAGTGTACTTTTCTATACTTCAATTTGCATAAAGTAATAGTTATATGAAATTCTGGTTTAAAAAACACAAGGTCTTTCAAGGTTCGTGTAACTTCTTAGAGAATGTTACTCTTTTGATGTAATATATCTAATATGGCCAAGGTTAATTTATTGAGTAAATGCTAAACTTTTCTGTCTTATACTGTAATTGAAGGTGTTTGTTTTGATAGCTGGTATCAGAATTTTAAAATATGAATGTGCTGGAGTCCTTGTATCTTCTTGGTGCTTATCTACCTATTTTGTTATCTCTTCCATGAAAAAATCTGCTTCTTGTCCTGCTCTCTCCTCTAGACTGAGGACAGTTTTTAAGATCTTTAATTTGGGCCAGATTCTTCACACTTTTTTTGCACTAATTTCACAAAGACTCTTAATTTTTGTGTTTTTTGTTTCCTTTTTAAGAAGTATATTATTTTACTTTTCTGTCCTGCTTGGTTTGCTATTTTATAAACGAGTATCTACTATGCTTAATTCAGGTAAAGGTAGCAGTGTTTGTATACTAGCATACTTTAAACTCTGTATCTTATGTGTTGTGTCTTCCAGAAAGCCTCACCTTTAGCATATACCTTGATTTATATTTAGTATATAAGTAATTTATAAAGGTAGTATAAAGTTTACAAAGGGATTTCTTATTTTCTGTCACAATTTTTATGCTGCATAATACCATTTGCACTCATATCATTCCTACAATCCATTCCTGTTAAGGCTTTCCAAATAAATGTCTATTTTCTTGTGCTTAGGAGGTTGGTTTTTGCCCTGTATATGTATACATGTAACATTTTTTAATTTCAGTTCTGTATTTCTTGCGCTGACTTTGGTCTCTCAGCTTGTTTTTCTCCCTGTTCAGCTGATCATCAGTTACTTTTAAAGTGTTTTTCACCAGCGATAGGAGCTTCTTAATCTCAGAAATAGCCCTTAGCCAAAGCTTAGTTAAATCTGGTTTTGTGGCTGATAAAGCAGTTATCGTGACCTTCTTGTCTTTTCTCTGTGAATATTCTTGTGTACAGGATCTGCTGTGTCACCTAAAAGATTGCTCCTTACAGAAGTGCTCTTTTGTCTGAACTTTGAATCATCTAAGCAGAACTGTGAGGAGGACTTTGCTATTGTCAGCTGTCTAAGAAATAATTTCAAAGTTCATGCAGCTCTTTAGGTCACCATTTTTTTTTTTTTAAAGTGTCTTTCCTCAGTGTCAGAAATACTTTTTTTTTTTTTCAAATAGTGTTGTACAGCCCCTGCAGCTCCCCAATTAGCTCTCTCTTTATGCCATAGTCAGTTACCAGCATTTGAAAATAAGTAGTTCACAATTTTAGTGATGCTGATTTGACTTTGGAGATCTATGTGGTATTGTAAGGAATGAGCTATATAGGATCCTTTCAAGAATAATATTTGTTCAAGCCATTCCTTTGGATCAGTGCACATCCTTCTTCAGTTTTTGTGGGTCTTTACCAAGCTCTTTGAAATGTTTTATCTCCTAGGAAAAGAATGGGTTCAGATAGGTATCTCTCTAATCCTACTACAAATTCCTTCTGTGAACATCTTTTGTTCAAACACCACCAGTAGCACAGAGTATCCCTGCATAGGAAAGATTTAAATTCCAAATCGAGAAATGTCCACCTGCCTCAAATGAAAAAAATAGTTGAAAATTTTGCAGAAATTTCAAGTGTTCTGTTGAAGTGCATCAGACAATTTTGTCAAGCATTTGCTGACTAATCTCTCTGGGTAATGAGGAGTTTTTTCTTCCTGTTCTGGACTCTTCCTTACCATCAACCACAGGTGTATGGGACAGCATTTATAACCCTCTAAAGCCTTTGTTTTGCTGGACTGGAGAGATTTGTCTTTCTACTGATCACTTGTATTTGCCATGCCTGCCCATTCATAAAGAGTCAAGAGCTCATCTTTCTTGATGTGTATGATGATAATAACCTAAGTATACATATCTATGTTTACACATATCCATCAACTCCTTGTACAATGTCTGAAATTTCTGCATGATTGATGCAGAAACTTCTTCCGTAGTTTCCTTATCTTCCAGCCTCTTTTTCTGAGTATTTCATGCCAAGTCAAACTTTGCCAAATGTGCTAAATCTGCAGCTTCCTTCTTTTTTTGTTGGTTTTTTTTAGTTTAAACCTGATAAGGCTGAGTTTAGGGTAATGTTACACTGCAGAATGCAGAAGAGAGCTGCCAACTGTGCAGCATGTGAATGGGATGCAGAGTGTATTGGGTGGTTATGTCCTAGCAAAGACTGAGTATCAATCTCAGAACCAGAGGAAGTTTTTTCCACCCCGTATAAACTGTACTTGAGCAAGTCTGTGAAGCCAACAATCTGGAATTTGTTCTGTGACTTTGCATACCTTGGCTTGCAAATCCAGATGAAATGAAATTCAGTAGGATTTGGTTTCAGGCATATTTCAGTAAATCACTCATTACTTACCAGAACAGATGGCTCTGCTGTTTAAGGTGTGTGGTTCATGATGGCTGGAATATCTGTTTTGCGTTCCTTAAAAAGAACTCCAAGTACTCCCCTATGGGATTTGGTTGTAGTAAATGTGCTCGAGCGGAGCCAGCCACGTCCTGGGCTGCATCAAAAGCAGCATGACCAGCAGGTTGAGGGAGGTGATTCTGCCCCCCTGCTCTGCTCTCACGGAGCCTTGTGTCCAGCTCTGGGACACCCAGCGTAAGAAGCACTGTTGGGGCAAGTCCTGAGGAGGGGCCACCGAGGTGATCAGATGTCTGAAGCACCTCTCCAAGAGGACAGGCTGGAAGAGTTGGGATTATTCAACCTGGAGAAGAGAAGGCTCTGGTGACACCTTATAGCACCTTCCTGTACCTAAAGGAGCTACAAGAGAGCTGGAGGGTGATGTTTTACACGGGCATGGAGTGGTAGGACAAGGGGAGGTGGCTTCAAACTGTGTGAGGGCAGGTTTGGTTTAGGTACTTGTAACAAGTTCTTCAATGTGAGGGTTGTGTCACAGGTTGCCCAGAGAAGCTATGGCTGCCTCATCCCTGGAAGTGTCCAAGATGAGGTTGGACAACCTGGGATAGTGGAAGGTGTCCCTGCCCATGGTGGTGGGGGTGGAAGAAGATGGTCTTTAAGGCACCTCCCAGCCCAGATCATTCTATGATTCCATATATGCATTGTCCCTTTTCTTTGAGTTCTGGTGACTGGATTTTCTCAGAACTTAAATTACTTTGCTAGTAGGAGAGAATGTGTTCTCTTGTGCACATGCTGAACGAAATCCCCATAGACTGAGTGTGTGGAAAATCACATTTTAATTCTCTGAACTGTTCCTTAAGAAAACAATATAATATCTTTTCTGTTTAGCTTTTTTTTTTTTTTTTTTTTTTNTTTTTTTTTTTTTTTTTTTTTTTTTTTTTTTTTTAAAATAGAATGCTGCAGTATGGATTAGAAGAGCCATGTAATTAAAGGTTTTCTGGTTGAAATAATCTCTTTGAGATTCATTTTGGTGTCATTTTCATGGCTAGGTTTATTTTTCAGAGAAATAGAATCCTTATCATTGTTGGTTTAGTTTAAGTATCATTGTCTGGGATTAGTGTCTGATACTGAGGTGGTTAATGTAAGATTAAATGTGAAGATTTAAATCAGATTGCTCAGTTATGAAATACTGCTCAGCAGAGGAGTATGCAGTTCAGATGTTATCTTTCTGTAATCCATTATTTGCTTTCTCCTCTCTCCCTTCCCATTTTTACAGGAAGACATCTACATGTATGGAGGCAAAATTGAAATGAGTTATGGCAATGTCACTGATGAACTGTGGGTTTTCAACATACCCAGTCAAACATGGAGTACCAGAATTCCTGCAGTCCTTGTCCATGGACAGCAGTATGCTGTGGAAGGTCATTCAGCACACATAGTGGAGTTGGACAGCAGAGATGTGGTTATGGTTGTAATTTTTGGATATTCTTCCATATATGGCTACACAAGCATTGTGCAAGAATACTACATCAGTAAGTCACTTTCAAATCATTTTGATCACATACTGATACAAAAAGTGCTGTTTTTTTTAAAAGTGAAAAAAAGTGATTTTTCTTTTTTTCAGAAAGAAAAATGTGTATTTTCCAAAATAAATAAAGCCTCACCTTTTTTCCTTCAAGTTATGTACATAAGATTTCTTGACAAGTAATAGCATTTCATGTCTCTTTGGAGCACCCTGACTTTTTCCATTTTTGTGCATGGCTATGGTACCCTAAAGAGGATAAAAATTGAAACCAGAAATTCCTCACCATGGTAATTGTGATGAAGTGTAGTTTTTCAATGCAGACTTGTCTTTACCACGCAGTAGAAGAGCAAAACCAACAATAATTTAGTTATTTTAAAGGTTCTTTAATGTTGGTGTATTATTTTAATTCTGTTGTATTGTTTTGAAATGTAATAACTTAGTTCATCATTATATATAGGGTTCTCTCTTAAAGATATACATGTTGCTGTTAGAGGCAATAATTGAAAATGAACTCTAATTTTCTGTAAATAACCTACCATGTCTGTCGGGGTTTCCCCTTGTGAAATGCAAGCTGTTCCTAGGGGTGATTTTAAATGCTAAAATTAAATAAACCAAGAGAAATCTTTTTATCATATACATGGTACAGCTAAGATACTATTTCAATGGAATAATATTGAAAATCTACTCCTGATAAATTCTTAGGAATATTTATATGCCTACTAATTAAATATATAGTCTTCTACTTTAATTCCATTTTTCTGTTGAGTTTATCTAAGTCTCTCAGTTATTTATGCAATTGCAGAAGGCATAATACAAAATTTCAAAGTAATACCTACATGCTAAAGGATAATAATTGTTTTTAATTATTCCATTTAGCTTCCTTTTTCATGTATGCATATTTATATAAACACTGTTTAAACAAATTTATAGGTTGGGGAAATCCCTTTGAAACTCAGATGGTTCTTAAGCTCTGGCATTATCTCTGATGGCAGTGTCAAAATTATATAACAGTGTTGAAAAAGGATAAAAGTGAATGGCAGTAAAAGGAAGAGCACCATAATGTGCTTTATTCACACTGAAAAATTCCAATTTAACTGCATAAAAGCTACTATAAAACTCTGGTCTTAGAATGACATTTCACAACAGTATTCTGAGATTTGTTAACCAATAAAGGCATTTTTTGGAAAAACTTACTTTCAGGAAGTTGCTCTTTTGACCTATCAGAGATGATTTTTTTTTTTTTTTCTGTGAAGGAAACAATATGTTGTTCTAGCTTTCTGCATACTCGTTCACTTTAATGTCTGTTGGAAAACTTTAAATTATTTGCTTCTTCTGTTGGAACTTTAAATGATTTGCTTCTTCACATGCTGCTAATTTAATATGGAATAGAAGTACCAATTTTATTCTCACCTATTATTGTTGTTAGTTTAATTATCAAGAAGGGAACATGATTTGTAGTGTAAAATTTTCTGCCTGGCTGATTTTATTGATGGCCTTATGGTTGAAATGGACAGCTTGTTCCTTTTTTTTTTTTTTTTTTCATGTTACAGCTACGTTTGTGGAGGATTAATAAAACAGTGTAGTTAAGCAGAAACAAAGAAAAAACCTCAAACCTTCCCTACCATGGTGATAATCTTGGAGTAAGAGAAAGCAGCTCTCTGTCAGTTATGTGTTAATTTTTCTCAAGTTTTAATGTCTCCTTTTTGGGAGTATGTTTTTTTGTATTCTAGTGAGAAATGTCGTTTATTAGAGAAAATGTGCTTCACTTGTATAAAGTACAAAGGAAACTTGTAACAGTATAGGGTATTACTGTGGAAACCCATTGACTTCAGCAAGGATTGATCCTTGATGAAGGATTGATTAGTGGGACTCACAGCGCTTTGCAGAACATGGTGTACCTGAACCATTGCTGCCACAGAGAATTCTCATGTTTCATTTCACCTCACTGCATCTCCCTCCTTTCCCTCCCCTCTAAGTTAAGTGAATTTTGTGGTAAATTTTCCTGAATTCTGTGTTGGCTGTGGCATTTATCTACAGTTTTGCAGCTGTAGGATCGCATTTTTAACCATAAAATTCCAGCTGGTGGTTTGAATTAAGAATGACTATTTTTTGGGAGGACTTTAGCAGTTCAGGATCCAAACTTAAAAGACATAGGAAGTGAGAAGTATTCCTGTGAACTCACCTGAATAGGAAAGGAAATTTTCTAAAAATAAGGGCTTCTGACGTTATAGGAAGAAAAAATTGGGTTCTTATTTTTTCTTTCTCCGCTTGCTTTAAAAGCATATTACTTTAACATTTCAAATTATACTGTTATTGTTTCTACATGTTATCAGTAATGGCTTTTAGTCCTAATGAAGGCTCTTTTTTAAGCATTTACCAAATGCCTACTGAAAGAAAGAGACATAGAGGCAGTTTATCCTTTGGTTCATAGGAACTGAAACCTCTAGGGTCCAGCTCTTTGATGAGCTCTGATGAATTTAGTACATGGAATTCTGGTGTTAAAGCCTTCTTTAGTTGCTGTGACCATGATTTCCATGGGGTCTGGGTTAAGAAACACCGGAAGAGGTTTTAAATAATTGTGGAAATGGCTAGCTTTCCATGTAGGTATGTAGTTCTTGTTAATAAAACATGCCAATCAAAGGGTCTACCCAATCTCAAAATGTCTCCGGCATTGTCAGATTAGGGGAGAAAGTAATTTCTATCAGAGTAAAATAATTTCTGGAATAATTGGACAGTGTTTGCAGGCAGATTTTCACCATGCAAAGGCACGTGAATTTATTTCCACTCCAAAGGTGTGGTGGTTGCTTCAGGAAGAGCTTCCTGTTGTCCTTTCTTGCTGCACCCAGACTTACGGCTTCTGAGGAGCCAGTAAATCCTGATATGGGAATTATGTGAATGGTTTTACTAACTTGAACCATAAAGCTTTTCTGGGTTACTCCCCAGGGAAATTTATTTCCCTTTAGGTTAGCAATACCTCATAAACCTTCCAAGAATCTCAATGTGAGTCTCAAGGTGAATATAATAATGTTGTTTTGTTTTAGCTGAAGTTTATAAAGGCTTCTTATGTATTAAGAAACTTCTGAATAAGTCTTCTGTGATTTTATTTTATTTCTTTTATAAGACAGAGATTTCTTTGGATTAACATAATATCACGGTATTTTAGACTGAATTTTTTTATGGCTTTAGAAGTAGGTTATATATTGCTTTTGATTAAAAGTATTTCTTTGAAATAATGTAAAAATAAATGGCCCCATGATGTAACATGCCTCCTCTTTTTTGTTAAAGTTAGCATAAGCTTCCTGGTTGCTTGCAAAATTTTCAGATTTGTCACTGTGATAAAATGAGGTGGTACACCAAAGTGCTTCTTGGACACTTTATTCTTTTTACGTGATCCATCTGAAGGTTGTATTATGATAAGGACAGATCAGACCAATGTATCTTCCTTATTTTTACACTGTGTACTAGACTTGAAATTTAAATCTGGAAAAAAAATTTTAGAAACTCCTATTTCCTTATTACTGGCTTGTTTGTTCTTGAAGCTCTTTCTGCATTTGACTTTTTAAGCTGTTGAGAATGCATTTTCACATGACTAATTTGGTCAGTCAAGTACTTCTTATTCTTATATATATATTTCTATATTCTTATGATATAATGATAGAAAGAGGGGGATCTGAATATGAGAAGGGTTATGTAAACACCTTCAATAAAAATTGAATTTTTATTGAAAAAGAGGTAGGTGAAGATTCATATCAATAAGCTGCTTCAAAAAGTCAGATCATACGCATAGTAATGTCTTTAAATATAGACAGGGTTGTATTTTTGAATGATGCAATATTCAATATGCTGAAGCTTGAATGATATCAAAACTCTACGTACACATTTCAGTATTTGAAATTCAGACAACTCAGCTCAATTTTAGAATAAGAAGTAGAAGGAGCAACGTAATACTGGTTTTGACTGTTATTTCAGAAAGATGTTGCTGGACCTCTTTTCTTGAATTTAGTTAGTTATTCATAGCACACCTTTTATTTTTTTATTCAAGAAGGAACAGGTTTTCGTATTTCTGCCCAGGTCATGTAAAGTGATGCAATATGCAGTGTTACTGTGACAGTGTTCTAAATGCTACAAAGAATCATAGACCCATTTAGGTTGAAAAAGACCTCAGGATCATCAGATATACAATTGCTACATAAACCATAATGCTCCATAAATGCTACATGAGCCAGTCAGATAGAAATGCAAAATATTCTATTATGCATATTATCAACAGCCTTGTACCAGTTTATGTGGAGAAATAGTTCTTTTTCCCTGAAAAGCATGTATGCCAATCTCTAGGACTGATCATTAAATAAATAAATGAAGATACTGTTGGTAATAGAAAGGTGTATCTGCAACCTGACTCCTCACCAGCCCTCTTACAGAAATTGTATCAAGTAAATCTATTAGTTATCAAAGTAATATGTATTATCACTACAAATTTGATATTTCTGTTCAGAATTGCACTTCTTCATAGCTTGATAATATCCAACATGGGGATTGAAATAAAATACCACTTACATTACACTACACATAAATAATGTAAATATTCTGTGTCAGTTGTAAATAGTGTATTACAGAAATATCAGCATTTATACACACAAAAATAATCACAATTCTTCCTCAGAATCTATACTTTATAACTTGCCATAAGCACTTGTTACTGAAAAAAATGTAACTTATACAGGGAGTGCCTGGAAACTATTTAAGGAAAGTATGATAGCAAAAGTAATAACTGAAAATTATGAGCCTCTTCATGAGAATCTGGAGGAAAAAGAGTTAATCTAAGCTACCTACATAATATCAGATAAAAATTGGAATGGGATTTAACCTAACTTTCAGAGGAAGCAAGGGTGTTTGGTGTTGCGTGCTAGCCTTGGATAAGTAACTTTATAGTGGTAGCCAGTTGAGGTTAAGAACTGGGAGACTGCTCCATTTGCAATGTCCTTGTCCAGACTCTCTGTTCTTCTGACAACCTCCAAGAGGCTGGAAGCGAATTACTTCTTCTGTTTTCACGTCTGTAGCACTGACTCCCAGTCATCACAGACTCTTCTGTGTAGGCTGCCTTGTGCAGGAAATACCTCCTGGCTTGCTCTTTTTGTGACTTACATCACCATCTGCGAAGATGAAGGGGGGGGAAAAAGACATTTTGGGGCTACTGGCAGCAAGAACTCAACAGCTGTCTTTTTTTTTTAATATGGTAAAATATTTTCCAGTTATATTCTCTTCTTCAGTCATAACAACTACTGTCATTGGTTTTATTTGGTGTCTCTTTGCAGTTATTAATCATGTGATGTAAAACATGGATTTAAATGCCAATTTAATGGGCTGCTCTCAAATTATTCTTTCGTGAGTGTTCTGCAACTGAATGGGTATATTTACAGTTACACAACTAAGAGACAGTGGTTGGAAATGGATTTTAGCTCAATAATTTTAGTTACTCCCAAAGTGTCTGCCCGTATCCATGCACACTTGGAGCTACCTTATGTTACGTGCTTCTCACGACTCACTGCAGTTCAGTCTCTGCCAGGCTCCTCCAGACTCCCCATGACTGAGCACAGGTGTTCCTGATGAATCTGAAGGAGCTGGAGCACTGAATTCTCGTCAGCCATCTCTGGCGAGGACTAATCATAACTCCTAATTTCATATTTTCAAAAAGCTTTGGGCTTTTTTTTTTGTTTGTTTGGTGCAAGTGCTGAAGACACATGTGGGAGAGGATGAGATACTGCCTCGCAGCTGCAACAACGATGTATTTGTGATTTGATTGAGAATAACAGATAATAGTCTGACAACATTATCTGACTGCAGGTATTTTGATACATTGGTATAAAACTACTTCTTAACACAAATCCCAATAGTTCTTGCTGTATTTAGAATTACATTGCAAATTATTGTATATACTTAAAACTCCTAGTACTGTGATTTAGCAGTAGTAAGCCTTTAAATTATGTGTTTTTTTAATGTCTCTTCAAGGATCTAACTCTTGGCTTGTGCCAGAAACGAAAGGAGCAATTGTTCAAGGTGGATATGGCCATACCAGTGTCTACGATGAACTGACAAAATCTATTTATGTCCATGGTGGATACAAAGCATTGCCTGGCAATAAATATGGATTGGTGGATGATCTTTACAGATATGAAGTTAATACTCGGACATGGTAAGTTGGATTTATAATGTAGGAAACCAAGTTATAAGTTACTGAAGAAAACAGAGGTTCTAGCAAAGTCATGCAGGTACCTCTATATCCTTTGCACATTTCAGAACAACACATTCTCTGCAAAATGGAAGAACTGTGGTGAGGGAGTAGACTTCAGTCAATGGATTAGTGGAGCTATTCATTGAAAGGATGGCAGGGAGGAAGCTTTGTGCATGTTCTACAAATTAGGAAAAGGTTCTCCTTTCCAGACACAACACATGTGAACTGTTTCTTCACGGTGTCAATGTACTGCTGCTGTACGTTACAGTGACATGATGTATTAAAAGAAGTAGAAAACCCTAAGAACTGTGGAAGGTTATTTTTCACAAAACTATCAGAAATAAGAGAGAAGACCTCTGGTATTATGTAGGAATTCTTAGTTATGAATTCTTTTGGTGTTTCTATTTCTATCAGTTCCGTGTTCCTCAAGTTTATTGTAACTTATGAAGGCTACTTGTATGTTATGTACCGAAAGTGGCCTTGAATGTTTTTTCTTACTTTAGAGATGATTTGAGATCAAGAACTATTTCTTTGAGCTTTTATTCTTGCGATTTAATATTTGTTTAGAGTATTAATGGCTTCACTTTAAGCACCCAAATCTTGCTCTCAGATGTTGGAAACATAGGTTTGATTTGTCTGAGGTTTTTAATACCATTAACTCATGGCATTTGGAAACATTAATACAAGAATTTTTTTTTCCTTTTAGTGTATTTATAAGTTCCTGGAATTTTAATGCTTTCTTATTCTATTTTTGGAACAAAGTGATTTTTTTTTTCCTTTGATGATCTATTCAACAATAAAATAATAATAATTGCTGGAATATTTTTATGCATTATTCGTATAAAAACTAATAAAGAATACTTCAGTCGACTCTATACTAATGTAACATTCTCTGCAGCTTGTAGAGAATTCAAGTCTTTTTCGTGAGATTTACACTGGGAGTGAGTTTTACTATGGGCCTGAAAATAGGCTCAGAGAATGGATTAATGACACGTAGTAATAAAAGCTGAATCTTTGTTGACTATATCTGTGACACCTTATGATTAGCATTCAAAGCACTCGGTGAGGTAAGAGACTGCATGTGGCACTGGATAGGTGTAGTATGAGGACGAGTTGGAATTTTGATTGCTCTCTCCTGCCCATGTCTATGCCATTTGCTGGTCCTCACTCTTTGTCTCTGGCACTCATTCCATTCCTGTGGCTGATCTGTTCAGAGGCTTCAGAATGTTGAGGTATACAAATCTGATTAGCTGTTCAACTCAGTTGCATATAGGTTTTCATTTCTTAATATCAATTAAACAAGCTTTATGTTTCTTGGAATGTGAGAGGGCAGTATTTTAGTTTCTAGTGTGAACTCTATTCCTAATATGCCATGGGGAGTTACAGTGTTGGCAATCCCTGCATTGCTTTGCATTACTGCCCTGCTGCTGCAGCTGGGCACAGTGTGGAGCTGGGCTTGGATAGTGGCCTGAAGCAGTGGAAGCACCTGCTGGCTCCTGGGTATTTCTGTTACCGTTACGGAGTCGCGTAGCTAACACGGACTAATGTTTGCGGATACACGAATATGTGCATAAATAATGGATTCAGGGGAAAGCGTGCTGAGACTCTCACAGAATTTGCATGGGGCTGATATGTGTTGGAGAGTTCTCTAGATTGCCCTCATTAGTGATGCTAATGAATAGTGAAAATCATCGCCAAATTAACAAACTTCCAGTTCTGCTGAATCTTGAGGAAAAGTTGCTGTTACTCGGAGGGATGAAACTCAGCACACAATATGCAAAGATTATAGGAAAAAAACCCCACACTGTGGCAGGGACCAGGAGTGGGGCAACACAGTTGGGTCACAAGTAGAAAAGTGAGTAGCCCAAAAAAGAAACCTGTGGAGATTTTTTATATCCACTGTGTAGAGGAGAATCCTTAGTTATCCCCAGAACAGTGTAAGTCTCTTCAGGCCTTTCGTGATCAACACCACTGTTTGTAGACAGCTGCGAGGCAGGATCATCAAGGCAGAGTCTAGTGTATGACAATTAGTGTAAATTAGACAATAGGGGCTCTAGAAAACTGGAAAAGCAAAAGACAGAAAGGTATCTGTAGTCTGGATGGACAAAGATAACATGTTCTTAGGATAGTATCATTCTTTCAAGTCATAGCAGCAGAATTCCTCCACTGCCAGTTGAAAATAACTTAAAAATAATGTCTTGTTCTACTTCCATGTAATTCTGATTTTCCGTGTTGCTAACTGGTGAGTTGAACCCAAATACCACATTTATCTGGGGGTACCATAAGTATCCTGTATCCAGCCAGTTTGTGGTTAGAAAAACACACTTATGTGGTGCTCGGTTTTCAAAGTATGTTAATCAGAAATACACAAGGGAAAAGCAAGTTGCTTAATAAGACCAAAAAAAAAAGGGGGTCAAAAGCAGAAGCACGTGCATGGTATGTAAGTGGATTGAAGGAATTGTCACATTTTTAAGCAATAAAAAAGCTCATTTATTTTCACTTAGTCTTTGATATTTCTTTTGATGTTATTTTCCAAGGCTAGGGGGGAATTTATTTCAATAATAATATGAGAATTCAGGTTTGATTCTTTCCTTTCAACTTATTTAAACATGCAATCTTTTATCACTTAAAATATTTCAAGTTTGTTGATTGATCTATGCTATTATGTAAGAAAAATGAGATGTACTTTAAACCCTCTCCCTCAAACATGATGATGTAAAAATACTGAACCAATATGAGTGGTTCAGGAAAGACAGTATTATTCAATCATAAGGAAAGACTGTTGAGTCAGTTTGTAACAGGAAACGAATGACAAACAGTTTAATTGTAGATTTGAGCAGTGTGTAGTAACATAAATGAAAATGAGAGTCTAAACTTGTAAACTTAGATTACTGAGACAATGAAAGGTTATTTGGAGAATGTAAAAGGTATTTTGTACTGATGATCTAATCAGCTCCTCACAAACATGTCTATAGCTGGTCGGCTTAACTGATTCATCTGGCAAAACCCACAAATGATTACTCTCTTCCTTGGTAAGATTTATTTGCTGGGATTGAATCAAGTTTGTATTCTGTTCTTTCTCCTGGCCTCCCATCTGCCACTTTGAGACTGTGGCATTGATAGCTCTTGGCTACTGTTGGGGCTGTGCCATTGCTCTGGCACAAAGCAGACCACACACACACAGAGGCTAAAGTGAATAAAGAGAGGGATCAAAGCCTCAATTGCCTGGACAGTTTTGTTTTTTTAGCACTGAAGTTTGCTATGTTTGAGTTGACCAGTCTGAATAAGTTTATGATGCAGTGCAAGTGTTTTTATCATATCTAGAATGCCTTCTACCATTTCTTTTTCAGGTATGAGTGTTCAATTAATTAGGAAAGAAAATTTTTTCCTTTTGCAATTTTAAGGATGGTCTAAAGATTATTTTAGCCTTCTAAAGAATTTTTTATTGCATTTCTTGAGCAAAAAACTAACATGGCTAAGGATATATAAGAATAGGAATTAATACTATGAATATGTTTTCATTCAGTTTTGAGTAAAATTTACCATATCAGTAATCATTTCTAAATAATGTAAACATGTTAAAATTAATTTCAGCTATATTATTTAGCAAACTTTCATTTTAACTAAAAGTGTGACATTTAAATATATATTTTTGGTACCATGAGAACATGGATAATCCTAGAAACAATCTGATTAAATGTCACTGTATTTACTGAGTAATAGCTACAGTTTACTATTTCTCTTGTTTTGTGTTGCTTTCATGTACAAATTTTCTTGATGCCCATATACAGTTTTTCATGTGTTAACATGTATTTGTTCTTATGTTTTCTAGGACTATTTTGAAAGAGAGTGGCTTTGCAAGATACCTTCATTCAGCTGTCTTAATCAATGGAGCTATGCTCATTTTTGGTGGAAACACTCATAACGATACTTCCCTGAGCAACGGTGCAAAATGTTTTTCTGCTGACTTTCTTGCCTATGATATAGGTATGTATTATACTGGGGTTTTTTCTCATTTTAGTTTTAAATAGCACAATTTTGCTTTATCAAGTCCACCTAATGTGATTCTTTAAAGTTTTGATCCCAAACACCTTCAAGTTATTTATAGATTTTACAGATTTTTGTTCCATTTTCTCTAAAGATTTTGGTTTGTGGGGCAAGGCACAGCAGCATCCATACCATTCTCAAGGCTCTGGATATTTTTGTAGTGTTTTGGCAACGCACTTTTAAGGAAGACAAACTCAAAAAAGGCTCTACATGCCAAGTGGTTTAAGGGCTGATTGAAGCATGAGGAGCCTTTAGGAGATGATAAAAGGATGTGGTGTATTTAATTTCACAAGAGTGTGGCTGAGAGCAGAAAAGATTGTTGTTTGTAAATATATGATAAGAATACAGTTTGGAGGAAAACTGTTTGATAAGACAAGACTAGGTGGATGTCAGCTTTAATTCCGGTGAGTGGTTCCAACCCTTTGAGCTGTACACTTATGGAAAAGCCTCCCTGTAGGATTGTGGAAGCTATAAACAGAAGAGAATTTAATGGGTCCATAATCTTTTTCCTGTCTTGTGCCACTGCTGTTCTTACCATAAATAGTTTTTCCCTTCCCTGATGTTTGTGTTCGTATTTTATGCATGGACTTTAAATATAAACATATAGCTCATATTTGGGCTTTAAATATAATCATACAGCTCACATTGAGGCCAAAAAGCACAGTCACTTGTCCTGGGAGCCAAAAAAAGGGAAATGTGTCAGAGCAGCCTGGAAAATGGACTCAGGCATGCTCCTAGTGAGAATAGCCTGTGGATATTGCCTGGATCTACTTTTGGCAAGCGTTTATCGGCTGCCTACAGTGGTAGAAGAGGCTGAGACAGGATCCTTCTTTTAGGATGAGTTAATGGCTCTTTATGGCCTTCACTGGAGATATCAATGCAATGTCTTTGCTTTAATACAAAACTAATGACTGATTTCAGTACATGGAACATATATGGGTTATTTCCTGTCAGTTTTAATGGGTGTGCAAATAATACCTTAGCAAAACAGTTGAGTTTTTTTACTGTATCCCTGTATTGCATATTCCATAACTTCTTATATGCATCTGATGGTGTGAGCTATTGATTTTGTTCTCACTTCAGTTTATATGTGGATTTAATTTTTACAGAAACAGAGCTCCTTTCTCATTTTGGAGCATAATATTATTTATTGGTCTACTTTTATTTGTAAATGTGCACTTACAGATCAATAGTGTGAGTCCTAAGATCTGAATGAATGTAACTTTCTGACTTTCACACAGCAGTAGTTTTTTATTGTCTTTCATGCAAATGTTTTATACTTTTTTTCTTAAGTACAACAATATTTTGGTTTGTCTAGTTGGTTATAATATTTAATTTGGTATTTGTATTCTCTTGCAAGTCACATTCTCCATGTGTTATGAAACTGATGAAGTACAAAAGAAGTGGATGTAGTAATTACTCTTTGGATGTAGTAATTAATCTTAGAGAATGGAATATATGAAGATTGTTTTGATTCAGACTTATTCTTCTGTAATATTCATTTCACCAACTTAGAAACAAATTTCACAGCACACATTTGATAAAGACATATTTTTCAGAAAACTTGAAATATTTTATGAAGAATTAAATAATTACACTATAGGTATATTTCAGAATCTTATTTACTTTGTATCATGAGTTTTTGAACAATGCTCGGAAGAAAAAATATACGATGCTATCAGCATCACATTTCCTAGATAGCTTGCAAGTGATGGAGTGTTATGCCTTGTCTTGTAAAAAATGGGTGCTGTTTGGAAACCAGCTGAATCCTGGAGATAGAGCCTATGCTATTTATGTTCAGGTTGGGCTAGAGAGTACTTTTGATTATCTCTCTTATTATATGTGACATAGTCCCCTGGATAGATTGCTTCAGCTTTTTATTACCCATGAAAATACTGCTTTTCATGTAAATGTGGAATAACTGTTCGTGTGGCTTCCTCTCAGTCAGGCTTAACTTTCTGAAAGGTTGGCTTCTAATGCAGTTTGGGAATCCACGTTCCTTCTCTAGTCCGGTCTTAGAGATAAGTATCTCGAGAGAGCAGTTCATTTACCCAGCTTAGGACAGAGTTACCTTTCCCCCCCTGCTTTTCTGAGTCAGTCGCTGCTCTCTAAGTTCTGAGCTTAGTCTATAACAAATTTTAGACATTTAGTTGTGTTGTGAGCCAAGAGCTCAGTTCAGTAATTTTGAAATACCTACTGCATATTTGTTAAAGGTGAAGACACAGAGGTGGGGAGATGTTATAGAAACTGCTGTGATGCTGTAATTTTCATAATTTAATACTGCTTGATGTATTTACTTATATAGCAGTAAATATATGATGAGAAGACTGCTGCATTAAAAAAGAAGAGCTTTAGAAATCTGGCCTTGATATACTTCTGTTTTGCTTTGATATTTTACCACCAGGTTGCCCCTGGGTTGCTCTGGAAGCCCCTTAAAGATCCACAGAGGGTCATTCTTGTAGAGGTCAGGTATTTTCTAACTGTGCTGTTATTGCTTCATCAATCTGGAAGAGGAACTTAGGCAATGGGGACAGTCTTGAATGCTGTGGTTGACCTGCAGTTTTCTAAATGATGTTGGTTATGGCTTTTTTTTACAAGGGCCCCGATATGCTTAAAACTTACATTTTTGTTCCAGTCAGATCTTAGAAAAGTAATTTAGATGATATTTTATGAGTATTCACGTGCAAAATTTGCAGATAAAAATAGATTATTAGACACACAGAATCAGAGTTTAAAACAGATTCTAACTACTGAGATCAGTATTAAAATATAATTAAATAAAAGCTTTTTTTAAAGAGTAAGGATATTTATTTTAGTTTCTGGCCAAATGGTGCAGTTAGTAAATATATCTAAGTTCCTTAAGTTTGAGTTTATGGAGTATTCAGTCTCAGTCCTTTTGTTCCACGTTTGACAGTTGCTAAGGTGTCTGGGTACCCTTGATATGTACAGAGAATTATTGACAGGGAATCTCTATAAAAGCCAAAACCTGAAATCCTGGAACATGGCAACTGTTTCTGGGCTTTCTCCTATTGGTGGTTGGAGTTCTGCATTGTGTGGATCTGTGGGAGAACTGCAATAACCCATATATTTACACTAATAATACACTCTACAATATTTCTTTTGTTACTATCTGGATTTCGGTTTATTATTATGGATTAAATAGTATGCAATTTCTCTTGCTTATGAAAGACAATATTGCATGTGAAGTATTAAGTTTCTTCCAGGGTATTCAAACCCTGGGAAAAAAAATCAAGATTATCTCATGAAATTGACATTAGTTCCATTTGTAATCAAACATATTGCTTGTATTTTGTAATAAAAATGAATTGTTTGTTCATAAATTGTTTGCTTGTAAAGTAAATTGCTTCACCTCTAGTCCTTGCCATTAACAAAATGAAGTAGTCTAAATATCTGTGGATTTTTTTTTCCCAATATGAACACATCTATTTTTGCAGTTCTCCCTGTTTCTGGAGTTACAAATGGATTATCAGCGTGCCATCACATTGAAGAAAATGTAAAGCAGTGCCTGTGAAAGATTAAGTTTTATGTGTTCCTGAGCACTTAAGTTATAAATGCAGTTTTGGTGCAGTCTGTAACAGCAATTACCTCCATATTGCTGTGCTATTAGAAGAGCAAAGCCATAATAATATAATGCACTAATTACTTCCTTTAATAGCAAAGCACAAGGTTGTTGATTTCTTTTCATTGCTTGGGGAGTCACTGTTATGTGTATAGACTCTGCTGTAGATGTTAGTTCTATAGTTTAAATTCGATTCATGCTGTTTTGAACATACTTGCTGTAGTGTGTTCCTGAGAGTAAGGAGATTTTTATTATCTGATTAAAGAAAAATATTTATGCAGTGTGGAAACACTCAGAAAAGTTTTCTGCTAGTACATACCTTTAATAATGTTTTAGTTGTTTATGTTCAGTGTTCAGTCATCCAGAGCCATAAATGAGAACCAGACAGAACTGTAATGGTGTCCATATGTTGTGAACCAGCATTACTTCTTTTACAAAAGAAAAATGAACTTAGTAATTATTAGACATATGTAAAGAGAAAACAGAACCATAAGCTGTCATTGGATTCTGTATGGCACATAAGGCTGCACTGTATTTCTGCAGTGTGTTTGAGCAGAATAAATACATTGGCATTTCAAATCTATTTAAATAGTTTGAAATTTAGAAATGATTTGATTAATGTAAGCATAAAGTAGGTGGTTTCATATACCTTCTCTTAAAACAAGGTTCTGAATGCAGTAAGAGTTTGTCACTAAATCAGTCTGCCAGTGCTGAAATACAAATATGATCCTGGACATGAAGCATGGAACATCGGTTGCCTCTTTTTTAAAGACTGTCCAAACAGCCCTCGCTTCCTAATTTTAACAGTAATATTTTTTCTGTTGTTTTTTTTCCTCTGTTCAGTCACATTTTGGTAAGCCTAACCTTAGTTAAATTTTTAAAATCAAATTCTGTGTTCAAGTATTTTACTGACACGACAATGTTGATCAGAAATTATTTGTTTGTTTTCTGTTTAGGGTTTGGGTTTTTTCCTAGAAAATCATACTGGGAAATGTTCCAGTAGTGTATGAATACTGTTGCAGCATTGAAAACTTTCCTGTGAAATGTCCAGGTCATCCTCTCTGGTATCAGTAATGCAGTATTGCCAGTAGGTTGTAGGTGAGATGTGCTGAGGCCTGACCTGTTGGAGTGAGGGCTCTGGAGAGCCCCCCTGTGCAAAGTTCAAGTGGGGATTTTCTCTGCCAGCATCAGCTGGATTAAAACCCAGTGCACTTCTGTGGTGTTTCATCACAAATGTGTATGACTGGTGATTCACTGTCAGAGCCACTTCTGTATCATCTGGTAACCATTTAATCTACACCAGGGAGGAGGATAAAACTTTTTCTTTTAATGTTATAATGTGATACAGCTTCTTAAAGCAGAAGCCTTAGTAATAGAAAGAAAAAAGCCCTTTCTTTTGCCTTGTAATTTCCAGTGGCTAAAAATTCTGCGAATCAGTTTGGAATGAATAGTATTGTTTCTTCATCTGCTTAGTAACCGGTTTTATTAAAAGCAGAATGTGCTTCCATGTGCAATGTGCTGTACCTGGTTACAGATAGAACAGATACAACTGATACTGTATCTTCCACTTACTATCTGGTAAAATGTCTTGAGGGTATAACATTTTATGGAGGAAAATACTTTGTTCTTTACTGCACAGAGTTTGCCATCATTATTAGACTTAATATAATACAACACACAGAATGCAGTAATATTGATAAATCATGTTGTAAATCATATTACATTTGCCATTAGTCATTTTTTTTCTTGGAACAGTACAATGAAGTCTGGAAATTTGGTGCTTAGAGTTGTTCAAATGGAGTTTGAAGATGATGGGCAGGGATGAATTCTCTTTGATTCTTTACTGAAAAACACCAGGAATCAGTTGGCTGGCTATCTGTATTTTGTATTAACCAACTGTACAGAGAAGCTCACATCAGGAATTGAAAGCTGAGCAAAAGTATTATTCTTACACAGTGCTCTGTTCAGTGTTCAGTAGTCATTGAGAAGACTAGGAGGAGATAAGAGGGGAGGCTATTTGTAATAAGCTTCCCTCCCTCTTTTTTCTTGTACTCTATTGAAAAGACCTGCCAGTTTGAAAAATACCATCAGTAGGAAAGGAATTATTGTATCTCCAGCCCTCAGGGGTTCCTCATCCGAAAACCAGCCTTTATTACGGTTTTATGGTCTTCCCTTGGTGTTAAATCCTACTTCTAAAATCGATTTCTAAATACAGGAAAGACTATATATTTATGTTTATAATGTATATGTTTGTAAAAATAAGAAAATTAATGTCAACACTTCCCAAGATCAGATGAAAATTTAGTGTGAGTTTTAAAATCAGGTGGAAATTTAGTGTGGGTTTCCTAAATTGTTTCCTTTACCATCAAAGGCATACGATCTCACGTGTTCTTTGTCTGTTAATGTGCAGTGACTTAACAGCAGCAAGAACTTGATATGAAAGTATAACAGTAGGATTTTGCTGGTCAATTGTTAAAATGCTTGTTTTTTATAGCTTTAAAAATGGAAGTATTTTCTTGAATAAGAATTTGAATTAATGATTGGGCTGCTGATCCCTTATTTCTAATAAATAATATTGCTCTTGGTCTGAGTTTCTTTCATCAGTCAAACACCCCAGAGGCCTCAAATGCCAGTGTTATGGATGGATATGGGCAATACACAACTTCTATATT
Source organism: Promerops cafer (assembly GCA_013398275.1). Lineage (NCBI taxonomy): Eukaryota > Metazoa > Chordata > Aves > Passeriformes > Nectariniidae > Promerops > Promerops cafer. The sequence continues at coordinate 526,026 of VZSE01010919.1, forward strand.
TAATACTACTCCCAACTTCATCAGAAACATATGATCCTAAGTAGGTAGTTGGTGTTCTACTGTTGCAATCTTTTTGGTTGAAACTGTTTCAGGAACATCTCTCTGGCATGTGCATACTTTCACCACTCTATTTAAGTAGAGAAAATAAGAAAAGAACAATTGTGAAAGATGAAGTGTGTTAATAATTCCATAGTGTTATGATAATATAATGTTAACAATGATAGTGACAGAAGGTAGAAGTTGAGAAAGAAGAATTTTGGGATGTGTTGCTCCCATAAGACAGTGAATTAAACTTGATATACTTTGTTCACACTGCTAATTCCATTCTGAGTCCACCACCTGATGTCAAAATTATTCCTGCTTGAGCCATCTGCGTTACTGTAGTAATAATGTGCTTTCAGTTTCTATTTCCAATTTATAAAGAGGTGTAATTGATTTATTTATCACAGCCATGGTCTCACACTGGCTCCCTATGGGCTCAGGCTGTGACTGGGTGGAAGGCCGAGTTGATTTAGCGGTGCTGCTGCCGTAGCTGTGCCGTCCTGTCCCCTCCTGTTTGCCGAGTCCATCCTCGTGTGACCTTGCACCGAGGTGTTCCAGCGTGCTTTGCTAACAGGATGTTGACTGCACAAGGTGCTGCTGTCAATAATTTTCTGCTATGAATAATTTTCTGCATTAGAAGTGCCAGAACAGCAGCACTGGCGGAGTTGAACTTCTGACAGTGGGAACAAGACCAGCCTGGAAGACAGTTTGTTCCTCCTGGATTTCCTAATATCCATTTCTGGTTTTTCAGCTGAGGAGTGAGATGTTATGATCTGACTATTGAGAGATGCCTCTACCCAAATTAAGGTGCAAAAACCCTGTGCTTTCCTTGAAGTTTCAACCTGTAGGTGCTCCCTATTTCTATTACTGTGGGATTTGAATATATGGAGTTAGTAAAGCTTAGGTAGGAAATAATGAAGAAAGGAGTAATTGTTCTAAAGAACTAAAACCCTACCTAGTCAGGAAAGAAAAATTAAACCACACTGAAACCACAATTGTGTACAGCAGTTCTAAAAGAAATGTGCTTGAATAATTAATTAGACGTGGAGATCCTGATACAACATTCCTCTCAAGTATGTGGAAAATAATTAGTAGCATACTTAAATCAAGATATCAAAAGTAAGACAATAATGAGATGGGTTGCAAAGCCGAAGGAGTGATAGTTTATCTTGAAACACTTAAGAAAGAACTAAGTGCACTGCCATAGATATTCCATGAAATACTTATAAATTGAAACCCTTTAGCTAATTTGAGAGCGTGTAAACCTGAGAGCAGGCTTACTGATCCCTTGGTAACAGCGATGGGCAGGGCTTGTTGCTGTGGGTGTTGAAACTGGCTGTGAAGGCAGACAACTGTACATGTAATCAAGTGACTCTTCTGTGAATGTCCTATGTCTTCATAAATGTTAGGATAGATCAGTGTTGCTGACAGGTTCTTGGAGCATCTACTCACAAACGCATCTAAAAGAAGTAACCTGTTGATTTATCCTTGAGTAGTTAAAATATAGTTCACATGTATTTTGCTGAAAACTTTTCAAAGTATTTGATACATGCTTGGTGTTTTGTCTTTCAGCTTGTGATGAATGGAAGATTTTACCGAAACCTAATCTGCATCGGGATGTCAACAGATTTGGTCACACTGCTGTTGTCAGTAATGGGTAAATGAAGTGTCTCTTAAATTTCCTTGCCATTTTTCTGAAGGAAAAAACTGTAGCAGAAAACACACTTAAGTAAAGTATGGTTCAATAACAGAACTGAGGTAACTTATTAAAAGGGAAAGTAGTGCTCATCAGGTAATCAGTACAGCTAAGCCCCAGCCTGCCAGGCCGTGGGATCTGTTCAGTGACATTTTAGGTGAACGTTCCAGTGTACTGAGGTGTTTTCTCAGCATTGAGGGCTACACTGAATCTCATATTTGGTGCCAACTATAAGCCTTGCTCAAGAGTGATGGGAGGAATCTTTTTCTCTTTGCAGTATGCTATAATTCTTCATTTTTCTATAATCATAAAATAACCATGTAACTAAAATTTGCTGGGAAAAAGGGAAGATTTTGATGCTACTGATACAGTTATCATCTTTCCCACCTGAAGGAGGAAAAGCCTGCCAGCAACTAGATGATATTAAGTTGCAAAAGTTGTAGAAAACAATAGTCAGGTTTAAAGAAATGTGTAATGTTTACTTGTCTCAGCTTTTGTTTTGCTGGTTGCCAACTGGCCTAGTATCTGAAGTTGCAGTACTGTAGACCATTGTACCTCTTCTACATTATTCATCACACTAATGAAGTCAGTACTTAAGTATTTGTGGGCAACTTATAGATCCTCTATATAAGGATCCTGTATAGGTCAGAAATGAGGTAATGAGTAATGCTACAAATAAGAGTGTGACTGCTTTTAGCAAAAATAGCACTAAATTGTAAGTATGTACACAGAGCACTTGACATTAATCAATGAACAGATCTATTTATTAAGACAAAATTTCTTGGAATTAATGAATTCAGCAACTATCTGTGTATTTTATGCCATCTAAGCCACGTCTGATACTTGGAGTACTGTCACTTTCTGTGAATTGCATTCAAAATGCCTTTTTTTTTAAGAACTTAGTGGTATTTTTGTGTGGGTTTTTGGTACCAGAACAGTGCAATATAAGACTCCAGATTTCTGCTATTGGTAACTCTGTGATTAATTCTGTTTTATGAGTATAGCATACAGCAGATACAGAGGTTTTCTATTACTATCTTTTACCTGAGACAATTCTTAGTTGTAATGAGAAGGATGAGGACTCGGGTCTAGTCTTTTGGTTCCTGTGTCAGCAGCTACTGCACTAGAAATGTTACCAAAAAGAAAGATCCATCTTGCCAATTGTTGCTGCCTGTCTTGAAAAGAATGTTCTTGTTTTTTCTGCAGGCCAGTATTACATGCTCTGTTCTCAATATCTAACTGAAAAAATGAGGACATTCCTTCCAAATCTCTTCCTTCTTTTTTCCAGACATTTGGGATAAGCCACTTCATAATACATACAGTACGGGGAGCTTTCAGAAATTTTTTTGTTACTCTCAACTTCCATGGAGAAATAAGTTGAAAAAGTAATCAATAAAGGAACCCCTGATAGAGTCTTTATTAGAGAAAGAATAAGATTTTTTTTTAATGATAATATGTCAGTTTTTAATTGTACATTGAAATGGATAAGAAATCAAGAAAATGTGTCTACAATAACAGTTAAATTTCCTTGCTTTTTCCCAATAGGTCCATGTATATATTTGGGGGTTTTTCAAGTGTTCTATTGAATGACATCCTTGTGTACAAGCCTCCCAACTGTGAAGCATTCAGAGATGAAGAGCTGTGCAAAAATGCCCGTCCAGGAATAAGGTGTCTGTGGAACAAGAAACATTGTGAATCTTGGGAATCTGGACATGCTAATAATATCCTTAGAGCAAAATGCCCCAAGAAAACAGGTAAGTGAATTCTAGTCAGGTTTGTAACGCAGTGTAGGAGATGGGGGTGGGCAACCCCCAAAGAAGTAACCACGTGGAAGTGGTGACTAAAATGTTCCCCTGTGAGAATACCCAGTGCAAGAGATACACAGACTATTTAAAAAAAAATAAATCATTCAATTGTGGAATCTTCTTGTATTTTACATGCAGGGAAGTAGATGCAAAAGAGCACAAGTTTAAGGTGCTAAGGGAGAGCAGAACAGCAGTGAGAGCACAAATGGGCACTGCAAGTGATACCTGGTGTTATGGACGTATGGCACTCCCATACCTATACGTACCAATAAGACAGGAAAGCATCACTGCTTCAAGCAGATTACCTATGAAACAGGAGCATTTGTACAGAAGAATATAGTACAGGCACAGCTGGAAAAAAACCTGAGGCAAACAAGCCCTTTGCAGTGTGTCAGATGGGTTCAAGTTTGTCTCATGAATTTCTCTGTGGCATTGTGATGGCTGTATTGTTTGAAGCAGCAATTTACTGTTATGAATAACTGTTCCAACCTATTCCTAAGCATTTTGGCTTGTCACAAACAAATTGCTTGTGAAAGTATTGTTCTTATATGTCACATGAACAGAATATTTATCCCTGCTACACGCACCTACTATTTTTTCTGTGCATCTTTCTTTTCAGCAGAGTGTAAAATTGCTTCCCAAACTTTGTGTGCTGTGTGTACAAACTGCCATACAATTAAACTGCCAGTCTGGGTTTAATGGTTGTTGAAAAGTTACTAGCACTGCTATTAATCAACACTTTAAGACATTTTATTTTTCTAATAGCTTTTACTTGTTTCTAGACTGGCTATAAAGTCACAAACTCAGAAAAAAAAAGGTATGTGACAAAACATTATCCAGCTACAGTTTTCTGGAAAGTGGCTTTTGTACAGTTTCAGTTTTTAGAGATCTACAGTCTAGAAAGTTTCATCTATATAGAAAAAATCTTGTGGCATTAAATTCAAAAGTAATACAGATAAAAGTGGATCTTACAAAAAGCTGATCACAGCAACAGGTGTTAATAAAAGCCAAACAAAACAAAGCACAGACAGGCTGAAGGAAAATAAAAAAGTTAGAGCAGTTTCTAAAGTACAGGTGCTGCAGTGGAAATAAAGTACAACTCAACTTGAAAGAGATGAGGTCTGTATAATTCCAGTTCTGAAGAAGTTGTGTGCACAGCACTGTTTCACTGCTGTCAAATTCTTCCAGTTTCAGGTGGTGATTTTTTGCCAAAAGCCAATTTTTCATGTATTCTTTTACATTGCTTGGCTCAGTTGTTACCTGGTTGAGAGTATCATCTTAGAAACTGCTGATGGTCAATATTAAAGGATAAGCAGAAATTTTAGTGGTTTTCAAAAGATCAATTCTTGAATGACAAGACTTCCCTGGCAAAAGAATCTTTTAAGCTTGCATGAACCCGAAACTAAAGGAGCCAAACCAAACAGGAATTAAACACAGTAATCTGTGTAGGAGATGGTACAAATTCTCCTATTTTGTATCATGGTGATTTTTAAAATCTTTGCCTCCTTTGAACTGAAGTAATAGTTTGTGTCTTAAATTATTTTACATAACATTAGTCCAAGTCCCATTATTAAGAATATAACATTTACTCTTTTTCAAATACTTTCTGTAGATAAAGGACAGAGCTTTAACTTACCAGTTGTTATTAGGTTTATAAATTAATTTACAAAGATTTAAAATGTCCATGTGTTGCTCATATATGTCTTAGATTGTTTTATTTGCTACTGTAATCTCTTCTACTTGCATAGCCGTCTCATATTTTTATGGAATCCTACATTTGAAGAGAATCTTTCTTCCATGTTAAAAGAGTGAAGGAAAAAGAATTGAAGGAAGTTTTTCATGCTCTTAATTTTTGCATTGTGCTAAAAGAGCTTGCATGCTGTAAATCAGTGAATATTCCTTTAGTTGATATGACACTTATGAACCTTCAAATATAGTTGTTACTAAAGGAATTTTTGAAGGAGTAAATCCTATTAACTGAATAGAATTAATTTCCTACAGTAACTTAAACCCTTATGAATGGCTAGAGTTCAAATGAAGGATGTAACAGAAAAAGCTCTGAGGAGGGGTTTAAACGTGGCGTTGTTCTCCTTCTGTGGGACGTTTCTGTTTGATTTGTGTGGCAGCCGCTGCAGACGACAAATGTTACCGGTACGCGGATTGCGCCAGCTGCACCGCCAACACCAACGGCTGCCAGTGGTGCGACGACAAGAAGTGCATTTCAGCAAACAGTAACTGTAGCATGGTGAGTCCTCGCAAATCTGAGTATGTTATCAGTACTTCTCCTTTCCTAGGTTTAGTAGACTAGTAGTTGCTTGTTTTCAACACAGACAAACTTGTTTGCCAGGCTTTTGAGCTAGAAATGTTGCAGAAGGCAGAGTAGGACTGCAGCAAAAGAATCTCTTTCAGGGTAAAACAAATATTCTTCAGGGTTGTGTTGCCTGCTATATATTTCTTAAGAGAAATACTATTATCCCCTAATTAATGACATTTGAAAAGTTACAGAGTCATTATTAACTTGGATTTTGTGCATTTGTGGTGTACAGTAGACAGGCAGAAAGCATGGAATCACATCAAGGGTGCTGTTTGGTTTTTTCCCTTTCAAACAGGACCAGGCCGGTCTCATTAGTCATGGTCTTCTGATCACTAATCATCATAGAAATGGTTTTCTTTGTCATGGAGTCACTTGTCATCTCATTAAAGGAATATGAGCTTCTGTAACCATGAGGTCCACTGGCTTGTGATGATTTGGTTCTGATCTTTTTAAGTACAAGCAATCAGATCACATAGATTCATGCAAGTTTATAGTCTTCTCTTTTTAATATTGCCTAGTGCCATGTTTTATACTTCATGTTGTTGTTCACCAGCTGCTGCATCTCTTGCTTGCTCATTTGATTTTGGTCAAGCTTATAATAGTATTTTAGCATTATAAATTTTGCCTCCTTACACTTTTCAGCTATCCACAGACACCGGGCTGTACTTGAGTTCAAAATCCTTTCTCTACACACTTCCATTAGTAAAAGTATCTTGCTCTCTGGCTTGAACCTGATGCAAATCAATCTTGTTCTCCAGACAAATTAAGGTGTGAGTTGGATTGACTGTGACTCTAATCTTTCTCGTTCAGAGTGAGCACAGCCAGCTCTAATCACTGGCATTTGTAGCTAGTCACTACTAATAAAAGTAATGCAGACACAAATTCATCAGTAGTCATGTTATAAGTTTGTCAGAGGGATTTCACATTCCAGGCACTAATGGTTAGTTTGCTTTGTGATCTTCAAGGGCCCTTCTTTTCCTGACACGTTGTTCTCCATTAGGTGCTAATTTTCTAACCATGGTTTTCAGCTCTTGAACAAGGAATAGTTGCTAAGGAGCAGACCATCTTCATTCCTAGTAAATGATCCCTAATAAATGTGGAGCACTAGGTATTTTAGCACAAGCTTCTTGGTTCAGTGTCCTTCTCTGACAACCTTTCATGACTAAGATTGTCAGCTTAATTAGCAAACGATGCACCAGTCTGCTCTGTATCATTTCCTGCCTTTTATTCAGGGTTTGAGGTGGATAGCAAAGGCTGTTAGTGTAGTTACTGAAGAATGGGGTAGCAAAAATTCATCAAAATGATTTCTGGAAAGAGGTGCTGTCATAAATAGAAGGTGGCTGTTGCAAAATCAGTCTATTAGCCGTGAGATGATGGAGACAGATTTTTGCAGCTTTGATATAAACCCACCAAAATAGCATCCACAGAATGGCACCATATGGAAAACCAGAATGGATCAGGCTGATTATCCATTTTCATAGACTGCTACTTCTGGACTAGTCCCACAAACGAAAATGTTGTGACAGCACTGTGATGGTAATGTGGGATAACAAGCTGTAGACTTAGGAACATCACAAGGAGCCTTTGCAGCTGTACAAAGGCCTTGATTTATGACTTGGATCATAGAACTCCAGATGAGAATGACAGTAATGTTTTAGATTCTGCTGCTTGGAATCTTGCCTCATGGAAACTGGCCAGTTCACTAAAGATGGCTGTCAACCAGTTTGGCATTGGCCTCGTGGTCACAGATACCTGGAAAGCAGTGGCTATTCTCCACTCATTGGAAGGCCTGTAAAATATGAACATTGCCCTGAAATAACTCTAGTTGGACAAAAGGACTTCCTGTGTAGTGCTAATGCATTGGTGATGCACATTAACCTGCCTGTGCTCACCCTCTGATGTAGCCAGCACATTAACAGGACACTGTATTCCCCTACTGTGCAGACTCATGCATTATCAAATTATAGATCATATAGATCATGTATATCACACTCATATCTGATGTCATTGCAAGCAGAGGCTCGCAATGCCTAGTTGATCTGGATCTGCTTAATATGTTTATGAAACTGTATTCACTCTTATGTCTGCACATAAAATGCTTTATCTTGCATCCTAAGAAAATGATACTCCCTTGCTGCTGATCACGTTGTGCAGAAAATTGACTGTATTTTGTAATGGAAACAAGTCTTTACCAAGAAAAGGAAAAAAAAAAATCAGAAAAAGCTTTGTGGGAGAATTAATTTCCTTTTAGATTGCTGTGCCTTTACAAGATGTTATTTTTCAGAAGTAGTACCATGGAAGAGTAAGCTCCTCCATGAAAGCAAAATCTTCTTGTACTTTACCAAGTGAAATGGTAAATTGCTGGAGAGGGCTGACTGATTGGAACAAAATGCAGTTTTCCTTACTGAGGAAGACCAGAGAGAGACTGAATTTCAGAGTAAAAAAAATTGCTTTGTCAGTTTTGTTCAATTTATGAAGAAAAAAAAAAGAACTGATGAAGTAGCCTTAAAGAGAGCCTCAGTATGTTGAGGCCTAGCTGAATTGTTTTATTTCTGCCTCCACCCAGTATTGCATTTTTGAAAACATCGTTGCCTTCTGAAGCTCCAAGGGGGGCATGTTCCTACTGCAGGGGCATGTTTCCTCTCTGGGTGAGACCAGCCACGCTCTTACTGCCAGGAGCAGTCTCCGAATTTGTGTGTTGGTCTCCACATGTGCAATGCAATCAAGCCCCAGGTGATGACAGTTACCTAAATACAGCCCAGGTTGGTGTGTGATTTAAAAGTGTTCTTTATCTGAGTGTGGCGACAAAAAACAAACATTGTCAAATCCATGAAGGGGATGATAAAGAGCATTTTGCTGAGGAAATGGGATGCTAGAGGAGGCTTCAAAGTGACCTATAGTCCTACATTATTAAATATTTTTACACAGTGCCTTGAAGACACAAATCTTGTTTTTTTGTAATGTTTACATTGCTTCCAGAAAGCTCCTTCTTTCACCATGGGAGTCCTTGGATGATACACGAATACCAATAATAGTAATCATGGCAATCTGCCTACATTTGAGGAATTCAAAGAATAGTCAAGAGGAAATATATAAAATAGTAGAAGGAAATATGAATAGAATCAAATTTATCTTGGAGGAAATAAAATTTATGAGTAAGAAGTACCCAGTAGCAAGTTTTGGGAGTAGCTTCAGGGAAATAATAGCAAATCTATAAATTAATAATTTACATTTTCACTATGCAAACTAGACAAGGCTATACTGTTAACCTGAAAAATCCAGGAGGAGGAGGAGAGGTACATAATTTAATAGCGATTTCTGAAATTCTATGACAAACTACTGTAGTATTTTCATTCTCCAGTAAATATTCAGAAAATCACTGCAGTTCATAAGTCTGTCTATATACTACCATATCAGGATCAGTACTTAAAAAAATCTAAGTAAATCAGACATGAGGGAGGTTTTATACATGACATGATTTACTCATGCTTTGGTGTGTAAACATTATAAATATCCTACAGCAATATACAAGTTCTGTAACAGATGGACTGTCATCTTTCTGAATTTCATTGGGTTTGATAGTTTAAGTTATAACCTTAATATTGTGTTAATATGAATTACCTATTGGATTCGCATCTACATTGAACTAATGAGATTTTCGGGCAAGCAGTGTTTAAACTGGATTTAAGGGAAATAAATGCTGGGAATAAGGGAATACAACAAAGAACATTATTATAGAACAGTCACTAGTACTTTGAATTTTATTTTAAACATTAAATAACCAGCACACAACAAGCTTCATGATTAGAAAGTAATAGAACAAATATCTCAGCTTAGGTGGAAAATTGTAATCTGTATGTAATACCACTGAAGAGTATATAATTTAAAAAAGAGATCTGAATGCTTAAGGGTATGTCAAAATGAAGTGTTAAAAGTGAGTATGAGTTGAGCTATTGTAAATGAGCAGATGGTGGTTACTTGTGCTCTAAAATTCACTTTAAAGCATCTCTCAGGCAGTTTTGTGAGTATGTTTCATGACTGAATGAAACTAAATGTGGGTTTGTACCAAAGATTTTTTTTGGTGCTTTACTGTTGTATGCATTTTTGGCCTCGATAGACACTCTGTTACTTGCTGGCATTGCCTTTGGCTCTGTTTCGTGCTGTGGTGTAGATGCCTGCACCTAGACCTGCTTCTCTGGTCCTTTTTACTTCACAGTAGCCTTTCCTGTAGAACAGAAAAAAGTCAGGACCTCTTATAATAAACTTACTGGTAGGCATCTGATCCAATAAATGCAAAAAATAAAAATAAAATAAAATACCTCAACAGCAGTGTTGTTCAGCAGGAATGAAGCTGGTTCTGTGTGAGATTGAGAATTCACTTTCACAAATGCATTATTTCAAGACTTCAAAAAAATAGAAATAAAAGGAGACAGCTTTTCTGCCCCCTGCCCTGTCTCTGCCATATTCCAGTACCAACCACTGTGTAACTTATTGTCATGCAGTCCCTTTGTAAGTTGTTTAATCATACACCAGGAGATTATTAGAAAGGAAAGCAACCAACATTGTCAATAAATCATGCATTTGCTATCCAAGCGCAATCCATTTTTGCTGCCATGTATTAATTTAATCTTTTGTTGTTTAAGAGAGACAGGACTTGTTAGGGTTTGACAAGAGGGACTCCCAGAGGTCCCTTCCAATCTCAGCTGTGCTGTGAGTATAAAACTGTCTTGCAGTAGGACTTACTTTTAATTATTACCTTGAAATTAAGTTGGTAGAGAGAGCCTTATAGGTGAACTGATGAATTGGCTGAGGATTTAGGGCAGTTCATTAAATAAGGTATCAATACATTGTCTTAATTAAAAGTACTCTGCAGAGGGAAGAATTGTATTCAAAATGTCTAACTTGGAACACCACAGTTTTCAGGGAAAAAAGCCAAACACCGACCAAATACAATAAAAGCCCCCAGGTAATAATTCCTTCAGTGTTTACTGCTTTTCTTGTATACTAAGGTGCCAAAGAAATAAAGTTATCCCCGGTTTCATGTAGTATGTGGAGTGTACTCTTCCATCTTCAGTCAGTTACATGTAATTACTTTGCACCTTGTACCATTTTTTATGTTCTGTTTGACTATTTTTCTTGCTTTAACCTGCATAGGATGAAATAATTTAGTGAAAGTATAACCCTAAACTATCTAAGAAATAAGTATTTAGTTTAGTTTTTTAAGCTCTTCTTGCTCTCGTACAGGGAACTGGCATCTTCAATTTGACACTAACAGTTGTGTAGAACAAGTGGTGTGATTTGTGCTCCAGTGTTGCATTCTACATCTGGTAAAGGATGCTAGACAAGGAGCTTAAATTCAGCCTAGCTTTTAGGTGGCCACAACTTTCTGGGCAGGATCCACCTGCTCTGTATTTCAGTTTCAACTTCTGTTTTCTGAGAGATGTTTGCTTGAGGTGCTGCTTTGTGTGTTTATTTTTACAGTCGGTTAAAAACTACACCAAGTGTCACGTGAGGAATGAGCAGATCTGCAATAAACTGACGAGCTGCAAGAGCTGCTCCCTGCACCTGAACTGCCAGTGGGACCAGCGGCAGCAGGAGTGCCAGGCTCTACCTGGTAAGGGGGCACTGCTGCTCACAGCTGGTCTCAAAACAGAGAACATCTCCTCTGTCCTTGCCAGAGAATGTTTGTTCATGAGCAGACATGGATTTGTTTTATTCGTGCTCGCTCCTCTTGCCTGTCTGTGCCTGTCCAGGTGAACCCAGATGTGATTCCCCCCTGGCTGGGGGGTACCTTTAATGGTTCCATCAGTGCCACCTTTAATGGTGTTAGGGGAGGTCATGGCCTTAGTGAAGGCGCCATGACGTGCACCTCTGCACAGGCCAGGGGTGAGCTCTGGCTGCGGGGAGCTCCGGGGGCACGGCTGAATGGCCAGACTGGGGCTTCTACTGTTACATGTACACTGACACTGTTCCTTTCGGTAGCTGGGGTTGTACCTTAGAAGTTATAATTCAATTATACTTCAATTTTCCTGTGCAGATAGGGCCCAAGATCTAGTTTCTTGATTGTCTCATGTTGATACTGCTATGAAAGCAGTGAATATTAAAATGCTAGTATGAAGTGTTTTCAGAAGGTGACTGTTAACATTGTGAAAAAGCATTTATTTTGTATTCATAATTACATATATGTAGTTAGATGTCAGAACCTTTTCCATTTGATCTTTATGTCCAGATGAAGTTAATGAACACTTTTTTTTTACAGATGATTCATTAAATAATTTAATTTATTCACTGCAGTTCAAAACTGTATTTATGTAATCTTTGTAGATTGACTATAACAGTTGCTCTTACTTATCTTTTAATAGTTATCTGAGTCTGAGTAATGCTGTAAAATGTTGAAGAGAAATATTTTCTGTGATGTTACCTGAATTTTCTATCATTTGGATTGCATTAGTATTTAGGCAAGTATAAATGCAAAGATATGATAAAACAAGGATAGCGTAAAGTTGTGATTTCTTAATTCTAGGACAGTAGTTAGATTTTGAAATTTACATACCATTTTAGTAAAAGGAGTTGTTAAAACTATTATTTATGTACATAATCTAATCTTAATATTTAGTTATGCTCAATTCTGAGTACAAGCAAGAAATAGTGGCATAAAAATATTATGCTGAAACTTAGCATATATCTTATAATTATTCTTTAAGTTCTTAGAAGTTTCTTTCCACAACAATACACTGTTCTGTATGATGACACTTGGTATTTCAGAATTTACATGATGTGAAAAGGGAAATTGAGTGTGGGATGCATTTTGATTTATAATCTCAGGAAGATAAAATGCAGACTCTCTTGGGTTTTTTCAAAGTTTTTTCAAATTGGCTTTAATTGTATGCTTTTTGCACCAGCTCACCTGTGTGGAGAAAGATGGAATCACATTGGAGATGCCTGCCTCCACATAAATTCCAGTCGGGAAAGCTACGACAATGCCAAACTGTATTGCTACAATCTGAGTGGAAATCTTGCCTCACTAACAACCTCAAAAGAAGTGGAATTTGTTCTGGATGAAATACAGAAGTATACACTACAGGTAACTTGAGGAACTGAAATTGGTGCTTGTGTGAAACAAATTTGCTTTGAGAAATCTCTTCTAGGGTTTTGTCCAAAGAGAAGAAAGTTCATGCCTTCAAAGAAATGTGCTAAAGACTGGTATAAGTCATGTGTAGGATATTAAGAAAATCTCATGTTTAAAACAAATCACACGGCAGCTCCCAAGGTTTCCCCTTACCAGATTTAAATGCTAAAAGTTACTATTTACTTGGAAGAGAGTATTCGCTCAAGAGAATGGCTGGAACACTGATTTTGTGTTCTGGTTTCAGCTGTGATAGTTAATCCTGAAACTCAACACAGGCAAAGGCAGGGTCCAGCAATAGGGACGCATAACCCCATGCACCAGTGCAGATGTAACTTCTCCAGAAAAGCCAGTTTCCTCTGTAACTGGTTTGTGGGAACAAAGGGTCACAGAGAAGCTGCACTAGTATGTGAAACATGTAGCAATTCCCTGCACAGCAGCATTGGAATTAGCTGGAGCTAATTAGCTTTCTCTAATAATGGGGGGGGGGGAAGAGAGAGAGAGCTGCAAACTGTTCCATGCCTCTGGCAAATGCAGCAAGCTGCCACCAGAATATTCCCTAGAAAAGTGATCCATATTACTGTTGTTAACTATGGGACATAAGAAGGGAAATTACCTGTCCCTGGGTGGTCAGGTTCAATTTTTAGCTGTTAAATATTCAAATGCTTATTGCTGTGTTTAAACATCACTGGTTAAAGTATGTGGAATGTAAGACTGCTCATTTCAAAATATGAAACCCAGCAGTGCACACTCAGATGGGATGTCTTAGCAGAATATGGTTCTGATTTTTACAAGCAAATCAGTTGTTCTTAGCAAGGGACATTTTTGGGAGTGTGTATTTTGTTTTGTAGAACATGCAGCACTTTTTCTGGATAAAATCCTCAAATTTTTGAGTAGTTTAGGATTTTACAGTTACAGGAAAATGAAGGATAATTGTGGATAATAATTAAAGCTTAAATCAAACTAGTATGTGATTTACAAAGTTGTTAAGAAGTGGATGAATCGAGATCATTCAAAGGAAATAGCAGTTAAGGATTGCCTTTATGTTATTACTGAATCTGAGAGCAAGAGGTTAGGGACATATGTATTGTGGACAAAAATATTCTGTTATCCTTTTTAGCATTCCATTGCAAAATGTAGATTCAAACATAGGTTATGTACTTGAGGTCTTTGTGTTTTTTCCCAAATAAATATAGGAACTGGACTGAGAAAGTATTTTTTACTAGAAAGACACTTATTTTCTATTTTTTGCTAATGAAGGAGAGAAATCCTTCCATGTCAGAAGTTCTTCCTTGATATTGTATTTACTGCAGCCTTGAAACACGTTTCATCTGTCCACTCTTTGATGAGTTAATGTTGAAAATGTAATTGAAACAAAAACAACAACAAAATAATATTGGCAACGTGATTGCTGTGGTTATTTATTTTACCACCATTTTTCCTTTTTGCTTGCCTTTTCCCTGATTCCTATTAACATACTGCACAGGATGACTTCAAATCTAATGTGTGATAGACTATTGATATGACTGATTTTGCCTGACTGGCTTGAGAAATAGAATAGAATAGTAGATGAGAAATAGCTTTTTTTTAGTGTTTGGAAGCAAGATTTTTATTACATTTCAGAGCTTAGAACTTCTGCAAGGTGACATCCTGCTGAGCATATCTTTATTTAAATGAAGTACATCCTGAGCCAATGTGGTGATGTAAATTTGAGATACCTCAAATACAGTTTAAGCAATTGTAGACAAATGTATACACTTTAAGAATCTATCTTGAATTAAACAATCATTTAGCTGTCAGAACCTCTAATGAAATTCTGCCATGAATTATCCTGGTGTTTTCAGTGGCACTTAGGAAAAAAAAAAGATTTTTTCATTCATATCTATCTGTCCAGCTGCATTTACGCAGTGCGATACATCCTAAATGTGTTATCAAGTGTGACAGAGGCTCTCTGAAACTTCTTGATCTTCTTTTGCCTGCCTTTCCCTCTCAAACTGCAATCATAATGATTTAAAGAGTGAGATTTCATTTTAGATGGCTTGTTTCTGTACCAGGTGCTGGTGGGGAGTTCACAAATGGAGTCAGAGCTGCTGTAAGGTGAACACCGTGGTTTTAATCTCTATTATCTGCAGTAGAGTTTGACTTGGGTGGTTAATGTTAAAGGCTTTAAAATCTTTAGCCTGGGAAAGAAAAAAAGGTTCCCGTTTCACCTGAAAACAAAAAAACTTTTCAGGATTAATGAATGTGTCAGAGCAGCATTTGGAAATAAGAATATGATTCTGACTTTGTCCTTGTTATTTGGTTTTCTTATGCTGAGAAAAGAAAAGCAACTTAGGTAGCTGTTGTGTATTTCACAAACTGTCAAATAGTATCAATAAATCTTCAGCCTTGAAGGACTGCAGCATTCTTTATTGTTAATAGAAACATCATGTGATTTTTGTAGATTTTTCCTAATACACGAAGTCCTTCTTCTGGGACAACTTTTACCATGTTTAGAAGTTCCAGAGGGAGGGGCTGCCANAGGACAATTCCTTTATCATGTTTAGAATAATACATCAATGCATTGGAAAGTTCCAGAGGGAGGGGCTGCCATTCTCTCCATACCCTATCCAGACCTCATTGTGTATAAATAATTTCTCCTAATCCCAATACTAAACTGGAAATCAATAGGTTGCCTCCTTTTAAAGGAGAAGGTTCATTTGGTACTAAAGAAAGGGAAAAAACAGAGATCTATGTGGTATGAACTCAAAACATTGTTGAATTTGCAGATGTATTTTAAAATTATCCCCAGCAGTTTAAAGTCTAGTTTGTATTGTTCATGAAAAATAAATTAAATTCTGTCGGAGAATGCCAAAGTAAACACAATAGATAGGCTGCAGATTCCCACACTAAAGAAAAATGACACTTAATATTTTTTTCTTACATGCTTTTATTGACCTAATAAGCAAAATATTATGAAAGGGAAGATTTGAATTTCTCTGAAAAATAAATTAAACAGCAATATGAGGTTAATTTACTGTTCTTCATAATATTCAAATGTTGTATATTCATTTAAAAGTGCAATTAGCTCTCTTGGGAGTTTGCTTGCAACTGTGGGATTTAACTAAAAATAATAATTTCCTTGTTAGCATGCAATATATTCTGAGAAGATTTGGTTTTGGTGTAGTAAGCACAAACAAAGAAGAGAACAGTTTTACACAAAGCCTTTCATTATATAAACTGTTTGCAACTTTTCCTTTGACTCACTGCTCATAAGGCTAAGCATCTTTTTTATAAATTACACTTGAGTGTAGGTTGGAGTTAATTAGTGAGCTTTGCATAGCAATGTTATTCCTTGTTAGCTTAAAGTATTCTCTGAGGGCTCTGTGATTCTGTGGTTTTATAATGTGTGTGATTGTGGTGAAGTTGACATCTACTCTTGGTTTCTGAATTACTCCCTCTAGAACAGTTTCTACCAGTCCTGCTTTCCTATTGTGGTTTTAGAAGTCTAATAAATTATTTTAGCACTTTGTCTCCATTTTACAGTTGCATTGACTGTCCATTAGCTCACCTCTAGTTTAACTGTCAACACTGAGGATTAGGGGAGGTCAACTCACTTTGGATGCCTGAGAATGCAAATTTTCCCCTAAAATTGTCCCCTATAGAGAAGAAATTCCTAGAAGAAACCAAAGTCCCACTGGAATACTGGCTATAATCTCTGTAGATGGAAATTGGGGAAGTTCTATTTTTTTCAGTTTGCCAGATTGTACATTTTTTTTTAACCAATTGGACTAGAGAATGGTTTAAAAAGAGTAGGAGAATTAGGTGTTCTTGTGACCTAATGCATGACTCCTACTATTAATTGCATCCAGATTGCATCATATGTGTCTAATAGATGCAGAGACACTTAAAACTCATAAATCTTTCTTCCACTGCTTAAAATGTGTCACTGGGTAAATATTTACAAAATGTGGAATTGATGCAGTTAAGGAATGGAAAACCCAGCAGTGTGTCTGTGTAGAACACTCTGTTCCTCTTCACAGAGCTGCTTTTTTCAGGAAGTAGGTTTTTTGTTCGGAATGGTGCAGGAAAGAGTCAAATTTCAAGCCTTTCTCCCATTTGAGAATGTTGTGGAAATATGGGCACTGAGAGGCCACAGTATTTTCAAAGTTTAATTGTATGTTTCATCCTAGAGCAACAAATCAAGGAGTTCAAACAATTCCTGAGAAGTTTGTTGAATTTCGTTTATAAGGTGTTGTGATGCGCACAATAGAAAATGAGACATCAGTGTATTATACACTTTCAGGACAATTTGCGATCCAAAATAAAAGGAATTTAAATAAAGGTGGAGATAAATTTTTCAGAGAGATATATACTTCCTCAGTAATTTGCATAATAAGGAAACAGGGGACATTTTTGAGCCTTAGTGGTAGTTGGCTATTCAGTAAAGGTAGTCTTGCTCACTTCACTCATCTGCAAATTACTCAGCCCTCATTAGTTTAGTGCTGACTCAGCAGTAGTACCTGAAAAAATGTGTCATGAGTAGAAATGATGCCTTTCACTTTAGGTCTCAAAGCAACTTCACCTGATTTAAATTCTCTGAGTAAACAGTGGATTTAACACGAGCTATCAGCTTTCTAGTTAAGGTTACACAATTTTCCTTTCTAGCGTAGTTCCATAATTACTATTTAAAAAACTAATTAAAATTTTCTGATTTAGAATAAGAGAAGAGCATATTTTTTAAGTTATTAGTGATCAGTGTTTTATAGATTCCTGTTATGGCTAAAAGTTGGCCTTGTGTTCAGCTTAATAGGACAGTAGATGAGATTACAGAATGTTGTTCTGTTGGTATGCATTGTATGACTGCAGTTTTGCTCTTCTGTCAGATGAAAATAAAGCCTTGCCCAGCAATTTTTCTCAGAATGTAATAATTCTGAAATATTTGATTTCTCATTTAAAAAGATTTTTTGGCAACTTTTTTTCAATGTTATAAAAGATGGTTCTATGAAAACAGGTAAACCGTGATCAGCTGTGTTTCAACCATGAATATAATGTTTCTAAGATGGGCTGTGGATTCTAAAAAATAGCCTAGAATGATATGGGTGGGAGGACAAACGTATTCTTGAGAGGATTCCAAATTTTAAATAGTGTAGTGGGATAAAGCTATACAGTATTTCTCAATATATATTTGATTATGTTATCCATTGCAACATTAGTAAGGCTCATTACAAATTTTCCAAGATGGATTTGAGCACCTGCTGTGTATTGCATTGCTTTGGGGTTTTTTTGTTTTGTTTTTTAAACAGATTTTTAAACTTGCCTAGAATGCTCGTGTGAGCTTGTTGAGTTGTTGTTGATATTGTTTTAAAATGAATTGTGTATGATATATCAAGGGAGCTTTTAGAGATATGCATATATAGAAAGAAAGAACAAGTCTTCAGAACTCTCTCAGGAGTAACGTTCTTCCCACTTATGTGTTGAGTAAATATCACCTGAACTTCCAATAGATGAGTTGGTTTGCACTGTATTTTTCACTCATCTGGTTTGGTAAAAAACATTTTTCAAGAGGCATGGGAGCTAGAATCTTGCATCAGCAAGTTCTGGTTCCAGAGAACTGGCAGTCTCATTTCCTTCCTGTCTGATCATCTTCAGAAGCACCTTTAGCAAAACATTCAAAGTAAATGAAACAGTTTTCTACATTCATTTTGCATTAAATGAAACAACCATAGAGTTCAAGTGAAGGATGTTCAACTCCCATTATTATATCAACTCTTAAGCCTGAAGAAGAAACTGGATTGGCATTTTCAGTCAACACATTTGAAGTCTCTTGGCTGCTTCAAGTACTTTGAGATTCCCAGCTATTCTGACTAAACCTCTCATCAGTTTGAGAGATAATTTATACTAGATTTATGCCTTTTTTTTTTTTTTTTAAGAAATTAGTTTGATAGCCACAGAGCCCTGGTGGCTGCAGGTATCTCATGTGGAACTTCTTGAATGCGCTTGTTGTGATTTCATTTTTCCTGTTGGCTTCCATGCAGTGCACCAGCAATCATTTTTGGTGATAAACTTTGATGATATCCACACACACTCTCTGCTATTGCCAGCAGTCTTCACCTGTGGCCCACCACATGATGGAATTGATGCCACGTAATTGAATATGCATGTTAAGCACATCATTGGAGCATTTGGGAGGCCTTACTTGGATAATCTGTGCTTGGCATCCTAACAGCATGGCCAGAGAGGCCTGAGTGGGCCTGCAAGGTCACAGCTTCCATGGTGTGTATTTTATAACGTGCTCATCAGCATTTGGGTCTGTATTTTTGGTGCTTTATCCTAGCAAAGAGCCAGAGATGGCACATATGGAATTTGAGCTGCCTGACATGATGACTGTAAGCTGTCCAGATAGTACAGCTATTAAGAATGAATATGACTGGGATATGTGTTGCTTTTGCTGGAAGTCTTTCATTTCAGGGATGCTGCTTTTATCTCCTATGGCTGCTTTGGCTTTCATGATTCTACCTGGGACTTTGTCATCATTAAAGGGGTTCCAAGACAGTCTCCTACTCAAATGGAAGAATTTATTTCCAAATATCACTGTTGCACTGTCAGGTTTCATTATTGGCTCACATACTTTTTCACCATAGCTGGAATAGGAACCCTGTTTTTTATATACTGATGCTGAGGCCAAATTATTTGGCAGTGCAATTGAAACAGTCAGTAATATGTTAAAGATTCTCTTGGCTGGAATCCCTCAATCCCAAAGTAGGCATGTAGGGTTGGTTTATGTGTGTGTTTGTCAGCAATTTATCCTGCCTAAGCCCCTGACATTTTTTTATATGTGCTTGTGTGCACACTCAGCACCTACAGGGAGCTGTGTAGATATATGTGTAGGTATCTAAGGTTTTCTGGTCCGTGTGGACCACATACAAAAACAGGACTGTAAGCAACTAAACAGCAAGTAAGACAACAGATGTATTATCTACCATTTTCAAGATGCCCAAGTTCCACTTCTACTGTTTGCATCATGTTCTTTCTGGTATCCAGAACATGTGAGTCCTCACAGACACCTGAAAAATTGGTCACCTGGGGTAGCAGTGGAGTTAGGAAGTAAATACAGAAGTAAGACACGAAGTGGACGGTGATAATTTTGCTGAATGTTCTTGTTGCTGTTCAAGAACCCATCACTGCTTATGGAATGAAACATTTCTTAGTGATTTTCTGGTTTATTTAAGATTGTTCTTGTGTCCCTAAGTGTTAGTTGGTAAAGCAATTTTTGTTTGGTCATCTTAACTGAGAGTACAGAAGCAGAAGAGAGCATAGGGAGTACATTTTAGGGAGGTCAGGAATACCAATTATCTACCTACTGATTCTTTTAAAAGGTATTTACCACTGGTATTTTTGAAACAAAATTAATAATCCTTCGTATTTCAATTTTCTCTAACAAGATGGGAAAAAAGAAGGAATGCTGTGATTGTGTGTAGAGTTAAGAGTACTGAAAGATTTTCTTTTCAGCTATGGGTTAAACCTGAGTGGCCAGAGAAAATATGGGATCAAAGGTGAAAGATCAGTGATAGAGAATGGCAGTAACTCTTGGTTTACTTGTGGAATACATAGATCTTTGCCTGTGGCAGGTTCCCTTTAGGTGTATTTTAGTGTTTTACTTACCTTGTAAATTAAATCAGTTGTGAACCTAATTCACAATCAGATCAATATCTCTGCTTTGGAGCTAACAGTGTGTATCCTCTGCCTGGGCAGGCAGCTGGGTTTGGTATTCTGGCATCCACCTGCCATCATGTACCTGTCAGAGCCTCGTTGTCTCTCTGTATCTCACTTCTGTGTTTAAACTGGGCTTAATGAACACTGCCTGCACAGAGATTACACGAGGAAACATGTTTGGTTTGGGTATCTTGAGACTTTTACACCAATGGTGGCAAGTAATGCATGTAGATTTATCCTGGAACATGCAAACACCTTTTTTTCCTTAAAATATGCTTTTTTGCTTGGTGTATAAAGATGAAAGGATAAAAATCAGTAGAATCTGTGATGTAGTTTTACTGATACATCCTAAATATGTTTTAAAAATTTGTGCTTTTAGTTTTTTCTAGACTATGTTTTATAACTTATAAATCAATAATGAAAGTATATTCAGTGTGTATTTAACAGCATTGGAAATGTAAATGTGCCACTGTTATCTCTGTCTCTGAATTGCCTAAAGTAGATCAGTATCAGCTCTATGGACTTTAGAGGATAGGATTTATCCTGCTTTTTCCTGAACTTTGATTTCTCTGAATTGCTGTTAACTTACATGTATTTCATTATCCACAGTGGCCTAGCAATTAGTAATTGTACAGTAGCCATGGGGAAAAAGCCAAACAATTTCATTATGACCTATATCCAAAATAGAAAGCAGAATTGTCTTTGAACAGAATGCAGGATTTTAGTAGAAGAGAAGGATATAGGGAGTGGAGTTTTTGTTAGGGTTTTTGGGGATGTTCAGCAAGATAGAACAATGTGTGGACAATGATTGATGAGGTCATAAAGTGAGATAAGAACATGGTGAATTCTGAAAATGTGACGTTGTTGCTGTTGAGCTATTTTTTTAAACATTTTATCCAGACAAAAAGCATTTTAAATTATTCTCTCCCATTTGTTTCATTTTCACCCACAGAAAATTTCACCCTGGGTGGGTTTGCGCAAGATCAACATCTCCTACTGGGGCTGGGATGACATGTCCCCTTTCACAAACACCACCCTGCAGTGGCTCCCTGGAGAGCCCAACGACTCCGGCTTCTGTGCCTACCTGGAGCGGGCGGAGGTGGCGGGGCTGAAGGCGAATCCCTGCACTGCCATGGCAGACGGCCTCGTGTGCGAAAAACCCGTCGGTAAGGAGCCCCTTACCCCCAGGAACTGATGCTGTGGGGAAGAGCAAGCTCTTTAGGGTTTCATTTGCCTGAGAGGGATTTGGGGACAATTTGGATTAAATAATTACAAATATATATATGTGTGTATATATATATATATATATATTTATTTTTTTTGGAAATAGCTGTAATCTATTAATATTCCTAAAGCAGTAAGTATTTATTTGAGAATTAGTTCACATGGCTTATTTTGCATTACACCAGAAATCTTAGTTTGCCTCTAAATTAGTAATAGTCAATGGTAACAGTAGCTGTAGCCACATGTGGAGATATTCAGCAATTCTGATGTGTTCTTTCTGAATCTTGCTGAATATTAGTGAATATCTTAAAGCTGTAAAAGATGGACAAATCCAAAATTCTGGTTTCTGTCTCTTAGGTTTGTTTGTGTATAAAGTTTACTGTGACAAACTGGAGTGCTCAAGTTAACATACATTAAAATGGACTCTGTGAGCTGTTGTATGAGTCATGCTCAGTTTTGCATATTAAATTTAGTAAAATATGATTATATTTATATACAGAAACATAAATTTGGATCAAAATATTTACAGCTAATTAAGGAAGAAACCCCTTCAAGAGGGATTTTTCTAATGGAACAAATGATGAAAGAAAAAGGAGATTGAACTTGTGTTCAAAATGATAAAATATTTGTGATCATTCTCCAGTCAGTCCCAACCAGAATGCCAGGCCCTGCAAAAAGCCATGCTCCCTGAGGACAACCTGTTCCAACTGCACGAGCAATGGCATGGAATGTATGTGGTGCAGCAGCACCAAACGATGTGTGGACTCCAACGCCTACATCATCTCCTTCCCGTATGGACAGTGTCTGGAGTGGCAAACTGCCACCTGCTCCCGTGAGTATCTTAGTGAATGTTCATCTTACTAAATATATTGTTAGATTTCTTTTTTACTCAAAAGAGCTGGAGGGATTCAGCACATTCACTGGAGAGAAAAAGATTTTCAAGTGAATGACCTTATATAGCTACTAGTGTGAGAAGTCAGTGCTGAGTATGCATTTCTTAGAGACAGATAAAATGCTGGCAATTCTTTGATGATGAAATATATTTAGTCTTTTGAAACTGTGCAAAATATTTATTCCTTTCAGAAAAAGAAAAACTACCATGATTGATTGTATGACCTGTGTTAGTGCGACAAACAATCACCATGACCTGGAACAAGATACTGTTAAAATTAGATAGTCAGTATGTAGAACTTAGACTTAAATAATATCAAGTTATTCAGAAAAGGAAGTGTGCTGAATTTTTAAAGATTTAAGTGTTCTGATTTTTTTTTTTTTCAGATTCAGGATATGCCATTTTCCTAACATGCAAAGATAAAAACAAAGTTTTAATAATGATAGTAGTAGTCTTGAGAATATTGTAACACAAATGCAAAACAGATGATCTTGGTCTTCCTTAGATTCTTCTCCCTTGCAGATGGGGATTATTAACCCTTGGTCCCTAATAATTAGCTCTTGCAGATTGTTCATTCTCTCTATGGAAGTAGAAGGAATTCCATTAGGCCATCAGGCAGGTAGAGGAGATACAGAAAACTTCTGTCCTGTGTGATCAGACTGGGTCAGGCTGCATTAATGTTCAAGGTTGCCCGTTTCATCCTTTGGGGACAAGAGGCAAGTGATTTCTGACTTTGTCAAGGAGCAGAGTTACTCCCTGGATATCCCCTTTGGAAGCACATTTCATCAGAGCTTGGTGCAATGTCTCTTCAGGAGAATGAGCCATCTCCTCCAAGTCCCATTCAGTGTGTCAGGCACAGCTGCTCCTTCCCAAGCTGGGAGCGACTGGAGTCAGCCCCATGCAGTTCCAGGGTTTATTGGTGCCATAATTGGTGTGGATGCTGGACTGAGCTGCATGGTGCCTTATATTCTTGTTTTAGTTGAGGTTTATTTAGAACAATTCCACAGTCACCATCGTTCAGAAGACTGGCTCTTAGAATTTTTCAGGATTTCTGAAGTGTACCTTTGGACTCTCCTTGTTGCTCTACTCTGAGAGGGTTTTTCTGGTTACTTCTGATTTCCTTTCTCTCTCCATAAGGGTCTTTTGATATCAAAGCCTTTGGAATCTTTTATTTGTGGATGTCTTGTGACAGGATTAATGATCTTTACAGCAACAAGTAACTTGCTGTCAGGACCATAATTAGATCATGATTCCATTTGATAGGTTATGGATACAAATTGAAAAAACCCCAAAGATCACAAAAGGCAATTACTTGCTTTCACCTAAGCCTCAGGAAAATAGGACGTAAAACAAGTTCTTGATGTGTCTGTAAAAGGAACCATTGATATATTCTGATTTTAGGAGAGAAAAAGAACTGTATGTACCAGGCCACTACAAATCTGGGTTAAAGGGAAATAAGGCATAGGAAAGCTTTTCCTTCAGGCTTAACTGGCCAAGAGCCCATATTCCTCTAATTGAGGTTCCTTCTTCATCCTTAGCAATCATAAAATGTAATGAACCAGGACCATGTTGAGCTGTTCTGGTAAACTTTTCAGGTAAGTTAGTAAATTTCAGGTATTAATCCAGGTTCTAGTGCTCAGGTTCAGTGTAACAGGACCATTTAATCTCTTGTCAATAGGATTGGAATAATTCTGTAGTTATATAAAGGTTTCTCTCTCGTAACCATTCACAGAACTTTTTTTTCCTCTCCTGAATAGGAATCAATATTGTAACTTATAAAATATTGATAGTGAGTTGTGGCAGAACATAAATAGGTTGAAAATCTGGAGATAAAATTGACAGAATACCACATCAATGATGCTTGTGTTTTTGAACTAGCAGATATTATGTCAGCCTGAACTTTCAATTCAGTTTTTCTCTTTGTGTAGTGTTTGCACGTCACACTGATTCAATTTGTTTGGGGAACATAAGAAATTGTTTTTAATTTGATTGCTATTTTTGTCAGGTCTGTAAAAGTTTATATTAAATAAGGCAGAAGGGATTTGCTATATACCAGTTCAACATTATGTAAAGGCAATTTTGTATGAAAATGTACTTTCTATTCAAAAAATTAGAAAAAAACAAGATTCTGTGACTGTAAGCAGTTTTTCCAGAGTTTTATAGCATCAGATATTTTGCATTTAAACAAGAAAATGCATGTCCAATTGAGGCATGGTTCAGATATTACTTTAGTCTAAATGACTTGAAAATTTTGTTAGGTAAATATATCATTATTGCTGCTGAAGTAATGAATTATTAAGTGGATTCCCTTATCAGGGGATAATGTTTCTACTTGAAGAACAGACTGGAACTATACCTTTAAAAAAATCCTCCTTGTTTTTAAAATTTTATTTTTTATTTTGAATGACAAATTTCTGAGCTTTTGGATGTTTTGCTCTGAATGAAAAAAAAAAAACTCAGACAAGCATGTATGATTTAAAATACAAAAAACCCCAAAACAACTGAGAACTTCACATTTATTTTCACAACTTGGAATTAAAAATGAGGAATGCTGTTTTATTGGTGACATATTGTCATTTTAATACCTACTTGCCAAAAACTTGTATTTCCATTCTTCCCTACATCTTCCATCCATTATGACTTTTGATCGAATAGCTGACAGTTGAACAATCTTGGACCACCTCTAGAATTTCAAAGAAAACAAAATTGCTGCTTGAATATCCCCTTCTTCCATCAACAATTGCTTCTCAGCTCTCTTCAGTTTTTCAGCTGAATGCCACTGCAGATAATAGCTGAGGATTTTCACTTTTGGTTCTGTTTTAGCCTCTGTAAAGATAGTGCAGCTGATACTTAAGGGCTTTATAAATAGCAGCATGAGTATAAATAGCAGCATGAGATTTGTTGGGATTGTTTAGAGTGCAGCTCTGAAAGGGCAAGACAGCCAGTGCAGAATGATGGTCTTTATTTTTCTGCTGATTTTCTAACGTATTCAAAAGCCCAGATTTGTATCATTCAGCTTCAGCTCTGATGGTTTAAAACTGATTTTTCATGTCTGACAGTTTGCAACAACAGTTGGCCTTTTCCCATCCCTGCTATTTTCCATGTTTGGGAAGCTTGAAACATTTCCTCCTGTTTGGAGTCTTCCAAGTCTTATTGAAGATCTCTTGCTTCAGCTTTCTGTGCTGTTAAAACTTTTTTGAGATTCACTCACATTCTTCACTGCCTGTTTTCCTGATACCTCCAGGTATCTTTAGACTGTGCAGTATTTTTTCTTTCTACAGTTTTCATTACTTTTAAACAATTTTAATAGTTGCTGAAGTCAGAGGAGCTGGCTTTATTCTGCTGTCAGTTAATTTAGTTAGCAATTAAATCATTCTGCTTAGCATTCCTTTTGTGGACCAGAGGAGTGTGACTGGTAACTTTGAACATCATTTGGACGCAGATCCTGGCGCCAGCTGGGCCAAATTGAGAGGTCACCCTCACGTAGAAGCCATTTGAGTGTCCTTCAAAATAACTTGGGAATCTTTAAATTACTTTCTTCTTTTTAAAAAGAAACTTACATAATTCTGGCTTCACAGCAGCAGCTTACCTTCATGTGTGCTTTTAGAATTTAATTTTAGAAGTCTATAAAGTTAATGACAGGGACCTATAGTGATCAATGTTTGAATGAGTCTGATGTTAATTTGATCCAGTGTTACAACAGTAATTAAACTAAGATGTATCAGAAAAAGCTTGAAGAAGCTTGGAAACTTTAATAGTGTTCTTGAAGTTACTAAAATGTTAATTTCTTATTAATAAAAAATGACTGTAACTTCGGAATAGAAATGTTATTTGGTTCTAAACAGATTTTAAATATGAGGAAGACTGTTTAATTAATTTAAAGAATAGAGCATAAAAGATCTACAGGGAGATTTGGATTTTAGAATGCAATTTTAAAAATGAAACTTGATTAACTGATGAGAACCTTAATATATAGTTAATTAAAATGGGTCTGAATTAGGACTTGGGGGTTGAGATGTCTGGTTTGCTAGCTTGTTTCAAAAGCTGTATGTAAGAAGACTGAGTCATATTTGTAGACAAATACTCAGGTGACATACAGGGGTACTTTGTGCCCAAAATAATTCTTGGTTTGAATTTGAATGATCCTGTGGTTTTTTATATTTTTAAATATTATCACTCTTACCTGATTTATTGACATTGTATTGAACTCTAGAGTTTTCCTGCTGGAAGGGCTGTTTGTCTCAGTAAAATTAGTAATAAATGCATTATATACTACTAATAAGTAAAGAATATGTATTTTCTTGTGTGTCTAATGAAGATGTGCAATATTCTTGTTCTGTTTCATTATCTTTTTTGATTTGGAGTTTTTATTGTTGCATTGTGGTGTAACAAACACCTGCTGCGTGTTTTGTGATCTTTAAGGAAGTACAACTTCTAATGAAAACTGAGATATTCTTACTAGTATTACTGACTTTTTTTAAAATTTGCACGTGGAAAAAGAAATGCTCCATCTCCTGTTGTAAAATCCAAGCATCTTATTTAAAAAACAATGCATTAATATTGTATTCCCTGTTCTAAAGCTCAAAACTGCTCTGGGCTGAGGACCTGTGGACAGTGTTTGGAACAGCCAGGGTGTGGATGGTGCAATGACCCCAGTAACACTGGCAAAGGACAGTGCTTGGAAGGCTCCTCAAGAGGCCCAATGAAGCCTATCAGTGTCCACTCCAATGAGATGGTGCTTGATGCTACTCTTTGCCCAAAAGAAAAAAATTATGAGTGGTCTTTCATCCACTGTCCAGGTAAGATTTGCTTCCATTATTTCTTATATTTGAAATAAGAGTTTAAGCACACCAAAATAATTGTTGTTGTAATGTAATTGTTCTAAGTAATGCAAATAGCATTTTCATCAAGGCTTGTTTTTTACAAAATATCTCCTAAATATCGAGTTTGTCTACTGAACACAAGTGTAGGCTGACATGTGAAATGCAATGCAAGTAGTTCAGCCCAAACTGCCATTTAGAAATCAAAATATATGAATTTTCTTCAGGTCTTGCTTTCTTCTGGCTTCTGTATCCATCAAAGATTGGAACTGGGGAGAAATTATCCATAGGAGAAGACTGATGGACACAAAATTCCCTCCTGCTCTTGCCAAGTCCAGCTGACTGTCAGAATGGGGGGCTGCCAAAACCTGCACTGTGCTTCCAGCTGACCTTTTAGACACAGAGTGAATAGAGCATGAGCCTGTGTAGCCTTAAAGAGACTCTGAAGTCTAAATTTGAGCCACACCAGTCTGATTATAGTATTTTAATTGAGTTCATTGGAAAACTAAGGAAGATATCAGGTGCTATAAGACAGTGAAAGCTGTGCTGGTGCAGCCTCCTGTGTGGAATTCACCCAACCCTGACAGCAGAGTGTGGAAGCAGCAGTGGAGGACTGCAGGCAAATAGAAAGCACACAGGGGACTTTGGCAGCCTTCTAGAAGTCATTTACAATAAATAATACAGTTTAAAAGACAGCTTGAAGACTTTAGTATTTTTTGGGGTTTGTTTTTGTTGGTTTTTTTTTTTTTTTAGAATAAATAGCGTAACTGTGCTAAAGTTATTTTTCCAGAGAATGTTCTATTGCTGATAATTTTGGAAGCTAGAGCTTCTATAGGATCAATACTTTTGTGGGTACATGCAGCTGTGTTTGCTTTCTTGTCTGCCTTTTTCCTCAGTTTATTCTCTCTGTTGTGTATGCATATATATAGAGTGAGGGTGTTTTTAAAGTTTTAGAATAATGAAATGAAATATAAACCCCAGTGAACACTGTTGCATATTTTCAGTTAAAACCAAAGAAACCTTCCACATCATCTAATACTACTTCCTGAACAAAGAAGCTTCTAGTACGTTTCTGGAAACAATAGAATGGCATTCTATTGTTGTTGTATAGAAATTTCATTACTTAGTCTATATATTGATAAGTGGATTTTTAACCCTTCAGTGCCATGCATAATTTCTGCCAATAGTGAAATTGTAATAGGTAAATATATTGCTTGTCTAAACAGCTGTGTTTAATATTTATTCTTGATGGATAAAATTCTGCATTCATTGTATGTACTTATCAAAAATTTACTTAAGTTCCGCTTCAGTTTAACATTCCCTAGCTTTATGAGTTTAAGGGACAAATAGTACAGAAGTCATAGAAATAAAATTTCAATTGATGTGAAATTCTTTTTGATCTCTTTAGGCTGGAGGTTTTGTTCCTAAGATTTTGTTTTCATTTTCATAGAATATTTTCTGTAGTGGATTATACTAACACAATTTATTCTTAGCACAACAATCATTTGATGTACTTGAAACAAGATAGAATTAGACTAAGTCTATGTAAGCCTACTGAACAGTTTGCAGTTAGGATGAAAATATAAATAGATTATACTATGCAGTTTGGAGATTATTCTGCCACATTGATGAATAATTGGCTGAACCATTCATGTTCATTCAGGCATGCACTTATTTTTCCTTCTAGTCCATATCCATCCTCCTTATAGTGCCACTGGGCAATAGTGCTGCTGATAAAAATTTTAAATTGCTTCTCATTTTCTGTTTGTTCAAAACTTTAAGATTAGTATTCATCAGGCAGTATAGAAAATGGTTTTTTTTTTGTGACTGGTCATTTTGAAATCAATAGGCTTCAAATAAGCTGTCATAGTATTTCTTTTGATATGTATAGAATTTTATTTTCATCAGATTCTTAGTTTAACTGAACTATTGTTATAAATAAAATTGCAAATAACATATATATAAAAAGAAAAGAAAAATAGCTTTGACATTCACCTCATGAGAAGAAAGGTTTAGGTAGAATGCAAGCCCAAGTTTTTCTTTAAAGTGTAAATTTCTCCTCTGAAAAGCAGTGTGAGTAGATTCTAACTAGTTTGTTTAAAACTAGATGAAGTATCTTTACACTAGATCCAGATTGTAATGGAGACACCCTTTTCATAAATTTTCCTAGTTTTAACTATTTTCTTAAAACTATAATTGCCAACAATTGTCAGCTTCATCAACTATTTCAACACAGAGGTCAAAAGCAAATTAGACATAAAATTGCTTCTCTCCAGGGCAGCCTCACTGAGGATTCAGCTGAAGTACATTTTTGTGTGTGAGGAAAATGACTTTGTTGCTGCCAGTGATGTACATTAAAAGAACTTAAGGAAAAAAGAACTTTTACAATTTTAACTCCTAATTCTTGCTTAATGGTCATTACTGTGTCTCATTAATTTAATGACATTTAAATTATTTAATTCTGATGTCTCCAGTTCAATTGCACTGAACCAGCTCTGAAATTTATTGAACTTGCACTTCTGACTTTTTTCAATGAGATGCATATTTTTAGGGAAATCACCAAATATATAATGTAATTTTTCTATGGTGTGTCATGTCAATTGTGGATTGCATTACTTCTTATTGTGGATATATTTTTTTGAATTTGTTTTAAAATCTCTTCCATTTACTTTGACTCAACAAAATGTAAGAATTCAGAGCTGTCATATATGACTAGATAATATTATGACTTGGAGAAAACTAAACTTTACAATTCAGGTTGCTTTTATCACCCTATATAACACAAAAATTCAGAAATACAAAACTAAGCATTAGCAAGAATAGAAAATTTATAAATCAATTGCCCACTAGTTAGAGAAGATTAATATTAAGCATTTGTCCTACACTATGATATAGTCTTAATTAGGCAATCTTACTTTAATAGAACACTTCTTTAATGTACTCTGTTTTTACTTTTGGCTTATTGGGCTGTATTTTTTTTTTTACATTTGCTTTGAGTAATTTAATGTGTAAAACATGTACACAGCCCCCAAACTGGAGCTGCAGCTCATGGTACTTCTGTGTACCTTTTCCTGAGAATGGCAACAAACTGCAAAAGAGGGAGGCACCACTAAGGTGTCTAAACCCCAAGTGTTCTTGGGAAGAATAGGGCTTGAGATTTCTAGAGATTTAGTCAAGATAGTGAGAAAACCTAATAGTACAGAAATGTTTAATGCTTGTTTGGAAGATTCTCTAGGCATAGTTACAGAAGAAAGAAGAGATTGTCATCTTGGGAGGTTTTAATGGTTTATGAGCCAAGTCTGGCAGTGGCTATAAATATATTAAGTTACTAAATTATAAAATGGCTCTAAAAACTGTTAGAGAATCCTCTTTATTCCCCTAGCCAAGACACCAGTCACTGTGACATTTAAATTAAAAATCCAAATTTTTAAAAAAATACAATCTTACTGTGATAGCTGTCCTCTTCCAAGTCTTCTGCCCACTTTGGCACTGAAGAATCGACAGGTCTGACATGGTTTGACATTTGACAAGCTGCTATAATTGGCAGATTACTAATCTACTGGGCACCATGAGCTCTGAAGCTCCACTCTATAGAGAGGTCATCCTTCAAAACCTGGCAGCAGGATCAATGATTCTGGCAGGATTCACTTTGTGATTTTGCTGCAGGAGTGATCAGTGTTTTCTGAGTTTCCCCAAAATGTGAAGCTCTGGAGTGGAGCTCTGCTGCAAGATCAGTGGTTTATAGTGCTGTTATTTGATAAAAAGCAATTTTATGCTTTCAAGGTCAGGAGTGAAAAAATTATGTCAATAGGAATCCAGGTTTTTTACTTTCACCAAAATCGACTGTAGTGAGGAGGGACTGGAGCTGTTTGATGTGGTCCTGATGTCCTTAAAATTGCTTTGTATGCCAAAGCTAATGAGGGTCAGGACAATTAAAAATAAGATAATATTTAGTTAATTTATTTTGGAGGTTCTCTCTCCCCACTAGATATGTTTAGCTGTGAGTT
This sequence comes from Promerops cafer, assembly GCA_013398275.1. Taxonomy (NCBI): domain Eukaryota; kingdom Metazoa; phylum Chordata; class Aves; order Passeriformes; family Nectariniidae; genus Promerops; species Promerops cafer. The sequence continues at coordinate 557,647 of VZSE01010919.1, forward strand.
CATGTTCTCCATCACAGTAGGCTTACAAATGCTTCACATTTGCATGTAGGTATTGGAGTCTTCATGGAGTCTCAGTGACTTACTACCTCTTCAAAGATTTCTGAAATGCCTGGACAGCATTTTAAAGCTGTAAGGACTAATTCAATCACTCCAATGGCAAAAAAACCCCCCTTTCTCATCAACCCCCCTTAAAACTCGCATGCCACAACAGAGTTTTTGTATGAATTCAATGCTGTATTGCAATGCTGTTTTGAAGAGGTTCTGTGTCAAAGTGCAAATATATTTATAATGGTTATTAGTCAGGACTAAACACCTCAGAATCACATTTTACTACAATTTCGTAATCACATAGAGATGATTTTTTTCCAACGAGCAATTTACTAATGAAGCTTTAAAAATGTTGTATTCCAGCTTGCCAGTGTAATGGCCACAGCACCTGCATCAACAGCAATGTCTGTGATCAGTGTAAAAACCTAACAACAGGAAAACAGTGTGAGACCTGCATGCCAGGATATTATGGGGATCCCACAAATGGAGGACAGTGTACAGGTAAGTTCTTGTACTGGAAGTAAAAATAAGAAAACCAAAATGACGTTTTATGTAATGTGAATTTAATGTTTTTAATGTAATGTGAAATTAACTTTTCTTTAAAGGTTAAAAGTTTATTTTGTAGTACAGATGAGCTGGTCAGCTAAACTAATGATTCAAAATCAGATTTATATATTTAAAGAGAAACTCATTCAGAGTCATCATTTTGCAGTTGTTGCTCTCTCAGGAGGAGGAAGCTCCCTTGTTGGAGCAACACCTCAAATTATTTGAGAGATGTCATTAAATTCCATGTAAACAAACCCGTTAGAGGCAATGAGAAGGTACTTATAAATAAAGTTCAGTATCTGCCATAATGTCTGGTAACACCAATTTGTATAAATATGTGATGCTAGTGGACAAACTACGCTTTTAACAGACTAAAAGGTCTTACTCAGGTATAGTTGAAACAGAAAGGCCTGGTATTCTGAGGATGGCAAGGCACCCATACCTATTCCAAGTTTAGTTTTTAAGCTGCTGGACTGGAGGATTCTTCTTAAAGTGAAGGAGAGGATGAAGTCCAGTACTCCAGATGGTTTTTGTATATTGCTGTAGGGCTGCTTTTTCACTTGAGTGGGAGGTTTTAAATTCAACAGGAACTCCATCCCTTAAAACTGAATGCTGGAAGGAGGAACATATTCAAGATGAAAACTCAGTGAGGTTCGCTTTGAATCTAGGAGGGTGCTGGAAGGTTTTGTCCCATGACTTTTGCTTCTCTGTTACTGATGCTTCTTAAACCAGACCTTTGCTTCTCAAGGAATATTTCTTCATTTAAAGGGTTTCTTGGTTGCTCAGCACTTTAATGTGCAGTAGGCAATGCATAAAGATTCACATCTGGCAAACTCAAGCACAATATGTAAAAATTGTGTTCAAGGGGATAGAAAGATTAATGTCTACCCTTATTGACAATTGAACATTTTGCTGAGGCTTTATGGTGCTTTAAATAATTCTTAATAGTTCAGTTTTTCTCCTGAAGTTGACAAAATGTTCTTTTGCTGTCTGTATCACCTTTATGGCAAAATGATGTATTCATACAGCTTTTATTCTTCAGGGATACATTAGCTATCAACCAAATAAGCATTCCATCACCTTTAGTGAAATATGCGTGGTGCAATAATGGCTGAAATCAATTTATAAGACCAGTAAAATTATAAATTTTACAGCTTGTTTTTTCAAACCTAGTCTCTAAGAATGCATATTTTTATTGGTAGACATGATTTTAACAGGAGTTATTTTGGCTAGAGAATGCTTTAAAAATAAAAATGATAATAATTTTAATGCTTTATCTGCTACGGTATGTTATATTTTTAGTATAGAGCACATAAATATAGAGCAAATAAATATGTTTACATCCTTAGGATATTTTGAAGGCTGTAGGCATTGTGAACTGTTAGATTTTCTGCGGTATCATGAGTACTGGGATAGAGGTGCCCAAATTTGGGCCAGGGATTTCTGAAGGGAAAAAATACCAGTGATCCATAGATAAATCAAATCAATGTTACTGGGAATTAAGAGGATCTTGGAACCATAGCTGGGATCAGGCACAGTGCAAACATAAAGAAAGTAAGTAATGGTTCTGGTTTTTTTCCTCCTTTATTTTGCTAATGCTATTGTTAATGCAGAAAAAATTAAAAAAATTGGAAATTGGCTGGAAATTAAAACCATAATTAAAATAGAAACATACAGAGAAAAATATGAGTTGAAGAAAGGGCAACCCAGTTAGAAGCTGAACTTAAATGTGACTGAAATAAGGAGAAAATGAGAGAGGAAATGATAGGAAAAAGCCAATCAAAGGACAAGAGAATCACAAGGAACTAAAAAACACCCAAACCAGTCATCTTTATAGTTGCATCTTATGTGAGTTTGCTGCTGCCAGCCGAGTTCCTGGCTGGACCCCACCAACTTTCCTTTCCCACCAAGACTCAGCCTTTGGTTCCATGGCTGCCTGAGCACATGGTGTGTCTTTCCCTTGGAGCTCCTGAGTAATTACTTGGAGGATGCAGGTTGAAAACTTTTAAAAGGCATGACAAGATGATGACTATAACTCTGAAAGTACATCTGTAATACTGTAATATTCTTCATGGATCCAGTTGCTATAGTTACAAGGGCATAGCTTGTTCTGAATTGGAGAGCAGTCAAAGCTGGGGACAGAGGTTGTCCTTCACCTCTGCAGTGGGGAGGTGAAGTCGTGTGCTCTGGGACAGAGCCTGCAGGTCATTTCCCTAGCACACTCATGATGTAAAATAACTTCTCCCCAGTGTCCTGACAAAAGTACTTATGTATTCAGTCCACATTACGTTTTCTGCTGTCATGATATGTGTACTTACAGGTAAAATCTGAGCTCTTAGTTTGACTGTTGGTGATACAGACTAAAATGATTTGTAAGAAAGCCTTCCTTTTTTGTACAGGTTGCATTAGCCTTTCTTGTTCCTTAGATCCCTGATCTTGAAAGGAAGGAGGAGGACATGCATAGCAAGCCTTGCAGTCCTTGGAAAACTTTTATCTTTTTTCCTGAACTATGCCAATAGTTTCCTAAATCCTTTCTGTTTATACTCCAAGGAGGTAATTCAGAAAGCTCTAAAAGAAATGACTGTACACCTCTGAATGATCAGTTCTGTTCTGACCTTTGTCCAGGGATGGCAAATTCTGTTAAAATACAATTATTTTTTTCACTCTGGTACTAATAGTGTCTTTACAACTGGCATCAGATAACTGATACATTTATAGTGGTATTGCACAGTGTTATGCTATTAAATTACGATGGAATGAGTAAGAGTTGTTATAGAAAAAAGATATAATTCAGATTTCAAAAGGTTTTGAATAGTTGTGATTAAAGAATGGGTAAAAAAAATTGACTTTTCTGGATTTTCACTCACTATAATTGCTGACATTTCAATAGCTTTAAAACAGATCTAAGGACTTGCTTTGCATCCTGATATGATGCAGGCTTAGTAAATGTGACAAACCTTGCAGAAGGACAAAGAAAAGATGGAGGCATAATAACAGGCTTCAAATGCATGAAGGGAAGCTGAAAAGAAAGGGAGATGATAAAATGCCTTCCCCCACACCCCCACTTTGGTTGAGGAGGAAGTAATGGGATTAGGTTGCAACAAGAAAGATTAAGGTGGAATACAAGGAAGAATTTCTACTGGTTAAACTGTGAAAGATTACCTAAATATGCTATGAAATCTGCATTATCATTTACACTATCCTTTTTAAATTTTCAAATGTCTCAGGCTTTGGAAACGAGTAGGGAACTAGCTGATTCCACACATTTTTCTGCAGTCCTAATATTCTGTAGTGTCTTGGAGTCTGAGATCTAGAAAGCAGGGAGGCACTGAGTAAAGATAAAGTATTCTCATTATATAAGAGAATGAGCTGTGTATATGTAAAAATCCATATGACGATGGATATTTACCATATTTTGGGTCCTTAATGTTACTAAGATGTTGCTATGTTGTATACTACTTATTTTTGTATACTACTTATTTTTGTATACTACTTATTTTTGCATCTGTAGCATTTTGGTCACTGTGGAGTTAAAAGCTTTCCATCCTGTGCAGGTTGTCCTGGAGCTGAGACTCTGGTTGGTTTGTGTCAGAAGTGGGATATTTTGGTTGCTGATGGGCAATAGTTTGGCAGTGGTAATATTCTTAAGAAATAATGACTGTTCTTTTTCTTGAAATAACCATACCTAATACCAATGACTCATTTAAATTCTGCCACTTGAAGTCTCTTTTCAAAACAGAGAATGAGAGTTAGAGTTTGTATTCTTGGTGTGAAAATGAGTTTTATATTCAGTTCACCTAAGTTGTGGCTTGCAGTAAAGATATATGTGCTCCTTCAGTTCTTTCTGACATTTTATTGTACAAATATATAGTTTGAATTATTTTATACTTGATTCATTGCTGCATTCTGTACAAAAATCAGTAATAAATTGCAGGGGGCTTTTATGATAAGGGAAGTTCTGCGACTGTAATCTATTAGTTATCTGTTCTTATACTAATTAAAATGGTTTCAGGTAGTCTGTGGTGTCAAATAGGTAGCCATAATAGAAAATGAAATTAATTTCTTACCTTAAATTATGAAATATTTTAAGTTGTACAAAAAGATTTGCATTCCTTCTTGGAAATAAATGGTAGTGCACAAATTAGTAAGCCCAGAACCTGTGCACATGCTTAAGATTTGTCATCTAAACCCCCTGTCCAGCAAAGAAAGCATGAAGAGAGGGTTGCACCAAAGTTACCAGGTAAAGTTACAACATCCTTTTTCAGAGTTATCTCAATGTGCAAGAAAATAAGAGGGAAGGTAGAGGTGAATTCTGAGCATGAGGGAATAGGTTGCTCTGGGAAGAGACAGGTTTGGACTTCCAGGCCAAGCAAATCCATGGGCAGTCCTTGGAGTGCTAATTCAGTGCTGTCAGCGTGTGCCAGAAATATTTAAGTAATCAAGCCCTGTCTTGAACAGAATAAGGCTTGTTCTGTATTGTGGTAAAGATTAGATGAGAGAATTACAGCTCAGCCTGGTCTGCTCCTGGGACACCTGGGAAGCCTTTCAGTCTGAGGTGTTGAAGAGCTTGAAAGTAGATAGTCCTAATCACTTTGATTAATTTTTTTCTAGATTTTGATTACGTCCCATTTGAGGGATGATTTTGAAGGCATGAATATTGAAATTCAGTAATAGAAAATTCATCATTGAATATTACTGGATTTTGGAAATAAAGCAGCTTTGACTGTAGGCATGAACAGGTCCTGGCTTGCTGCCTTGGTGGTTTTTCTCGGTGTTTTGCTTTCTTCAGGGTCTTACTCTGTTATGTGCTGCATTTCTGGGAAATACGCAATTTTTAAATAGAATTTCTAGAAAAAAATAGAGTTGTATGTGTACTACAGACTGCACATAAAGTACCAAAAGAAGACACTATGGGAGATTGCTTGGAACAATTTTGTTTCATCTTAGTCATGTTTTTTAGTATTATTTTCAAACTTATTAATCATCTACTTAGTTGTCAGTGTTAAAAAAATTGCTCTAACTGCTTATCACCTTGTCATTTTCTTTATGCATGGTATTTTAAAAAATTATCCTTACAATTTATGAGATGGCAGGAAAGAATTCTTTACAGTAACTAATGACACACGCAATGAATGTATAATACATTTAATAATAATAAGATAACGTAAGCATTTTGCTGTACTGTCATTTTCTTTAATAACAGGATAACACTCCAAGCAGCATTCAGTTTTCCCGGAACTGTGCTGCCATTGTAGCTTTTGCGTAGAAGGGGACCGTGAGGCCCAGCACAGCAGGAACATTGTGTCTTACCTTTCACTGATTGTTCTCTAAGCAGCCCTAAAAGGCACCTGAAACACTGATGACCATCCTGTAAAAGCTTTCAACCACACAGACTGTTGGGGTGATGTTTTTTAAGCAAGTCTGCAGCATGTCTGTTGCCTTTGTAGATATTTTCCTTTCTCTGTTACCACAAATTGAACATTTGCAATACCAAAGGCAGCAGCTTCCACCCATATTTGGTTTGTAATCTTTCTGCTTGGAAAGGTGAATTTAATCTTTACTGGAAACATCTGATTTTTTTTTTACCAGATCTTCAAACCATTATCAAAAGTCAGTATGTTTTTAGCAAATATATACCATGTGTGCATCACCTGTATTTGTATACATATGTGCATACATTTACACATGCTGCTGCTTGAATGCATTCCACATAAGCTTTGACATCTAGACATGAGCCACCCAACTTGCATGTAACTACAGGAAATGCCTCAAGACATTAAAAATAGTAAATCAGACAGGTATCAATAAAAGACTAAGTTGTTAGAGTTACTTTAAAGTACCTTAGGTGAAGGACTTTGGTGAAATTTAACCCAGTGGTAGATTAGTTGTATGGATACATATTTGTGATTATTAGTGTTGGTTAAAAGAATAAAAACTAAAACTTACTAGTGATGTGTTGACACCAAAGTTATATCTGAAGGATGATCTTCTGTGGTCTTCAAATCTTGCTGTTCAGAAAATGTGATTGTTCTGCTGAGTTACTGGCAGCTGAGATGTGGGGTTTTGAGAGAAGAGGCCAGGGGTGCCACAAGCCATTACTTCAAGTGTCTGTGAGAGAGAGACATGAGAAAGATGTTAAACTCATCCAGGCAGCAGATTGACAATGGTCTCCTTGGATTTTAGGTTCTATCTAACTTTTAAAGGTGCCTAATGGGTGACTTTACAAATGGTTTTCTCTGGCACTATTTCTAGAATTTTTACCTATTCAGCAGTGGAAACCTTCATAATGTGTTTTCATCATGACCCTTTGTGGAGGAACTGATTCTGATTTCCTTCCTTTCTTCCCAAAAGAAATACTGTTAAATGCTGCCATGGGCACCCTCAAGAACAGACAGAGGTCTGTTCTGTAGAGCACAAAGCACAATCAGTGTGTTAGATATTTAAAAAAGAATCTAGTTTGATTACCTAAAAGTAGTTGTGGGGTTCCTTAGATGGTGCGCCTACACCAAAACTCATCTAATGCACATATTTTTAAGTAATATACATTCTGATTTTTTAGCAACAAAAGCATCAATTTGGATTAGGTTGTCTATGGAAAAATAGGGGAAATGTGCTAAAGAAAAGCAGTTGGAAATAGATCCCAGGAAAATTGGCCCGTAGAGCCCAGGACAATGTAAACAGGACTCCTTTGTTTGCTCCCCAGCCATATTCTTAGAATATAGTTACACATATATATATGAATATGTACACAGCATTTGTATATGAAATTTTATGGACAGCAGATTACATAATTTCACACATTACAGAAAGCAACCTCTCTTTCATAAAGGAAAAGGTTGATAACATGACAAAGAGAACAATTTTTTTATTCACTTCTTTTTTTTAACTAAAATTGTTGTGTATGTAGTTGATAGAAAGGTACCTGCTAATTTACATTTAGACTTACTTTTCAAGGTTTCAAAAAGTTATTTAAGCAATGAATGAACAGAAAACAGTCTTAATTTTTCACTTTAACATTATCGCTATGTAGGTTTAGAATTGCCTGTAGTTTGGGATTGCATAGGGCAGGTAGAGAAGCATCAAATATAAAGCATCTGAATATAACTTTTATGACTTTATTTAAGACAGTAAACCTAAAGAAGGAATTAATTGTTTTCTTAAGAACAGTTTTATTTAGTAAATATCAAATATGCCGCCATTGTGCTATGAGTTTTGGTCTTAAAACACCTGGAGACTAACAGCTGTAGGAACTGATGTATGATGCCATTTCAACAGGCAAAGTTAGGCAGGTGCTGTTGGCCTGAGAAATTGCTTTTTGGAGTCCAAAAAGGAGAGAGAAAATCCTGCATTTAAAACTTCATCAAGAGACAGCTGTAAACTTGGAATTTTTTTCTTCTATAACACACAGTGCTGTTTCAAAAAGGTTTCTGGTCTGAAGTCATATGTTCTAGGGCCATGAGTCCTGTTTAAGGTAGAGCTGAGAATGAGGGCAAAGAGCTTTTAACTGACATATACTGGAAAAACCAGAAATGTAGGAAGCATGAATATTCTCCTTTAGCAGTATAAACATCAGCAAAAGCATTCTCCTAAAGTAGAACAAATGTTCAAATGGGAGTTTTGACTCTCTTAGAGTATAAAATGGCAGCTCTGTTAGAGTATAAAATGCAGGGATGCAGAGATTTTGTATAGTTTTTCTGCTTAGCTCTTTTAATGTCTAGCATGTAAGGAATTGTATTTGTGGATTTCACTGGTGCAAGATCACACATTTGGCATTCTATCATTAGCTGTCTAAAATGTACAGGAAATTTTGTATTAGGTTAAATATTGTGTTCTAGAAGCCCTCTTTTTACAGTGACTAAGTATGAAATTAAGAAGTCAAAAGTATCTTTTAGTCCAGGCACCTTGAGGTTAGTCACAGAAAAAAAGGATTTTCAGTGGATTGGATGCTTATGACACAAGACCACAGGAGCCTATGTGAATAAAGACATTTTATATAAAAATAGGTAAATGTTGGAAATCAGTGGAAGAAAGAGTATAGTGTGCTCTGTACTGTCTTCAGGTACTAGAATATGGAACTAAATTAAAAAAACCTGTTTGCTTGTACCTTGGTTTGTAATAAACAGTGTGTCACAAGTTCACAGCAAAACTCTGTGATAAGAAGCTGTAATTTAAGATTATTCAAAGAAAATCTCACATGCTAAATTGCAGCAGATAACGTGATTTTGTTTATGCTGTACAAACAAAATATCTGAAGGTTTTGACAAATGAGGGGACTGTCAAGAAATACCATTTTGCAGTAGTAGTGGTGTTTTGTTTTGTTTTCCCTAATTTTTTTTTTACCTTTCAGTATTGAATAGAGATGACACCAGTGCCTTGGATTTTTTAAGTAAAATACCTTGTCATAGAATAAAAGCATTTACTGTTAACTAAAATGCTGAAGCTTGGTTTTAGTAGAAGGAGATGGGCTTCTTAGTTCATATGAAGCACAAAGAAAAGGGATTCCAGCACAATAAGCTACTCAGGAAAAGCCTCATGTTGCTTTTTGCAGAGATTGTTGGAGTAGTCAGAATTAACACTCTTTTAAGAAGACCTTTTTCCCAAAAGGTGATTTGAAAATTTTTTTACCTTCCTTTAATGAATTCTGTTTATTGAACAGTGTCCAAGATAGTCTGACCACTGAGTGAAGCCTGTGCTTGGGCTTAGTTATGAATTTAAATTAGGTTAACTTCAATCAGAATGTATTCAAAATCAATCCTGTGCTACTAAACCAGAAGTGGATTGCCATAGGAAAAACTTAGTTGAGGAACTTTGAAAAAGACATCTTTAAAAATTACTGTTCCATTTTTTTTTGACTGCCAAGCAAAATGTGCTAAGCAAACTTCTCAATATGCTGTTAATTCTTGTGTACACATAAAAATTCCTTTTTTTTTTTGTACATTAGAGCTATATTATAAAGTATGATTTCTAGCACAATTAATTGTAAGTTCAAACAAAAAACCTCAAACTAAAATTAGGAAACTTTTTATGGATACATTTATATTCCATAACCTACTTAGAATAATATTAAGTAAAGAACCTGGACTTAGACTTCAAGGAAAGTGTCATTGTCAAGTATCAATAGACATATAGATGTTCATAATTTTATGAGAGAAAAAAGAAGAAGAAACTGTTGAATGTAACATGTTTAACATCCAGAGAGATTATTTGCGTGGCCGTGGGATTTCATAAGGCTTTGACAGGATGCCTGTTGAACATGTTTAACAGTTTTGATGTTTTTTCCTTGACTGCATACAGAAGGTTTTTATAAACTTCCTGTCAAGTACAGCTGTTTAAAGCTACCTCTTGATTCTCTAAATTTGACTTGTCTTCCTCAACCAGGATGTGTGTGCTCATTGCAGAATGGTCTGATTTTGGGAACAGTCAGCATGGCAAAGCACTGCTTCAAGCATCACCTGAGGATTTGGAATGGTTGATTGTGGAGAACCACTGACTTCTTTTTCTTGCCTAAGAAAGTTTTCTTTTCATCCTGAACAATCACAGTGTAATTGTGTAGTTAAATCACTAGTAACCAATTTTATCAACTACTGTTTTGTTCCTTAAGCCTGATGGCTACACTAGGCTGCTTTGCTTAAGTGTAACTTCTCCATCCAGCAAAGTTGATTCTAATTTACTCAAGTGGAGTGGGAACAAGGCAGCTTTTTAAAAAAGAAAAATGAAAAAACCCTTAATTTAAACTGTTTCTGAGGTTTGCTATGCAACAAAAATATCTGAAATGGTAAAAAGAATCGGAACAACTTGTGCTATCTTAATCTGTGTAAGTAACAGGCATTTTGTGCTTGTTCAGCATCTTATCCTGAGAACTTAGAATTCAGGCATCCTTTAATTGATCACCACTTATAGCTTTTACAGATATTGAAGAGATACAGCAGTTTGATTTATATTATATTCCTTTATCTCTGTGCTTACTTAATCTACTTGCAATGATTAATGACAATTCTCTAGCTCTCACTGAGGTTAGTGATCAAGTCCTGCATGCTCTTGTGGAACACAGTTTCTGACAATGATGAACCAGTCATTCTGCATTCTTATTTTTGTGCTTTTTTTGGGTTTACATGCTATAAATTTATTTTATGCAGTAAGGAATACTTATGAAATATATTTCTGATATGCTGACTGAGCTTTATATCAGTAGGTTCACCTTCCTAATGAAATGTGTAAATCCATTGGTTTCCAAATGATGTTCCTAGTGGAGGTAGGCAGGGCATGATTTAGAAACTTTCAGCTGTCTAGAAATGTACTGATTTTGTCAGCCTCTGATAAACAAACATATTTTACCCTGTACTGAAGGAGATGTCAGGAGCTGACATAGCTGCTGTGTCTGGCAGGCACTGAGGCAGGCAGCTGCAATCTGAAGATGACATTTTCTTAAATCACTGTTACTTGATCCTCAAATAAGCCTTTGGCTAAAGCCAGTCTTCTCATCCCAGATGCAAGAGAAAAAGCAGGAATTTTGCTTGTTTCTCATTTGGGCATCTCCCCTTCTATGTGTGTTTTGGATTGAAATGGTCACCCCTTTCCCTAAGGGGGCTTGGGAACCCCCCTCAAGCTGGTGAGAAAATAGATTTTGAGGCATTGTGCAGCTCATTCTTCAACTGATCGAGTGAAGATCCTCAAAAAAATTTGTAATGGCATTTCAGTTTGATTGCAGTTGGTTCTGTCTTCATTTTCTGAGTGCTAAATGAAATACATTATAATGCCAGACCACATTAGTTATTTAAGGGAAAAAAAAAGCCTCCCTTGCAATGGAATACATTAAAAATCAGTCATATTTTGTACCTCCTAATGGATAATGGAGGGCAATGATTTGCCGACTTCTTTAAATTTTGTGGCATTTTTGCCTGATAAATTGTATAAGTAATTTCTTTTCTTTGGGCTTTTACTCTGAATGACCAAATACACACAAATAGTTGCAATCACCAGTTGTTGACTTCAGATGTTTTTCACCTTAGACTGGAATTTTTTCTTACTTTTAAGGCTGCTATGAATAACTTTTGAATGCTTTTAAATAGTTTTGCATTTCATGCTGCCTTATAATAATAATTTTTGCTTTTTTTTGTTATAACTTACAATGTGTTCTCTTTAGAGAGAATGGGGGGAAAAATAACAGCCTTTTGATGAAAGGAGGTTTTTGACCAGAATTTCCAAAATAGTACAGAAGCTACTGTCTTAAGAACATTTAAAAAGATAAAGTAACAACACCACCACCAACAATAATAGTAGGTACTAGGCCTTTTATTGCCTGAAAAAAGTCTTAAACACATCTGAGTATGGACATTAGACCATGAAGGCATCCAAAATCTTCACTTTATATTTTTGCTTTGAAAATAACTATCAAGACTCAATGTTTTAGTTTTTACTAAAGCTAGTAAAAGTTTCTGTCATATTTGAAATTACTGCTTTTTAATGTAATTCTAGTTTTCTCTTGTGTTTTCATGTGAGAAATCTCTTCACAGCTGAGAAAACGAAGTAATTTAAGGAAAAATATTTTGAATCTTGTGAAAGGTCTCTTGAAATGTTTAGATATGTAAAACACTGTCCCATACATCAGATATAGAGCTCAGTTTTCAGTTGAACTGTTAAAATCTGCAGGTTAACCCAGTCTAAAATTTGTAGGCTGTTCAGTGTCTGGTAACTAATATTAATATTATGTTTGGAAATGAAATGAATAAGTGGAAGGAATGAAAAGGAAACCGATAGATATGACATGTTAAACTTATCTCCAAATAAAGTATTCTTAATAATTTCACTTGGAATTTTTCAGTTTTCTATGTTCAGAGTTAGTGTAAAAGTTTGTTTTCCAAACAGATTAACATGGAAAACACGAAATTGCTGCTACTGTATTTCATGAGTTCATGTGGCAATGTTTTGATTCAGCATGTTTTTTGGTAGAAAATGCATATTATTCCAACAGCAAGTGATAAAAATTCTGTACAGTGACTCAGTATTGCCATGAGAGATTCAGGCACAGCATTACTCTTGTTAATTGTTAAGATTCTGCTCAGTTCCTAACAAGAAAGAAGATCCTGTCTTTCAGTGTTAATCTTCTGTGTTGCATTTTCATTATCTACTTGTAAAAAACAAAATTATGGTTTTCCGAGCTGTCTTTATACTGTTAGTTGCTGATGATTAAAGACAGCTTTACTATGATTGCTTGAGAGGTATTTATTACAAATAAACAAAAGAAATCAGTTCACTTTTCAGGATGAATGCTTTGAACAGAAGGAATAATGAAATACAAACACTGCAGAGCTATTTTACCAGAGCAAAAATGGCTAAAGAACAAATACAAGCCTTTAATTGATGAAGGTTGTCTTTAAGTTCAACCAAACTAAATTTTGATTTCTGCCACAGATAATCAGTCTGTTTGTTGTTCCTGGGTTTATTAGGATAAATATCCCACTTCTGGAATGTATGTTTAGTCCCGAAAGCTAAGGAGATGACTCCTGTGATTTCCAGATTCCTTGACTGTTGCTTTTCAGGAAAAAGTAATGGCCTTACCAGTGGCCACATGATCTCAGTAGTGTTAGCTCAAGGTTGAGTGAAATTCTGTGTTTTAATATGATTTTAAGTTCTGTGTCTGAGTGACAGAAATCCAAAATATTTGTCTGTTCTGTTTATGTTTTCTCTCTGTCTCACAGTCCTTAGCACTGTGTTAGAACACCTGTGTTTTTTCTTTTCTGTGCTATTATGCTACTATAAAAAATAAATTAATTTGAAACCAAAGAAATATAAATCACAAAGTAAAACAAGAAAGAGGAAAATAAAATTAGTTATATACGTGTTAATTATTCTATTAAGACTGATTTATTTTGGAGAATGATCATGTCACTGTAAAATGACAGTTCCATTTCTGCATGTACAGCAGTATGTTCTAATAACATCTTTTTGCTTTTTCTTCTTTTTTGTACTCCTGGTTTTATTGGTCATTGCTTCACAGAAGTTATTTAGCTTAATTTTATTGCTACTCAAATAATAATATTGCAGAAGTGTTATTGGGCACATCTTTTTGCTTTTCTCAAAGGCTGAATGGATGTATTTCCTACAAAAGCAATTGTTGAATGCAAAAAGGGTATCAGGGGCTTCTAGCTAAATACACATTTCTAGAGAATTAAGTGACTAGACAATTTTGCAATATTACTAATGTAGAAAATAGTCTCTGTAGGTCAGCTGCCATGTGAGTAGACTAATGGATTACATAGGTGAACATTTACAGGGAAACTGAGCAATAAAATGTTGAATCTAATAGAAGTTTATACACTTAGCCTAGTCTAAGAGAAACACTGTATCTCCTTTTTTTTTGATTTAACTTAACTTATGCTTGGAATGTTGGCAAAATTAACAAAGTAGCACACCTCAATATTTAATGGCACTGTCATACCTTTTCTTTTAAAAAAACATCAGCAAGGTGGCTTATAGTAATTATCCACGTGCAGCTATGGTTTAGCAACCTTTCATGTAAGCAAACTTACTTACTGAAATCACCATCTGTAGTGAGCTCCATTTGAGAGAAAAAATGCTCCTGCAGCTGTATGTTGGAGATGGGGGCTAAGCAATAAGTGTCTTTAAATTCAATTGTTTAAAATGCACACTGCATGGAAATAGTGATGGGTATTCTTTTGTTGTCAGCATCAGCAAGAACATTTATATGCTGAGCTGGCAACTTGGAATCAATCATGCTGTGGAATTATTATTTAATAAATTCTATAGGGTTGTGATTTTGCAACATGGATTTGCTCTACTGGATTATATTGTTTTCATATAATCTTTCTGTTCCACTTAGAATCTGCATGTTGAACAAAAGAGTATTTTGAGCTATTTCCCTAAAAATAGAGCAGATATTGCAAGGATGAGTTTTTCTTGATATTTTTAAAGCTCTGATGTCATAATTTCACTTACTGTGTAAAAAATAACAAAACAAGGGTTTAAATTCTATCTTTTAAGCAGGTTTTTATTGTGAGCCATAGATTATTTATTTTAAATATTTAATTATTGGTAAAAGCATGGTAATGAAGTATTTAAAATAGCTATTTAAACAAAAGCAGGCATGCATGATATAAACCCAAGCTGGAGATGAATGCACAGAGTCGTATGGGAAGACTTGAAGATGGGCTGAACTCACTGTTTCTGTCCAAGGGTGCAGCACAGACTACACAGAATAATGGAACCATTTAGTCTGGGAAACTCTAAGTGCACCCAGTCCAACCATTACCACTACCAAGCCCCCCACTAACCCCCATCCCCAGGTGCCACATCCACACATCTTTTAAATCCCTCCAGGAACAGTGAATTCACCACTTCCCTGGGCAGCCTTGAGCTCCAGTTCTTGATAACCCTTCCAGTGAACGAACTGAAGTGTTGGCTTCAAAAAAGTATGGAAAATAGAAACTGAATCTCTTTCCCTGATTTCTGCCAGCTGACAATGATTGGTACAAAATATGATTTTAAAACTGATTCAAAGACTTGGTCTGTTTCTAATATCATTAGGCTGGGAAAGATCCTACCTTAGCTGCAGTTTTAACTATTGACTACATTATTATTCCAAGAGAAACCATTCACTGAGAGTGGTTAAGCAGAGAGAAACAAATAGAAAACATTAAAGAAAATATGTGTAGAGGAGTACAGAAATAATGGGGTAATGGAAGAATGTAAATATTTTTCCGAATATCCTACAGTACTGTCCTCCTTCTGCTGTTGCATTTCTTTGATCACAAACACTCACATTTGTTTCGGTAACAGCAGTGATGGCTTAAATGATTTTTTTTTTTGGGTTACCCCCACATAGAGATCCACAGATTGGTAGGAATCCATTTTTCATCACACACTTGAAAGCCTGAGATAATTAACTGCATATAAATGCATATTAAAATATGCTATCATTGCTGTGAAACAGATTTTTCCTAGATGTGATTTAAAAAGTGTAAAGGTGCTTTCCTTTTCCATGGTATTGTCCAGGAACAGTGAGATTAGTAGGAACTTGCTGAATGAGAGAAATAAATGTTCATTCAAGTGCTGCTACTGTATAATCATTTACATTTTCCACTTTCACATTTGTGATCTGCTTCCTATTAAGTGAGCAATAATTGTGGGAGCAATCAATTAATGTTAGTTGTCAATAGCTTTTATATTTGTCAAAACACTGACAGCTTTTGGAATGTGCTTCAGAATTCACCCTTTTAGCTCCTTTATAACTTCTGTGCTGTCTTGTAATGGAGCGTCACTGTGAAGAGCGCTTAACTATAAGCAGAATAAGCTGCTAAGAATATATTCCTGTATTTTTCACTGAAAGCATTGCAAAGATTTACACAATTAAAATTAACTTTTGTGAAGAGGCTTTTCCAGCTTAAAGTGCCTAAATAATAATTCCATAAATGTAGAGTGGAAAACATGAATGGATTTGGGAAAATGTAACTGATAATGTAGTGGCAGCACTTCAATGAACACTTATTGTAGAGTGTCAAGAGCAGAATTACAAAATGTAGGATTTTGTGGTAACCATAGGTATTTTTGAGAAGTGTTGTGTTATGAAACAGAGAAAAACATCACACATCACTGTGTGCTGCATAGAAATTTCTGGTGTTTCTTGCAGACAGATTGAATGCCTGGCACCTCCTTAGTAAGAATTTTTCCTTAAGTTCAGCTGGCTATTCAATGAGCTCTGAAGGCTGAACAAATCATTGAAGTCCTGAAATGGACATACTATTTCAATAACATCTTATATTTAATTAGGTTTTTACGTTGTCTAGTACCTTTTTCTCTGTTTGTCTTAGGCTGTGGCAGAGAGGTGAGAGTGTGTATGGGATGGGACACTGTCAAAGAAGGATTTATTGTGTGTTATTCCTTATCAGTATAAAGGAAGTTTAAAACTCAGTCTGTGATAGGAATTCAATATGAGATTATAAAGTGGAGAATAAACTTTTATCTTATACAGGTCACCACTTGGTACCATATCTGTTCCCAAGCAGGACCTCATATATTAAATCCTTTATCTTAGTCATAATTAAAACTTCAGTGAAAGCATAATAGGAACATCATGGTAGGTTCAGAGTGACTTTGGGTTAAAGAGAGACTTTGAGTATGGTGTGAATATTAGCAGGGAGTCATTCCATTGATGTGGGGATGTATCGACACATTTACCAGGGAGAGATTAGTTAAGTTTTGTACACCTGGTTAGGAATAAAAAATTGCTGCCTAAACAAGATAGTAATTCAAATAAACATGGAAAGGAAAAGGAAGAAGAGAGCTCAGGAGGTGAGAATCTATCAGGTAGCAACAGTGGCAGTGAGAAGACCACTGTGGAGAGAATGACTTTGGCCTTAAAGTGGAGTCGAGTGATGATGATGTTCCTGTGGTTCTCCTTCAGTTCAGATTTCAGGAGCTTTTAAAGTTGCCTGTTTCCTGCCTCTAGAAAATTCTTGTGGACTATACCCATAGTGTTTGCTTCGCCTTTGTTCAAGTGGTTTCAGAGATTTCTTTTTGTTCGCTTTTGTCAAAAGCAAGAATTCCAATTATATTAGATCTTTTACCAAACACTTGCAATAATACTTTATTAGACATTTCAAACAAAATGGATTTTGTCATTGCTTTTGTCATTGGTCAGGATTTCACCCTGTGTAGCAAAGATGAATTATGAATAATTTTCTGTATTGCACATTGAAATGGTAGGTTTTAATGGCTTTGCTCAAACTGATGTTACTTAAGGTGTGGATGAGAGCCTGTAATGATACATGAATAGTTTTTAACTCTGCAGAAACGTAAGTAAGTAATATTCTAGTGAATTTTTCTGAAAAATATTATAACTGAAGTAGTAGTAGATATATATTTCAATACAGCTTGTAGAAAATGTGGTTGGGATGAAGTATTAAAACCATGAATATTCATTTAGTTATGAAATAAATTATGGGTGAAGAAATCTCACTTTTCCTGTTTGATTTTACAGCTTGCACATGCAGTGGACATGCAAATATCTGTCACATGCAAACAGGAAAATGTTTCTGCACAACCAAGGGAATCAAAGGAGACCAGTGTCAACTGTGAGTACAATTAAATGTAGCCTAAAGTTACTGCAATCCTTGATTAGTGAATAATCACTATTTTTCCCATTTCCAAATGGGATTTATTTATTCCAAATATTTCAAAATATTCCAAAAAAATATTTATTTATTCCAAATCCTTGTTTTGGTACTGGGTTTTGTGATTGACCTGCTAATGTTTTAGCGGTGGATTTAGTGTTCCCTACATTTTTCAAGAAATTTCACTATTACTTAGACTTGCGTCAAAGAATTACATCACAAATATTAGTAATGTTTTGAAGACACTAAAGACTTATAAAAAGTCCATTTTGTTTCCAAGAACAAACTGGAGAATTACTTCCGTTTGTCTTCTTTTCTCTTAAGTTTTTAAAATATTAGTGTAGGGAAAAAATACATAGGAGTTGGTAATTACATTCATTACATTTGTCACTTATTTTGATGGGAATCTACAATGATTCAATATCTAGGGTTTTGGAACTTTACTAAGGTGTTTTAGACATTTTCCCACATCATAAAATCAAGACCATAGGAATGTGTAGACCTGTCATGGAAAGTACTCTTTTTTTTGCAATGGAATAGCTTCTTGTGTTTAGAGGAAGAGTTTGCACCTTCATAACAAATGGAGTACTAAGAACAACTGAGTACTGACGTGGAGTAACTTATCAAGTAGGAGAAATAACACATTGAAGTTAATTGTGAATAGCCTTATATTTAAAGATGTTTCTTTCAGTCTGTTCTGTCAGGTACACTGTTATTTAATAGGAACCTTATTCGTTTTGCAGTTATAATTATTTTAATAGTGTCTGGCAGTGAACTTAGCAGTGTTGTTTGGAACTGGGGAAAAGGCCCGAGTCCAGCTACCTCCTCCCCAGCAGGGAGAGCTGCCAGGTGCTTCTGCTCTGCCTGCCACAGGACAGCCACTTACACCGCCTTTGTGAATTTGTCTTTGAGACACTCAGTGAACTGGCTTGGGTCCTACCTGTAACACTTTGCTTGATAAATTGTAAAGAAACAAACATTTCTGATGCAGAGGATCTGTGTATATCCGTGAGAAAGAGCTGTGCTGGCAGCTCTTCTGCTCCCCTGCTACCTCTGGGACTTTGTGTCCAGCTAATTGAAGACTGTCAGGATGAGATGGGAAATCAAGATTAGGACTAAGTGATGAAATTTTATCATGACAAAAGCTGGAATGATAATATCTTTAAGCTCTGAATTAAGTCTTCACTGAGAAGTCTTTTTTCCCTCTTTTTGTGCCCATACAATTAATCAGTTCTAGGTGTTTACGAGTGATCTGATTATCAGCTACCAGCTCTGGACTTGTATTGATGCTATTCTAAGTATACAAAGAACAGAAAGAAAATAACATCTCTTCTGTCCTTTGTAACACTTGAACCACACAAAGCTGTTTCTGCACTGAAAATACCAATTCTTTACTGGCTACCCTGCACATAAGGCACTCTTTACAGGCCTTCACCTCAGCCTGTCTTTCATGTATCTCTGTGGTTGTTGTTGTCCTTTGTCTATTTCATCATTATTTTTTCCGCTCTGATTTGGACCTTTTGTCTCATATGATTGGTTGTGCTGCTCAGCTGTATCAGTCTGTTGTCCTGAGTTTGTCTATCCTAAAAGGTTCTTTTATCCCACTTACTGAACTAGAAATGAAAAGGTTTTCCTAGTTGTGGATGTCTCTGGTCAGAAGTTACAGCACAGATGAAACAGAAATTTGAATTTTGACTTTTCAAGAGTAAACTTAAAATTGCAATTTCAGACTGAAAATCCCTTTTTTAGTCACATGTAATACATTCCTATTCTAGATTCATACACAAACCAAAGGCTTGTCCAGGGTAAGCTGTGGTGTTAAAACTTGATATTTTAAGTGTTGGTGAGGTTTTTTTGGATGAAATAAAATCTGCAGCCATTTTAATTTTTTTTTTTTTTTGGCTGTGGTGACATTTCAGATTGTGAGATTCACATCTGTTGGGTTTGTAGGCACACAAGCAAATAAGCACAGATTTTGAATTGGAGTACGTCATCAAATGATACATTAAGAATTTATCATTTTACTCTCATGGTTGTTTTGAGAGAGTGATGCATTCATGTATGGAAGTTTCCATCAAATGTTTTTGAACTATTTCCCTTAAAACATCAGGAGGTGAAGACCATAAAAATATTAATTAAAAAAAAAATCACTAATGAGTCACTGAATGCAGTCCCATACTAAGTCTAAACTTCATATGAAGAATATGAACTTGATTTATTTTGTATTATGCTTAAAAAATAGAAAACTATTTCCTCTTTAAAAATCATTTGTATACTCATAGCCTCTCTTGAATGTATCAAGAGATATATATTCAGTCATTATCTAGAAGATAAGGAGAAATTTAAATCAGCTTAATGCTTTCTTTGTATTTATTACTTTATTATATTCTGTATAAATCATCTGAAACTTGATTCAAAGTGGGAATACTTTTCTCCATTGCTCTGGGTGAATGTTTTGGGGTTTTTTTGGTACTGACTCATTAGGCTGTTGAGCAATCTCAGCAGAAAACCTACAACCTTGTGGTTTGCTAATATAAGGATTTCAATGAAAATTCCAAACTCTGGCTGTTCAGTGAGAAAGTTGGATTGATATTTCTGTCAGGAATCCTATTGAGTAAGAAGTCATAGCTGCAGGGCTCTGTTATGTACACACCATGCCTTGTGGGCAGAGTTTTTATGAAATCAGGGAAAGTTTACAACACTTTTTTCTTTTATTTTTCCCTCCCTATTTTATCAAGTCTATGCTTTTATGGAAGATCTTATTTATTTTATTTTTTATTTGTTTATTTTTTTTTTAGCATACCCATCTCTCAGTTGCATTCATTTGTTAATTGTGCTGTTGGATAGCATGAAGCACAGTGCCATTTGAAATTAAAATTTGTGTCGTAAAGCAGCTTGGAGCACACATTTGCATTCTGTTCTACAATCTTTCTTCAATGACACATGATCATATATTTGTCAAATGTTAATATTTTTGTTTCTGTTAAGTTGGTAGTTTCAGTTGGTAAAAACCTTTAGTAATTTCCTAATAATGAGGAAATTATTGGAATGGTTTGATTATTCTAAGTAACTAGACTGTAAGCATTAAAAACAGATAAAAATAAAAATACTTGATTTCTTGGTTTCCTGTTAATTTTTTGAAAACAAAATATGCAATTGGTAGTAACAGGAAAACCATGGTGACTTTTACCATATTTTTAGGGGAAAACTATTACTTCAAGGCAGTTTTTAATTTAATTTTCTCTAGGATTTGATTTACTAGCTGCTGCTTTTATTTTCTCATAGAATTCTGTTGACAGAGGTTTTCAAAATTCCATATATTTTGGTGTATCCATATGCAGGATTATACACAGGGAACTTTTCAGGGAATGGGCTTGTGGGAATGTGCAGAATATGCTAAGGGGATGTTGCAAAGTTCAAATTTTGATATTAAATGAGAGAAATTTTGCTGGATGCAAGGAAGAAAAATATGAAAATGATGGGGTCAAGTGAGTAATTAAATAATTCTTTGAGAAGTTTCAGTACGTCTGGGCTCTTGCAAGTGAAAGCCTTCCCTTGGCAATGTGACTGTAGCTTTTGTCATCACCATGTAAGAACTGGGCAAAAATTTGGCTTCAAAACCTCTGTAATGAAAAACTACTAGTTGGAAGGAAAATATTGGGGGAAAAGTATTATGTTAAATCTCACATTTCATAGTATATTTTATATAGTTGTAAGAAGGATAAATTCAAGATTATAAAATGTATTGCTCATTTTAGTTCTAATAAAACCATTAATTTCCCATGTCCACACCATTAATTTCTTAGAAATACCTCTTCTGGAAAAAAGTGGAAGAAATACTATTTTAGTTATAGAATATATGGCATTTATTTGTTAAAAATCTTTCCTATATGTAAGCTTTAAATAGCTATTTAATAATGTAAGGATCTATGCATAAAAAATAAGCACTTATTGATAGTCTGCTGTACATAAGAATAAGATTTTAAAATATCCAGCTGTACTCTTCTGTATAATTTCCCTTCACAGAATGGTACAATTCCTCTTACCAGATGGAAAGGCAGGTAAAAATATACTGGGTTAAGAGTCAAATTCACCATTCTATTGATATCACTGCAGCTTTATTTGCAGATAGCAGAGTAAATCTTTTCCCAATTATTTCTACACAGAGCTTCTCTTGCTGCTTTCCAATAGGGGAAGAATTGGCAGTAATCATATAATAAATTCACTTAATTTGAACTTCCTTTATCAGAGACACACACACGAATCCCAAAACCAAATAGACAAAAAGGAGCTCTCGTTGCTGGAAATTTAATAAAAACCCCCTTATTCTATTGAGAAAGTGTCTTTTCCTGATACTTTATATTTTTATTGAGAGTATTATCCATTCAGTTCTGGTTACCATGGTGGTTGGTGGTTTTCTAAAGTAAAGTTAAAAAATACAATATTTAGTGGTTTAAATTACTACAGGAACACAGCATTTTTTTTTTTTTTTTTTTTTTTCCTGATTTCCACACTTTCCCCCCTATTTCTATCATTTGATCATATTTCCTCATTAGTTTTACGTATTTGGTTGTGTTTGAAAGGAGGTGTTTTCTACCTGTTCATGCTGAGTCCAGTCCTTGAGTTTTCAGTTTAAGAGGAAACTTTGACATGCTAATGCATGCTACTCCATTTCCTATGATGTTTGGAGGAGAATTACAGCAAAATCTGTCATGTAGCTGTTGGTGAGTTTAGCAATGTTGGTGGGTTTAGCAACTGCCTCTCTTCTTATTTAACTGCCTGAAAATTTCAGCTTGCCTCTGTAAGGACAGGTTCATGCCCTCAGCTGGTTCTCACAGTGCTGGATCATTAGGTTTCTAAGGAGAACAATAAAATAAAACTCCTACTTCAACATTTATGAGTACATTTATGTTATAAATGTACTCATTTTCTGCTCTACATGTAGTAATTATTGTCAGATCTTTCAAGGATTAGAGATATTTATTCCTTTTAATTCATGTTTCTTGCATCAGTCATATTTTCTTAAATTGCAGCTTTCATTTAAAAAATATGTCCAATATCAAAGCTTCAGAACATGACCCAAATGCACTCTAATGGCTCAAAACCTCAGAAGGCACTTGAAACATTTGAGATCTAAAATTTAAAGAAAAGGAAAATACGGGTTTTGGCAGTATTGTATGTCACTCTTGGCCTTTCTGTTGATTTTTTTTTTTTTTTTTTTTGTTCTGCAGTAGGCTCCCTTTGTCTGCTTTGGTATATTCAGTATATTATATGTAAAGTTCACAAGGCTCTCTGGGATCTTTCAGAGCTTCAGGCTCTCTGTAAGTGAAACTATGCTTTTTGTAAGCATTGTTATATCCAAAAGTTACATTTTATTCAGGAAATTGTCCAGTTTTGCAGAAATAAAGAATGAGAGTTGGAATGTCATGTATCATTCCTAGAAGACAGTGCTCTCAGAGCAGAGGTGAGGATGAAGTAGGGAGAAGCTGCACAGCACCTTGCCTCAGAGATCTTTGTACCTTGGGACTTCATTGTGTTTTGTCCCTATGAAATATGCCTTTTATCTTTCTGAGTTTAGTGCTAATTGTCTGGAAAATGGGGTACATTTTGGGCATGAGAGTTTCTCTTTCATGAGAATAAGTAATTTTGCTTTGGCTTCTAAGTTAGGATCTTCCATAACTGACTGTATGCACATATATAAAAATGTCTTTTGGTTTGGCAAGTTCAACAGAGGAGAATCCTCTCACCACTGGGCTTTAGTTGTTTTCTAAGATTTTTTTATAGTCATTACTTCCTCTTCAGGCTACCTACAAAAATGCTAAGTGCAGAGCAAAACAGGTTTTTTTTTTATGATTGTTCAAACACTCCTGGCTAAAGAAGGAATGCAAGCAGCGTCCTTGTTTCTTGTGCCCAATTGGTTTATGTTTGTATGCATGCTGGATAGAGATTTTATTAATATCTTTTTAGTTCCCTATTTGAAAAATACATGGTGCTGGATTTTCTTTCAAAAGAAGTGAATCTCTTTTTCTTAAAAATTGTTCCTCCAGTGCCATGGCCATGTCATTCAGTGACTGGCATTTGAATAATCTGTTTTGCTCAGTGCAGGTTATACCAGTGAAGCAGTGAAACAGGGCAGGCTGCCCAAGCCTTTCGGCAATCCCATGCCAGTGAGACCTATTTTGAATTCCAGTGCTCAGGATGCATTTGTTGTAAGGCAAACCTCTTTATACAAAATGCTAGTAATTTTTGGTGCAAAGTGTCAATTGTCTAGGGATGTACAGTTAAGGTAATGCTTCTGCATGCTCTTTTTATTAAAATAGAATAGCACAGCTGAAAAGAACAGACAAGTTTGCATGTTCTTTATGTCTGAAATAGAGTCATAAAGATTTAAAGCTATATGTAAGATGAAGACACTTATTCTGCCTTTAATTAGTTAGGTACTGAGTTTGGACTGAGATGAAATTAGGAGTGGGAGTGATGCTGATGTTTACTCATACAGGAAAAAGAGAAACAAGCATAGACTGTGCCCCATGGAAGAGCTACTGAGAGGAAGAGAGAAAGGGAGGTTATGGCTGCCATAAAATTGCTTTATTATTGAGTCTGATTTTTTGTTACCCAGAAAAGTTGTAGCTTTAGTTTCTGTGCTTGTTTTTAGAAAGGTCAAAGGGCTTTGTGGATTGGGCTGGCTTTACATCTTGCCTAGGGCTAGCTTTACAGCAGAATTGCACATATCTGCATAGCCAATGCTTCTTCTCAGTCTCAGACAGGGCCAGAATAGGTTGCAAAGACTTACAATTTGGGGTTGTCTTTTTTAACCCCAGTTCAAGCTGTTGAAAATGACGGGGCTCTGCTGCATCTGTTGGGGTGTGCAATGGAGGCACCTGGGAATGCTTCGCTGTGGCCAGGACTGGAACTCAGTTAACAGTTAGGGATGCTGTGTAGTCACATAAGCCAGAACTCACTATGAACAGCTCTTCTTGTAAAGTACCAGCCCAGTGGGAGAGATGTTTGCAGTTACACCAGCTCCTGGCATTGCTTTGAGAAAGGAAAAAGGAGACTGGAGAATTTCTTGTAAGACAGCCAACAGAGTGTTTAGATTCCAGGAAACACTTGTAGGAGACAAACTTCTTTTCAATTTATGGCTCTACCAGCCATTTGTCTTTTCCTCACCTGCATGAACCAAATACCCCCAACACTACAGTCTGTTCTTTCTGCCAGATACAATGCTGGGGTCTCCACAAAACATAAATTGAGCTTGATTATCCTGGTCACTCCCTCTGTTAACCATTAATATAATTATCCCGTTCTTTCACGTTGCTGTTGGATTATAAACTGTCATTGTTCACGGGAGTAGTTAATCTCACAGATCAGAAATTGCCATGTATAGGATAGGATCTGTGCATTTCTCTGAAGGCAGGGGAGTGAAATAACACAGATTTCCAGTAGAGTATGGATTTGGTTGACCCTTCCTACTGCTTTGGTTAAAGATCAGTTGCTCACTTTAGAGAGGGAAAAGAAAATAACTGATGGCTTTTCTGGGTACTCATCCTGCTGTCATCAGAAAAAAATCCATCAGCTGAGTTGAGATGGACAAAACTAGGTATTTCAGGGAGTTCTTTTAAAAAATTCTATGATAGACTGCTCTGTTGTGACTGATTAAATTCAATGTATGCTGTGTTACAGTAACAACCCTCTACATCACTATTAGTATTGCTGGCTACTTTGGACAATTAACTGTGAAGCAGAAGGGAGGAAAGTGATATTTCCTTTGTGGAAGGCAAACAATTAAGGAGATTAAAAAAAAAATAAAATTGAGAGTAAACAGTCCTACAAAACACTGTGGAGGACAAAACCTTCTCAAGGTGTTCATCTTCCAGAAAACAAATGTTGCTAGTACAGTTTTTTATAGACTTGGTATCTAGAACAAAGAATTTGACATATTTTATTATTTTTACCTTCATGACACGCAAACACTGGTCAGTTTCAGTAAATGTTTGAGAAATCAATAGTCTCAGAGTGGTTGTAATTTTTTGGTGTTTCTTAGGGGATCTTGGCTACTAAAGGAGATAGAGATCATCTTTAAAAATGACTTATCAAAACGTTACATATCATTATTGGTTGGTTGTGCTGGAAAAGAGCTGAGGAGGAAAGCCAAAGGGTTTCTGACATGCCCCCATCCATGCTGATCATTGTAGCATCACAGAGGCAGTTTGTCAATTCTCTGGAAAGTAGAGAAGGGAAATAACTGAGAAGAAGGACTTACAGCCATATTGCTGTGCCCTTCATCAAACCCTTTTATTGAAAACAAAATCGTTTTTGCTGTATAAAGCCATCTGTTTTCAGTTGTTTCATAAGCAAGTAGGTTCTTTTTACTAGTTTTCAATTTAGGGTAAGATCAGCCGGTCTATACTGATAGAATATTGGATTGCTACATCTGGGCATGGATAAATGAAGTTTCTGAACTTCTTTGTACAGCTTCCCCTTTCTCCTGTGGTTTCCACCAAGGATAAAATAGATACTTAACCTTCTTTGGTAGAAGCACTTAAATGTATTCTTGTAAAAAAATTTCCTTAAATTCTTTCCTGAATCATTCAGGGTACCACTGTATTGAGCATCTAGTAAGATTTTCCTACAGTGTTTTATTAGAGACAAAGGAGAATTGGTTCGTTTTCCTTAACTGATTATCTGAACAAATGAGGTTTGGCTGGCTGAAGTTTAGAGAGAATGGAGTTATATTTTAAAGAGAATTATTATTTAGTTACAGACATTGATATCAATACGTGAAACTGGTATTTCATTATGTGCTGCTAGACTTTAAGTACTCAGTAATGGAAAACTCCACTTGTGAGAAAAATAAGTAAAAATTGTTGTGGGCCACAGATGTATTGAGTTTTGAGACAGATAATGTGGTTTCTTCTCATTTGAAAGTGATCTGTAAAGTTGAGAGGATTTCAAAGGAACCCCAGCTGTTTCTGAAAATAGTATATTTTGCATGTTCATGTAAATTCTGACCTTTTTTGAGATTTGTGACAGGGAAGATTCTATGGTGAGCTTATTAAATAGTATTGGCTGTCCCCTAAATCTCACCTTTTCCATTTTTGTTTGGTTTGCTTTTTTTTTCATTTTTAAATAAAGTTGTCTCTTCCTAAAATGACACCAATTAGTGAGGCACAAAGCATCACTTTATAGTAAATGATGAATAGCACTTAATAGCACTTATGCCTTTTAAATGACTGAAACTATTTTTTTTTCTGTTTTAATTTAAGGAATAATCCTCTCAGATAGAAATGAGTGATTATTTGACCTGATCTATACTTAATATGTTTGAACATTATTAATATCCATCATTTTCTGAGGTACTTGATTGAATGTAGTCTGAACTTTATTAAAATGGATTTTTTTGAAAGCTATAAAATAACTTTGTAATTGAATCCAGTGGGAAGTATATATGGGAATTACTTCAGAATAGTTTTCCCTTGAATTATCAGGACACTATACAAATAAAATAAAGCATTAGGATATTGCCTGTCAAAATAACTATTTCCCTTACTATTTCACTGTGGAAAGTTCAAAATATATATGGAATGGGAGGTGCATTGGAATTTAACCAACACTGTGTTTCTTTCCTGAGTTGAACTAACAGAATCAAGTCCTTTTGCACTCCAGGCTTTCTTTTTTTGGCGGGCCAGAGAAAGTGTTCAAGGAGAATTTACAATGAAAATAGTTTTTCAATAGAATCTGTATTAAGTTTGGCATTTAAAAAAAAAATCAGGTTGAACGATTTGAAGGTGATACTGGTTTTTTTGACAGTTAACTGAAAATATTGGCTATTGTAGAGCTGTTGTCTGTTGAAAGCCAGGTTTGCAATACTACAGTGAGTGTTGAGTGGCTAAAAAATGGTTGTGTTACTGTTGCTGCTTATTGCAGCCAACTGATGACGGAGTTTTGGGCTGAGCAAAGGCTGAAGGGACTCTCTATGTCTGCTGTCAGGGCTTGTGCTATCCAAGTCAATGCATTGTGGAGAGTATAGTTTTTATTTGAAGGAAAAGCAGTTTTCTAAGGTAGATCCATCCAAAATACCCATGTTTTCTATCAGTGCACAAATGTATGTAGTAATCCAAACACTTGATTCTTTTAAAATTATGTATTTAAAAAAACAGGTTTTTTGAATCTCAAATTCTTCTCAGTAGATCTGCAATTCTTGTGATTTTTCAAAGCTGCTGAAAATCCCTTCATTATTCTCAGTTGTTAACTCTCAGATAAAATAATACCCATTGTGCAGCATAGATCTGGGCTTATAATTCAAATCTGATAGGCCATTAGTATGGTAATTAGTAATTGGTACAAGAGTTGTTAAAGTTGAAATAGACATCTGGTTTAATCAATTTGTCATTAAGGAAGTGCAAGTGTAGAGGTAGTAATGGGAAAAGAAAATACCAGTGTGAGAGCTCAGAGCTCTCTCTGAGCTATCAACACAAAGCTAAGTTTGAAATTGGAGGCCTCTATCTTGCTTGATGTGGATTGCTTAGTGCTCAACTTGCTCAAAATACCACGCCCTGTTTTTATTTTAAAATCTATTTTCAAAACCTTACAAATAACTAAAAGAAATGAAGCTACATTGTCATAAAAACCCGCTGATAGATATATCCATCAACTACAGCTTGTGATATTCATATATTTTATTTACTGAGAAAGGGAAGAAAAGAATTTTTTATAGAGCAATAAGGAAAGACTAGGTCAGGTTGGTACTAAAGATACCATTTGATAGAAATCTCCTGGTGATGGAAAGATTGCTTTTGTTTTCCTCTTATGGTTTCTAAAAGATGAAATATGCATCTTCCTACTGCCATTTTCATTTTCTGTTTCCTCTTTCAGTCAATTGCATACCTTTACATATAGATGAAAAGTTAGCTGGAATTGTAATACTTCTGGCTTCAAAGTTAAGACATTTTGTTTCACATTGTTGCCAGTTATTAGTTTTGAATTGCTTCAGTAGTTGCCAAGAGTATTAGAAGAATGCATGCAAAAGATTAAAGCCAGGCACAGACAGAAGTAAGAAATGTGTTTTGGTATTAAGACATGGCACTGAGAAATGCATTAGCCATCATTTCTTTTTCCATGAAGCTTCTGGTAATTACGTAGACTGTGCACATCAATTACACACTGCTGAATTGTGCTTAAGGAGTCCTCATCCTGAGGAGCCTGCCAACAGACTTGCATTCTGCTGCAGCTGCATGTGAAGACATCTGGCAGTCCAGCAGGTTTTCTTATATATGGAATCTTCTTTCCATCCCAGTCCTATCTGTGCACCTGCTGCAGGAGAGCCCATGTTCTCATGCTTCCCCACCTCCCAAGTACAGGCAGTGCTAGAGAAGCTTTCTGTGCCACTCCTGCATTAATGATGGGTAACTGAAATGAAATATTAATTCCATCCTTGGAATGGTTGGGTAGATAAGGGGACTGCATGCAACATTTTAGAGTTGCTTGGAAAACTGTAGGTATCTGAGTTGTACCTTAACAATTAACATAAAGAAAAACAGGAGGCTGTGAAAATGATGCTGCTTCAGAAATGTAGTTGAAGTCCTATCCTTTATTTGGTCAGTGAAATCTCTCGTGATTGCCTGTACTGATATTCTTCCTTGCTGCAGCTCTGTCTATTTAAGACGAATATCTTTTCACTTCTGTTTAAAAATCTGAAGATGGACTACTTGGGATAATAAATTCTGCAGGCAGAACCTATCTAAGCACATGTGCCTACATAAACGTCCTTTTTTCTTTGCCTTCATTCTTAGCCTGCATTGTCATGTGAATGACATGAAATAATGAAAACTTGAAAAGACAGTAAGTTACAATAAACATTATTGAAAAGTCTATGTAATATTTTACCTTTTATAAGGTAAACTCACAACATTTGATACAAAAAGTAAATTCCCCATCACATGCAAGGTATTTTCAGGGAATGATAACTGATAAGCCAAGAAGAAATAACACAGGACCAATTCTATCTGTATTCACCAGCTGAAAGATAATAATGTCTTAATATTAGAAATGCTCCCTTATTCTTTTCTTCTTCTGTACTGAATAATCACCACTAGAAAGTATAAAATATAAATTAAGCTGCATAACCTTTGCATGCTTTGAGCTTTCTATTTTTTTTTCTTGTGGAGGTATTGAAAAATAAGCGGTATTTATCAGCTGACTAGATAATGGGGCTGGGGAGCTTGATTACAAGGCCATAAATCAATCCAAGAACCTGATGATATGCTAAACTTCAGCAGTGGAGCCTGAGTGGCTTAGATTATCACTTCAGAAGGATTGACTTAAAGATTTAGTTCTCCATCTCTATCTATTATTTTTATATTACAAAAAAGGAATTTTTCAGCAATTTAAGAAAAGAACAAAGTACTAGAGGGCTGAGTAAAAACTTAGCTAGGAAAGCTGTTTTAAATAGTGTCAGGAGTCTGATTTAGAGTCAAAGCAAACTTAGAATCACATTTGAAAATTTGATCTGCCACAACACTTTATTTTGTCAGTGTTACACAGAGCAAAGATAAATTTAGGAATACTGGATTACAGCAGGAGGCCAAAGTGAGAGCAGCAAGACTGGCAAACCAACGTATGGAATGTGTCAAAAAGGGCTCATTGTCCTGGAAGAAAAGATTTTGGGCTGCTCACAGAGAAGTGATAAGAATTAAAGGGTAAAGGAACAGTCAGATAGGCTGAAAGAGATTTAATAAATCAGATTTCATAAAGAAGACTTAAAAAAAATAAAAATTGTTCTGGAAATGAGTTCTTACAAGATCCGTAAGGAGATAAGAGCAGCAATTACTTTCTAACAGCTGCTACAAAATCTGATCTTGTTCTCCTTTAGGTCATTTTATCCTCTCTTACGTAGAGTCTTGATTTAATCACAGATTTGGGCCATGATTCAGATAAATATTATAATACATGATAACACCTTGTTCCTTAGGTTTAAGAGGGGATATTCCCTTGGTTTGGTGAGAATTGGGAACATATGGTTTACTTTTGATTCCCCTGCTCTTAGGAGGCTAATTGTAAAATGTCACGTATGGAATAGCATCAAGAGTTTCACAAAACAAGTCCACAAAGTTTTTTTCACTCCTAATACTTTGCTTCTCTTCATTCATTCATTTTTCTTCTCTTTATTATGTTTTTAGGTGTTTTCTGTACTTGGTAAAGAAAGGGGTTTTTTTTGTGAGGAAAGGTAAAGTTGAAGGTGACAAATGCTGATTGTAAGAAATGAAAAATGTATAAATCAATCCTTCATGTTGAACAGAAGGATTTCCTCCTTTATGTTTATGAATAAAAGAAGAGGTAGCAGCACATCTAAACAGGTGAACAGCTCCAGTGCTGTTCAGTGCCAACCACGTGTAAGTTAAATAACTCTGAGATTCATAAGTGGGAATTATGTAAATCCAGTATTTGTGAGAGTTTTTTTTTTTTTAAGAAAATGCATTTTTTGTTGAACTGTACTGTAGTTTTTTTTCCTCATTTTCATTTCTTTTTTATTTATACCACTCTGATGTGTATAAAATTAAATGCATTTTCCACCCTGTTTTTAGGGTAGGAAAAGGAAAAAAAACCCCTTCAGAATGCTTTTGTTTTCTTAATGCTCTTGTCTTTTTGTCATTGACTTGCATGAAACCTTTCCTGTATCATTACGTTATTGCTTTTGCTCTTACATTTTTGGAAAATAGCTCAATATGTGACTTAATATGTGGTTTGATATTTGCCCTTCAGAAGCTTTGATTAGAGCTTTGTCTGTGCTCAGTTGTGTATTGTATTGTGCATTGGCCTATTTTTCATTGTCTTCTCAATGTCCTTAGAATATTTCTGTGTGGTTAAAGTTCTGATATCATTAAAGGCTGTTTTTAGACTTAGTTATTATGCCAGAGGAGGTTGATTCTTTTAATTGAAATATTTGAACCGATGCATACTCTGTATGTGGCCTCAGCCTTTGACAATTTCCTCAACCTAAGAATCTCTTGTGTCTTGTTTTCATTCTGTTTGTATCAAATGAAATTTTCTGCAGCAGGTGTCATTTAAGTACTGGCCTTAAAATAAACTACAATGAATATTCAGCAAACAGTACTTCTTTCACAGGGAAATGAAAGAATGAAAGAAATGGTGACTGATGTAGCTTTTTTTTATCAACATGATAGACTTTCTAATTGAATTATTCCAGTGATATGCAGGCCTAGAAATGGAAAGGAAGCATTCAATAGTACAACCTAAAGATTATTCTAATACATCTTCTTCCTTCATAGTGGATTTATTGACCTTTATTCCAGATATATCCAGCTTTCTGTGTTGCTGAATAGTGTATCATATTTGATATTCTGCATGCTCATAATACAATAAATTGTCATACATTCTATTAACACACTGTAATAAAAACTACCTGGTAACATTTTGTATGAACATTGTTTTCTGCAAATTTAGCAGTCATAGCTAAAATTTGTGAATATTCCCTACAGAAAATTCTGCTTCCTGATTTCAGAATCCAAACCTGATTATCAAAATTTTCTTCTTGTGGCAGTAGGTCATATGGTGCACATGTTTTTTAAGACAGAACATTTCACTGTGGTTCTTGTCTGTTTCTTATGAGATGTTTGTCAATTTAATGTTTTGCCTTTTGAATGTGTGGTTATTTGTACAAATAATGTGAATATTATGAACCAACAAATTCAAGATTGCTTATAAAATATTCTGCCATTTCAAAATTGATGTGGTGCTCAAGACACTTCTCTAAAGTCACTCCTGAAGTAGAACTTTGAAATCAGAGAGTCATTCTAGTTATATTTTCTTTAAAAACAAAAATCCAAAAGAGAAACTTGGAATGATCAGAAAGTGAATTGGATTTTTTTTTTTCCGCTCTGATAGTCCCAAAAGAGGATTCACCTCAGAGTGCATCTCTCCACTGTGCTCTCAGTTGATTTCTTTCTCTTATTTATGGAAAATGTAACAAGTACTTTTTTTTTCTGACATGATGGACCATTTCAGTCGCCAGAATTCTTTTTCAATTGACATTACAATATTTTGCATTTCTAAGTTATGGTTTATGTTGCACATTACAGCGTAACTTCTGCATAACTTAGAAACCCAGTCAGGAAACAAGTGAGAAAAAAGACCTTAGGAATGTGAAAACAACCAAGGAAAGGATTATATTTTAAATGTTTTTAAAATCACTCTCTATAATGCAGAATATGTACACATAACTGACAAATATTGTAACTGAATCTTTCCTCTTAAATACTAATTTTAATGCTATCTCTCAGTTAAAAAATATTTCATAATATAAAACCATTGGCTAAATTATTGGACTGAGGGAGTTTATTATTCTTTGACTTAAGCAAAATGACTGGGGACAGATTTTCATGCTGGCACGCAGAACAAATTTAATTCAAACTGAGATGAAAGGCGGTTAATGTAATTGTAGCCTATTATCCTGTGCAGGCTTGAGTTAAGAAGCAAACCAAGAGACAGTCAGAAAATGATGGATAGAAAATAGAAACGCCCAAGGCTGGTGAAATAGAGACTTGTGGAGGGATTATGCCGTAACTGTTCCCACATAATCTCTGCATCAATAATATCCCACCTCTACTGTATGTTTGGATTACTAAACAGGATTTTTGTATGCTTCCTGCATTCTCTTTATTTCTCTCTGACGTCAAAAAGGGTCCTAGTTTAGTAAATTTCATGGCTTTCTGATCAGGATTTTTTTTTTTCCCCTTAATCTACCACCTTCATCAGTCCTGGATGTGCTGTAAGATGTTCAGTTTTCTTTTCTTTCTAAGCACTTTTTTCTTTGTTATCACAAAGAGTGATAGGAAAGTAGTTGGCCACATAACTAGTTAGTCTTTGATCCTAAGCCCATTTAAGGGACTAGCAAAAACTGCTATTTTTATTAGTGTATTGAGTAGCAGATAGTCAACTCTCAGATTTGTTGACTGTATGAGTGTCTGGATTTTTTGCACAGCCTTTTGGATATAGTTTTTCGTATTTTAGGTTATCAAATGGGTTTTTTAGGACTATGTTCTGGCAGATTACCTGTTTTTTATTATTCCATTTCGTTTTTCAGTAACAGAAATATTTTTTTAATACCTACATATTTTGCACTGCAATCTTTTAAAAATTTAAAAGACATGTCTTGGTCTCCTCAGAATACATACAGAAAGGTGCTAAGTTGTACTTTGAAGCATGTTAATTACAAAAATATTTCAATAGATTTGTCACCCTTGTTATAGCCCATAAAGCAAAGAAAGAACATTTTTACAAAATACAGGAGATCCATTACTGATCAGAAGTCCCGCTAAAGCTCCTGTCTTATGGCCTCTTTGCTGAGGGATTGAGTCTTTGAGGTACATGGGGTGGAAAGATAAAATATCTTTTAGAGGAGTTGGACTTTGATTTCCCAGTCACTCCCAGCTGGAACGCAGGATTTCTCTCATCCATTGTGACTTGTATCACCAGAGCTCTTAGGGTAGCTAAAAAATTTATTTTCTTCTCTCCTTCTGACGTTGCTTAGGATAAGAGTTAGTGTATTTGAGAAATGCTGTATTCTGTGAATTGCCCTTTGGGAAGTCTTTGGGATTATGTAAAGATTCTGTTTGGTGCTGTACTCACAGAGGAGCAAGCACTGCTTTCCTTGGCAGTCCTGTCCAGCCTGCCCATCAAACCCCATATAAACACAGTCTGAACGGATCAGGGCTGACAGAGCAAACAAAATACTGTTATGTAATACTTCACCCTTCCCTGCCATGAGGCTATAGTCTCATTTTGGTCAACTTTTTTTCCTTTTACAGCCATCTCTTTTAAGTTTTCTTAAGCGTCCAGTAACTTTTCGAGGACAGCTGGCCAAGACTGGAAGTGTTGACAGTTACAGTATTGTTGCTGCACCACAGACAGTAACACATATTTACACTTCTTTGGCACTTCATAAAGAAGTATCAGTATCATCTCTGCTCCAGGAAATTCATGAGGTTATGTGCTATAATGGGCTAATGGGGACTTGGGCTCTTTATAGGCAAGAGGCCAGGGAAAAGCAGATGTGCGTATCTGACTTGATCCTTTCTCCAGCCACCCAGACATTTTTCTGTGTTGTATTCTTAATAGATATTTCTCTATCTCTTGGGTTGATATCTTTTTTAATAAAGTCAAATAAAAGATGGTGCAGATTAGATGGGATTGATATCCTAGATATTAAAAAGGACTTTAAAAAAGGCCAGATATGCCCGTAACGGAATGATGGTAGGTAATAACACATGAATTTGATAGACTGCTGTGCAGAGCTGGGGTAAAGAAAGTTATTCTAGGCAGGAGGAGAACTCATCAGAACAACATAGTGGATAGCTGTATAGATATTGGAATGATCTAATGGACAAGGATTTGGTATGAAAGACCTGCAGGTCAGGAAGGAAGCTGCAAGTCTGGAAACTGTGATGCCTCCGTGTTTGCTTCCCAATGATTCTCTGGGAATTTCTGTTGATGCCACAGGAAACAAGTATGGGAAGTAAAAGTTCTGAGTATCTTATCAGAAACACCTAAGTCATGCAGGAATAATGAAAGTTGCTTGAAAATGTCATGTAATGGCTAGAGCTCTGGCTTCCTAAGGGTAAGGATGATAGCTTGCCAGTTGCACTATGTATTACTTAAACACCTATGGCATTTGTGCCTCATGGTTATAACTTGTCATTAGCAGTGTAGAAGTTGTTGCAAGTAGAGCAGTAATCCAGATAATATGACTGTTTTCTAAAATTCCCTAATACTTTATAGCTGACAGCCTAGAGAAAGCCATGACAGTGATTTATTCATACCTTTGTCTTCGTTTTGCATTTAGCATTCTTGAAGATCCACGTATAAGCAGCATTTGGCCATCACTGAGCTGCAATGTCCACTCCAAAATGTGTGATATGCTTTGCTTCTGAATTGTCATTTTTGTCTTGGCTCAGTCAGAATTTCACATATTTTTGGAAATATTAATTGCCACATTGTGCTAAATTGTAGTCTTAAATGACAAGAAAATAACCAAAGTTACCATATGTAATTTGAAGTAGAAAGACAAAAAGTAACTTGCCTGTCTTTGTACCATTTTCTGGAAATTATAGTGTCTATATGGCATCCTGAAATACATATTTCTGAAATTGCCTTTTCCTTAAATTGCCTTGAAATTATACTCTTATATAAATAGTGATTTTGTTAAAAATCCCCAACACAATACAAACAAACAAAACCCTTCCCAGAATCTTGAAAACAAAGCAAAATGAATGCAAGGAAGATCAAATGCCAACAGATGAGAACTCTGTAGAACTCTGTAATACCACAGCATTGAACTTTCTGCATTGAGATTGTGACTGAGTAGTTCTTTGCAATAATTTCCTTCAGAGACTGACCATAGATTAAATTCGACAGTAATAAAATAGTCATATTATAAACCATAGATTAAATTCAACAATAATAAAAGTCATGTTATAATGCACATCTTTTAAAAACAAGCCATAAACTGTTTAATAGTTAAATATACTTTCCACAAACACACTTAGTAATAGTAAAATTTTACAATTCAGTAATGACTAATGAAAATGCAGTAAACCACTTGGGATTTAGTGTGTGTATATATATTTCTTTTTCATGTGGTCTACTTGATGAAGCCATTTACGATGCATTTGCTCTGACTGTCAGGGCCTGTTAAAATATTTAATGTTCTGACGTGATGCCTCTCGTACTCTTTTTGAGAAATGGTTTCTAAACAAGAGCAATATACAAACACTCTTGGAAAGTGCCAGAACAGGCAGTGAATAGCTGATCACAGAATCGAGCCATCCCAGTGGACAGGATTGTGTCCAGATGGTTCTGGAATATCTCCAGTGAGGGAAACTCCACAACCTCTCTGGGCAACCTATTCCAGTGCCCAGTGACTTGCATATATTTATTTCTTATGGTCTTTAAGATACTTTCCAAACCATTCTATGATTCTATGAATATGCTATTGTTGATATTACGTTAACATTTCACACATTTCATCAATATTTATCTTCTGAAAGGATTAAACATGTGAATTTTATGAACTGTTCACTGGTTTTTGAAAAGTAAAAATTTAGGGGGAGCTGCATTTCAGTTTAAGCAGTAATAAGTTTTCCTGGCTATTTTACTATTTCTTCTTATCCAATACTTCCCTCTAAAAGGAAAGAAATAGTTGAGAAACCCATGCTAATATTTCTCAGAGCTGTAATTCAGTTCAGTGTAAACATAGCCTCTATTTGGAGTTATGGGATATTCTAACATTTACTTTCTAAGGGCTGGAGTAATGTCTGAAGTGTCTGATGTTGGTCAAAATGTGAGAGAAGAAATGTGGGTATTTCTCTTCCCTGACTTTGAAAGAACAGTGACTGATAAGAGGGAAATCTACTTTTCCAAGTTCAGCTTTTTGCATATATTCAAGTTTGTGCATCACTACCTAAAACATGGCCATTTGTAGAGAAAGGAGTGCCAGAGGTAAAGGGTAAGGCCATGGACATGAGATTTTTCTTGTTCAGAGGAAGCAGCATCAAATCATTTGCATATAAAATCCATTTGGTGCTCTATTCATTAAGACTGACAGAGTTATCCAGCTTTTCCAAATGATGGCTGTAGGTCACTTTATTCTTGTAAAGAAGAACTAAATAGAATCCAGACTTTATTAGAAAACTCTTATATCTTAACCTTTTTTTTTTTCCTCTTAATTATATAATTATACGGTAAGTGACACCTCATTGAAAGCTTATTTTGTCCTGGAATGCAATGGATTTTGTGTTTTGAAATATTATTACTTCAAAGAGTATATAAGAACTCTATAATATTAATTATTCTTGATCTGGCAGGGAAGAAGGATTTGAATAGCATGAGGGGTCTGGAAAACTTGATTATGACATTAGAATGTTTTGCTTTTTTCTTTTGGTCAAATCAGCCTAGATTTCTTTAAAAAAAGTGTTGCTGGCATAGGCCTTTTTCGTGAATTATGTGAGGAGGAGATAAATTGATCTACAGAAAAAGCATTGTCTCAAGACATCATCGTATGCACTTACAAGAAAAAAACAAATAAATCATTTTCCCACATTATTAAAAAGTTCTAACTGGAAACATAAATCCCAGTACCTTTTACCCTTTTAGGTTATCATTATCTTAAGAGGTAGGCTGATAATTCTTTATATCTGAAGTTACTCATGACTGGAAGGATCTTGGCAGTGTGAGAAGTGAAAGTGTCCAATTTTTACATTAGAACCAAAGATCTGAGAGGTCTATCTATCTGAATATACTGCAGTATTAATGGATAGCTTTGGGACAACGTAATACCGAGTACAATGTCAATGCAGTCAAGAAGCAGATCTTTGTCTGTAAGAGGGATAAATTTGCATTTATGGATTAGAAGTTTGTGTATTTCATGTATTTCACTTCAGCAAAATAAAGATTATATCGCAGGATAAAAAATGCAATCATAATTAGCAATTGAGCCTATTCTCTGAAAATCACAAAGCAGTCATTAACATTGCTTACAATACCTCTTTTTCATTAAATATGTCATCTGAGCTCAACCATTGCATCTAAATCTTTGCACTTCTGTGCAAGGATGATGCTGTTTCTGAATCTTTTAAACATGCTTGAACTAGGTGCTGGTTGTGAGGTTACTCATTTTCCTTGCTGCTGACCATGTCTGTTGTGGATGGTCAGAAGATGTGGTCGTTCTTGGGCATTTCTGTGTCAAAGGCAGATGCCAGGCAGGCCTAAATCAAGACCTAAGTCTTGACCGAATCTAAGCGTGAATTGAGCTTTTAGGTATCAGTCACTCACTGCTCTGGATCAGTTACAACCTCAGCTGTTCTTGGGTTATTGCTTTCACCCTCTGAAAGTCACCACTCTTGAGCTGAAAATTGGCAGTTTCTGTGGCATCACTTCCAAAATGTTATGAATTACAGCCAGTTACATCTATTGACTTCAGTTAAGCACGTACCTCATCTTATTTTCTCATTGCTGGAAATGTACTGTAGGAGTAGGATGACTTTCAAGAAGAGATAACCAAGAGACAGCATAAAAAACTGTGTAAATCTGAACTAAATGTTCATCAACTGTCTCATAATCATCTGCAAAAGCTGCAGTCAACAGCATGGACCTATTTTCAATGCTGAGGATGTAGTAATGTGTAGTAGTATGGAGTAATTCTGCATATCCATTTACGATGTCACAGGGATTACCATGGGACTAGAGAAATCTTAGGTTTAGCCTTACAAACACTGTTTGAACTTCAGGTGTGAGGTGTCCTAAATAACCAGATTTTTGTTATGTAAACAGTATTTCACGATTCAAAACCCCCATAGCATCATACCACTGTGGGACCAGGAAAGCAGAGTAAAACCAAGAGCCAGTTGTGCAAGATCAGCAACTGGGGGCAAAGGGATCAGAAGCAGCGATCAGTGATGGAGGACAGCAGCAGCAAGACCACTGGGTAAAAAGGGAACAGCATGAGGAGTGAAGGCTAGGACAGAGCTGAGCAGTAGTCCTGGAAGCTGTTCTGACTCAGTCAAAAGCTGGGGCAAGTAATCAGTCAGGGACTAGGAATACTCTGCTAAAGCAGACCATTAGTCTTAATTTATCGTGAGCCTCTTGTAGACACAATGCTGGGAACCTGGGCGAAATCCCAAACCTGTTTATGACCAGCTATAGATCAGCCAGGTGACAGCTCTTCCCCCGACACTGTGGAAGTGGTCTGTCAATTCGCAAGGACCAAATATGAGGTAAGGGTCATAAATATCTCTATTATATAATATGCTATAACTGTATAGTTGACAAGCCTTGGTCTGGGCCAGAACTAGATAAAACTGTGTCAGCAAGGAACCAATTGAATAAAATAACATTGTCTGTTGGAGTTGCCTTCCCTGAGAATCTGGTATTAAAAACAAACTCAGCTAAAGGAAAGTCCTGTTGTACTTAGGTTTGTTTTCCCCTGTTCCTCTTCTTTTGCTTCACTTTTAATTGAAAGATTTAACAATTAGTAGCAGCAGCAGAACTGCAGAAACTTCAGCCTTCACCATGAAAGGTTAAATGAACTGTTGTACGAAGATTTCCATGTGACCAAATCTCTTGTCTAGAAAGCTGTCGATCTAGGTTGGTGTTATATTGACAGTTTTCCTCAGGTAAGAAGCTTGAAGGTTTGCCCCTCCTTAGGGGACATATCAAGAATAACAATAAAATTAGGCATATAAATATATATATTCCCCTGCTGCCAGTTCCTTTGCTTTCTTAAGCCTGCAAGGTACAGAGCACGAGAACATAGACATTACCAAGCTTCAACAAATGGTTGTTTGTAAACTCTGTCTTACAAAGAAGCCTTTCATTCATTTAAAAAAAAAAAAATCTGGCAGTCTTACTGTAAACATGTACTCATTTACATACATTTATTGTATTTAAAGAGGAAGTGAGACATTATGTTGGTCAGAAACATGAGAACAATTATTTTTTAAATGCATTTGTCAATAACTTCTATTTTGAACTTCTGGAAAATCCAGGGAGATAAAAAGAAAGTGAAAGAAAATGGTTCAGTTTTGAAAGGATAATTGAGGGAGAAGTTGGGAAATAAGTGCTAATAGCAGGCCATCCAAAGGTCAGTGAGCTTGATGAATTGAATACTTTTGTATTGGAACAAACCATAGAACTTGTACATAACCTAATAAGAGCCTTCCTCCATTTGTCCTTGTAAATGGGAACTGTGTCTTTGGAGTCCTGCCAGAGTGGAACTGCTCATTCATTATGACCACTTAAAGCAAATGATCATGGCCCTATGGCACATGAAATAATGAGTGTAGCTCCCATTTCTCAGATATGAGGCATATATTATGCTTCACATATGGTCCAATGTGTGCTGGCTTTTGGAAAAGGTACAAAAATTACTACAATGAGTAAAGCTCATAAGGAAACAATTCAGTGAATAGGAAATTTTGTAATTGGAACCATAATCAGTGACTAATGCAGAGCAATATGTATGCTAATAAAATAGGAGAGGATTAAAAGACAAAACTAAATTTAATCGAAACCCAGCATACATGCTCATGTGAATAATTTCAAATATATTCTTAATCTTATTAGTTTCCTTTTTCCCTCCACTGAAAACCAAGTGTTTAAGTAGTATCTTCCATTTAAATTAAAACAGGCTTCCGTAACTAGCAAAAATTCCACCTCACTTTATTCCTGATATATATTATGGAAGTCTTCTGCATGAAAGGCCTGGCAACAAATGATGTAATAAACCAGCTGTTTTAATGAGAGGGCATAAAAAGAACACCAATAACAGGTAAATCTCATGCCCTTTCAGTTACTGGGGTTCCTGTGTGCCTGCAGCACTGGATGAACCTGGATTTTCCCCACGTGCTGTACAGGTGCTGTCCATGGAGACGTTCCTCCTCCTCACATGCCATGGTGCCTTTTATCCTGTGCCCAGGCAGAGCCATGTGTCTGCTCCCAACGGGCTGGGAGCTTCTCTGGGATAAACCAGCAGGGCTGGCACGGGGCTCTCTCCTGCCCAAAATCACTCCCTCCT
The DNA here is from genome assembly GCA_013398275.1 of Promerops cafer. Classification (NCBI taxonomy): domain Eukaryota; kingdom Metazoa; phylum Chordata; class Aves; order Passeriformes; family Nectariniidae; genus Promerops; species Promerops cafer. The sequence continues at coordinate 598,957 of VZSE01010919.1, forward strand.
TCAGCACTTCCATGAGGCTCCCAACACAGAGAGTAGAATAGCTATGATAATGCATCAAAATATTTTGCTGTGGTGTAATTCACTCTTCTTTTTTTATTGTGCATATTTTATCATTCCATCGCACATGATGCTGAAACAACTGAAACGGCTGTAAAATTGCACTGCCATTTTCTTTTCAAGATATTTGAAGGTCACTGCTGTAATTGTCAGGGAATTGGTAATTATTTGGATTTGAATGAATACTTATGAATACTTGTGTGTCGCAAAATATTTAGAACCTAGTAATTTTTGTATTAACCATTCTTTTGTATGTTCTTGTAAGTTGTGAAGCCTGTGTTATATTAGATGGAGTTTATAGATATTTTTATTTAATGTATTCATGTTTGGGTTTTTTCTGTGATAGAAATAAAAGTGCAAGGAAGGTATATGTGGTGCTGGAAATCCCTGGGTTCTGGTAATTACTGATCCACAGGAGATGGTTGCATCTGATTAGAAAGGCAGCTGAATGGGGAAGGGAAGCTGTATGGAAACAGCTGTCTTTTTTCATTAAGATTTTCAAGATTAAAGGAAACCCCTAAACCTTTATTCTTGGGGTCAAAGCACCACAGGTTAGTGCTGTGACTGGGCAAGAGTTCAGAGAGGAATTTGTTTATTTTCTCCCCATGGAAAAGTTATTGTTGTTGAGAGTTGGATATTGCTCTTCCCTGTCATACACAGGTCAGTGCCATTAGCAGTGAGCAGCAGGGGAAGTTTCTTGAATTCATCCTCAGACTCTAAATACAGAGTTATTTTTTTTTTCCTTCAGGTATAAAACCCCAGCATATTCTAAATACTGCCTACATTTAATCTATTTTGCATTTGAAACTATTCAAGAGGAAAATAGTCCTCTTAAAATGTTTTTATCATTTGCTATATGATCCACTGTCTCATTTATATGGCAGTCTTACATACAAGAAAAGGAAATTCTTATGAACTCTTGATTTAAAAATGGTCCCTTTCCCTTAGCTGTCTTTCAGAATTCCAAGCCTAAAGGCCCATTCAGACATGAATATATTTTTTATTGTTTCAGTAGCAAGCTGTTCTCTGTAGAATGTTGTTAGTGTTTTGTGATGTTTAGAAAAAACCCATGTCAGGCAGACCAATGTTATTACTTGAGAGATTTTCTCCTTTCCAAGTACATGCAAGAGAGTTACTTCAGGATTGGACTCTTGTAAATTTTGTGGAAAGGACTGTAGGGCCAGAGGGTCTTTGTGAACAAGACCACAAATTGTGTTCTGCAGTTAGACTTGAAGCATAGGGGAGTTTGTTTTCTTGGAGATTAACTATTAAAATTATTATATTATAAAGGTGTTGAATTTCTGTATCGTTGACCCTGCAAAGAGTTCTTGTGCTAACGTGGCATCAGGAGTGCACAAGGGCAGAGTCCAGAACATATTTTTTTCTACTTTTTCATTTTATTGCTACTGCTGATTATTTTCTTTATGGTATTGTAACAAAGGGTCAAGGAGATTCTCTGCTTATTTTTTAATAAAAATGAGTGTGTTAGGAATCACCAGTTAGAAACTATTGAGGAAACCAGCAGAAATACAAACATCAAAATATTTTAAAGTCTGAAACTTGTTAAATGATATGACATCCAAGTTAGAATGTATTTTTAATACCAATCGCATATAAAATAACAGCAAAAATATCTCCTTCCAAATTAAGTTTGTTAGAATAAAGTAATGAAAAGATAGTCCAAGATATTAAATGATTCAGATTACCTCTGGGAAAATATTTATATGAAATTTAATAGGCAGTGATTACCTCTCTCTTTGTTTTGTGAATCTTTGTGTATACTTAAGAGCAAACTGTAATCTTGCTGGAGACGTCCATGAAACAGCCAAAGAAACCTAAAGCAGATTAATAATTTTCTATTAAGATATTTGGCATTTTTAGAGTAATGTTATATAACTGAATTTGAACTGAATTTCTGTAGGATATTTCATGTCTCTGAAAATAGCTACGTATCTTACCAGTAAGAAAGCTATTTCTCCAGCCCTTATCATGTACACGTCTTGTCAGCAGCATCAGTGCATCATATTCAGTTTGAATTTCACCTGGTGCCCTGGCTGGTCAGTGAGGAAGAGCAATTGCTTCCGAAGTTCATGGAAGTTAAGTGGCTGAGATGCTGCTGTGCCAGATCAAAACCAGGGAGGGAATCAGCTGTGACTGAGGGGACAGGGATAAGGAGATCCAGTGCTTGGGGTGGCTGCCTGGCTCTCCTTGGCTCATGAAAGTGCAGAGAGACCAGAATCCCTGCCCTGAGTCCCACAGCAGGCACCGATTTCAGGCAGGTGACTCAAGCTCTTTATTCAGGAGCCTGGTCACTCTGGGTTTCTTATATGACAGAGAGGTGCCTCCAGAAAGTAGCACACCCTCATTAAGAGCTGTATTAAATACTTCTTATTTGCATGTATTTGTGTTGCTAGTACTGAAACTCATGCTATTTGAATAAATATTCTAGCTGCGTTTTTATTAAGGCTGTACTGTGTTTAATGGGTATGTTTGGTTTTGTCTTTTTTCCCCCTGCAGCTGTGACTCTGAAAATAGGTATCTTGGAAATCCACTTAGGGGAACATGCTACTGTGAGTACTTGTATTTTTAATGCTACATACTGAAGTGTTGATTACATATTGTATGATAATTTCATTTCCTTGGAAAAACAAAATAAGTTCCTGGAGATTTTCCAAAATTGAGCACCTTGATGTTTTGACTGAAAAATAAATTGCTTCACTGGTCTTTTCTTACTTTGTCTGCAAGAATGCAAATTAAAATCTACTAAAAGTTGGTTCCTTACATCTAGCTTAGAGGGACTGACCAAGCCATGGGGTTATTCTCTGTATCTCATCATATGTGAATGAGAGGAATAGTGATTGTGTCAATGCTTTAAAGGCAGAATTGTGGTGGAGAAATGCAAATAGTATAAACAGCACTGTTCCCTGGGACATTCGGAGTGGTTTAGCCAGTCTGCCTCCCAGGGACATGAGACACAGCTGCTCTCCACAGTATCATAAAAGGAGGCTGTGTGTTGTCTCCATGTTCTTAATGTCGTAGAAAAGGTGCCTCTGGCAAATTTGCTCTGCAGCATTGCGGTTTTGATAGTCTTATGAAGGACCTGAAGGGATGAGAATGCTCATTACCCATGTGCAGAAATCCCTTAGTGAGCTGTGCCAATTTTACTATGCCAGTATCAAGTTCAATAGGAATTTTAATCATCATAAAAACAGATGGGATGCTGGAGAACACTGTTTTAACTGTTGTGACTTTTGCAGGTACCTGCTCCATGTCAGACAATTGGATCCATTTGTCTGTTATTTCTAACATCATCCCTACTTCAAACTTGAATTTATTCATAAAGACAGATGTCTAAAAATACTTATAGCCTCACTTCTGCTTTTTGGCCTTGTTTCTTAGCATTTCATTTTACAACATACACAAAAGCTTTATTTTAGAGTCTCTTTAAGGCATCATTTACTTAATAAAGGAATGTTTATTTTCTTTGCTAATCTTAAATGGTTTGCATCTGCAAGGTATGTTTTACAGAACAAAATAGTAAATTATATACTATATTACAGATGTTGACATAACTCTAGGCCTAAAACATTTGTTCCTCCTGCTAGCTATTAAAGAACATTGGTGTGGGTTTCTTTGATTTTTTTTTTCTCTCAGACAACATGAGTTTGAATGTAATACTTTTAGCTGGAACATAAATTTTAAATGTTGTAGACCAAGTTGAAAATACTCCCTAAAACTGTGTCTTAAAGATACTCTCCATTTGTTGGTTTTTTGCATAAGAAAAGTGTCTTACTTTAAAACAGAAATATCAATATTTAGGATAGTTTTTTATCTGTATAAGAAATATTTTTTTTTTAAGTTTAGAGTGAGTACATGAGAAGTTCATACTTTTAAGACAATTATATATAGCCTGTTTTGGATACATGTGTCAACGTTTGTTTTTGTCCTTTAAAAATAAATGTTATTAAATTTAAGAGATTGAAAAGAAATGACAGTAATGAGATTTGTAGACCTCAGGCACCTCCATGAAAAAACCTTATTTTTTTGCGATCATGTTTCAGGCTGAGTCTATAAATCATGTTGGAGACAAATTGTACTATATTCAAGATGCCCTTTCACCTTTTACTCACTACTGTTATTTGTCTTCTGTCAGATTTCAAAATATTTTAAAGACCTTGTTGTTTTGAAAAGATAAATTTTCTTGTAATACTTCCAGCCATTTAAAGTGTCCTGTATAAACAATTCTCAGAGTTATTTTATTGTAGTAATAGGGAGACTACACTGATAAATAATAATGGAATTCTAAATTTCATGTATTTGGTGGATGATGCATCATACTGGGAAATAATCAGTTAATTTGTGGATTACTGACTGACCTAAGATTTCAATGACAGTTTCTTATCAGTACAGTCCATTTCCTGCTAAATCATGTATTAAATATTTATCTATATATATATACACATCATGAAGAGATGCTCCTATTTGTTATCTATATTCTAAAATATGGCTGTACCATGTTTCAGTTTTATACAAGACAGCCATTTGGATGGTATTTTTTCTGTGCTTTATTTCACTCCTCATTAAGAAACTTTCTCTTTAGACACTTCAAATGTCACTTTACTTTTCCTTGAAGTGTATTTTTTACATCACATGAATATTATTGCTCAAGAGGGGGAAAAATATCAATTGTATGTATTTATAAGCAGCATAAGGTTGTGAGAAATAAAAATTCTAGCCACATCTGTTTCTATTTATTAGAATCAAAATCAGTGAATGCAGATAATAATTTGCTGTATGGTTAAGATCTTCTTCAGGAAAACTTTTAGTCACATGCTTGAGTTTAGCCATCTTCAAAATGACCAGTTTTAAGCATTTAAATTTTGCCCTTTTTTTCACTTGTGGAAGTACTGCCCAAAATTAGAATGCTCTTCTAAGCAAAACTTCAGGATTTAATCCGGAGTGTCTCTGTTACTCTTTTGTGATACTGGATGACCTCGGTTTCTCTTTAGCAGCAGGATGTGGATTGAGGAATGCTTGCTGCCTTAGAGGAACTTTCTGCAGCTTGGGATGCTGTGAATGTTCATGGCCCTGTACGAGCTCAGCTGGTTTCATCCCCTCCAGCTCTCTGCCTCTCTTACCTAGTTCTTGCCTAGTCCTCTGCTCCCTCTTGCCTGTCATTGCCACCCTCAGGCCTGGGAAGGGGGAGCAGTCTGGTGTTGGTGCAGGTGCTGGTATTGACATCAAGGGACTGTTTAAGAGGGTAAATGAAAGCAGAGTTTGCCACTGGGAGAGCACAGGTTGTTTCAGTCTCTTCATTATTTGTTTCCTTTCATAGTGATATAGGAGAGCACACAGAATTTTAATGCTGTACATGGATGGTGCTGTGATTGAAGAAGTGATCTGAGCACAGATAAAAACACAGGAAGATTATGGATGGGTCTGGCATGATTGAAAAGAATGAGATTTATATAGGAGGTAACATGCTGAAACATTGCAGGGACTTAAACTAAATAAAGATACTATGCCAAAAGGATAAACAAGAGAGAGCAGCAAAGCCATCAAATCCTAGGGATCAGAGGAACAGTGCGTTAAACATCAGATTTCATTCTCATATGGCATTTCCAAATATGGCAGCACTGGACAAGAGTAGCTTTTCTGCTTTAAATTATGAAAACTTAATAGAAATAGAGTAAGAAATGTGTAACGGGGCATGCAGTAGTAGTGTATTATCCAGATTGTGTGAAAAGCATTGTACATGGCTTTTTAAAAATTATTTTAATATCATTCTTTGTGACTGAATTGTGTCATTGAAAAAGCACAACTTCTTTGAGAGTACTAGATGGAGAACAAGCCTCATAGATACAGAAATTAGAAAATACTGAATGTGTAAGAGTGTGTGAGCAGCTGCCTGATGATCTATTCTAGCACCCTGTTGTCAGGAGTGGCTGAACATGCATGCCAGAGGAAGAGTACAGTAAATGGACAGACGTACAACAATTACAAATCTCGTTGCATCCAACAATTTGCCGCTTAGAACTTCATGAAAGGAAGGATATTTTGAGCTAAAAGTGTTCAATGTGCCATGGCTTAGGAGGAGACCTTATGGAAGATTCCTTATACAAAATAAAAACAGTATTAATGCAAACGAAAGCGTTGTGATTTTAGAGGCTACAGTTTTGTTTGCCCATGTCAATATCCTTGTTAGCTGAGGACAGGTCTGCTTCTGGATTGTCTCTGTATTTCTGGTAGGGAGGCTCTGTATCCCTAGGCCCTTCTGTTGGGAGCCAATCTTGCCGGGAATGATCGGAAGCCGATTCAATCCATATAAATGAATCCTGAGTGCAGGCCAGAGATGGTTGTGCAGCTGACTTATGCATGTACACAAACCATAAATATAACACTTTGTCGTGATACATTTGTACTGGCTGTTGTTTTTGCTCCGTGGTGTCTGGGCCAGCGTGATGGATGGCAGTGACACCTCGATAGCCAAGTGTGCATCCAAATGGCTGCATTAGTTCTTCACACATCAGCATTAGGAATACATTGCTGTCAGAGTCAGAGCTCCTGGGTGCACGGGAACATGCAGGAAAAGCAGATGGTTTTAGGCAGATTGGGAGGAATCACTGGGACAAATGCCACTTCTGTGATCTTCACTTGGGTTGTATACAGACACAAAGCTTTAAATTATAAATGGAGAAGTGGTTAATCCAGTGTTCCAGAGAAAATGAAAGTTTGAATTTACAGTTCATGATGTGTTACATAGCAAGGTTTGAATTACAGGCGTGCTAACAATCACTTGTTTTGAGAGAATGTGATACTTTCCACCATAAACCTCTCTTAGATAGCCATATTTCTAAGGTCAAAAGCTTTCCAAAATGTCTGGCTTATGTACATTATTTTGAGTTCCAGTGCAACATATCAAACAAGAAGTACAACTGATTCTAATACTGCTACATGCAGAAGCATAAAAGCTTACAACAAATCAGTCCTGCGAGTGTAAATCACATTGTTTGCCTGCATATAGTTAGAATTTTTGTGAGCCGAGCACTCAAGATTTGCCCATTTGTCCACTAAGAAAATTAATAGCTAAGACAATGAAGTTGAAAAACTGCACATGGATTTACATACCTTAGTTTTAATTCCCTTTTATCCTTAAAAAAGATTGTTTAGAAGCATTTTGGATTATTTCTGGGTGCCACCATTGACAGTGAAAAGAGGGAACAAATGTCTTTTCCATTTGCTCCTGCAGACTGGTTGCTGTTTTAAAACAGGCAGCAATAGTGAGTTACAGGGCAGCACACTTTGGAGGGGCAAACTTCCAGGCATTCCAGAAGCCTTCCTCAGCAATGCACAGCCAGACAATGTAAAAAAATTGCAATAAATAGTTTAAATTAATCTAGTGCTCATCTTCTGGCTGGACAGACAGTTTTGTGTGCCTGTGAATGTCTGTGCATGCAAAGAAAAGTCAGGTGAATCTTGCCTTTTGCATTATATGTATATATACATATATATATGTGTGTGTATGTGTATATATATATCTGTGCATTATAGATCCAGTGTAACACTGTAGAGTTTCCCATGCTGCAGAGCAGGCCTGCTTTTGGAGATTAGAACCTGACCTTTGAGGAGGATTAGAGAACCCAAAACTTAAGAGGTCACGAGGGATGGGCCATTTGCAAAGAGAATTAAACCGGGGAGGGACTGAACGACTTGGAGCTTTTTGTGGACTTAAAACCTATTTATTGATCATATGCCCCAATCCAGATATTTGTTGGATTTATAGCCTTTAAAAAAGACGAGGCCTTAATATAAAAAGTTTGAAAGAATGTACAAATTTTATTTTAACAATTTTCTAGGTGTTTCCTTCCAGAGCTCTTCCTTTTTTCTCTTACCTTAGTGTTTTATGAAATATCATTTGTGGACGGCTTCACATAGTGACTGACCAGCCTCTCTCAACTGTTCTTCTGGGATGAACCATGCAAGGAAGGAAGGTGGTGGGCCCATCTGCAGAAGCCTTAGGGGTCAGGTGTACACATTCCACTGGCACCTCTGAGTTTTCTACTCAGTCTCCTGGACATATATGGAGGAAATAGAAAGCCAGAGAGCACACTGCAAAGTTTAGCTTATATATGTAAAAAACCACTACATTATTAGTAGCAGAAAAACAGTAGTAATGGGTTTTTTGGCTTTTTTTTTTCTTTAATTTTTAATGGCTCAATTTTATTAGCTGCTCTTTTTCTACTTAAGGTAAACCACAGGAAAAAAAAATGTGATCTACTAAACATTTTGCAACGATGGTTTTGGGATTGACCTGAATAATTGGTTTATGGCTTTGCTCTGCCTTTCTAAACTCTGAGCCATAAAATCATTATAGCTTATAAAACTGTTGCTTCTTTCCCTGGTATAAATACAGACAGGATAGCAATAAGCAATTCCCTCAGTATGTCAGCAGCTCACAGAGATGAAGAATGATACTTTCATGTGCAAAGTTGGTGAGAAACTACGAAATGTACATTCAGTAAAAACTCTCAAGATAATATCTGGTGTCTGTGCAGGGAGCTGGGGACAAAAAAGCAAATTTTGCTTCTGGCTGAAGAGCCTCGTAAGGATTCTAGTCCAGTCCTGGAGCTGCGTTAGCCCCACTGCTGCTGACACACCAGGATTTCAAAAGGAAAAGTAAAGTGCTAGTCCTTACCTATTCTCCATACAATTTCATATAGTAAATTTGTATTGTAATTTAAAACTTTGAAGCCATATTGTTTGCAGTGCATGTGATGCCTGAAAAAAATCCCCAAGTACTTATTTATTTTATCTGCTTTATTTAAAATTTGTCTTACTTGCTAAAAAGGAAGAAGTCTAGTTATTTTTTCATATCTGGTCTTTGGGCTAAAGACTTAGTTAGTCCTGACTTTTTTTTTTTTGCAGTAGTATTAACTAAAAGATGGTTTAATTATTAAATGTAGGTAATTTATGACAACTTCAATGACTTTTTAGAAATATCAGCTCAATATTATCTCAGAGCAAAAGGATAAGATAATACACCCTTATTTATGCTGTCAAAATACAGTTTAGGCTTATTAGACCTATTGACATGGTCTGATAGTTCATTCTGCCTGTCTTCCTTATTATTAGAATATGTTTTTTTTCTTTCTTTTCTGGGCTTATTCATAGTTGAAGTTCTACTATAAGCCAATTTTTTAGTATCATTTTTTATGTTACCAATGTTATAATTTAATAAAAAGGAGAATTAAAATTGTTAAAAGAAATCTCTTTCAATACTAAAAACATGCATGTTGATGCATTCAGGGACTCAGAACATGACCTCTTTTATCAATAAAATTGTAAAAAAATAATTGTCAAGTAAAACGTGTACTAGAGGTACCATAAAGCACTAGGTGGCAGACTTGTTATACTTAGAGGAAAATTAAACTCAAGAACATTCCAAGGAGAGTGTTTTAGAAGATAAATAGCAAGTAGCACTATAAGTAAAACTGTTAGCAAGGATTTTCCAGATATTTAAAAATTATGTTGAAACTTAAAGGGCATAAACAATAAATTTTAGCTCTTGAAGACGTGTTTGCTTTAGCTGAGCTGGGAGATGTATACCAGCAGCTACCAGCTTCGCTACTGATTGGAACAATTCGTGTTTCCTTTTGGGACAACATTAATTTAAACTAAATACATATTGTAATTGTAAAACTGTCATGCTTGACTTAAAATAATGAGTTCCGCCAATTATATCTAACATTGATTGACTTTGATACAGACTGAAAAAAAATCTATATTATTTATAGATACAGTAAAAGTAATGACTGACATTGTCTTTTGCATATATGGACTTATGCAAAAAAATTCTATTTAAAATGAAATCTTCTTAGTGTTTAAAGAGTCTAGTGGAACAGATTATAGTTTAAATCAGACAATTCTAGGATGGTTTGAGAAAAGATTAGCCTCAGCAAACCTACCAACTCAGAACTTATAAAGAGCAACAGACAAACACAGTCTTTGCCCTGAGCTAAAATAACTGCACAAACCAACTGTCGCCTTCCAGAGAATTAAAACAATAACCACACCAAGAATCTGAAGCTCCTAATAAAGTATTATGATCTCACCCCAGGCTCTGTGTACTCATTTGCCAAATGCTAGGTTGGCTTGCAGCTTTGTTGGGCAGGCTAAAGAAACAGATTTGCTGCCAATCATTTTCAGCTTTTGAGTTCGAGAATTTTCCCATGTATGTATTTATTTCTCATTTTTGTAATTAAGTTTTTTTAGTATTATGGATTTCCTTTGCTTAACAGGCCATACGCTATTTTTGAAATGAAGATTATTTGCTTTCTCTGGTAGCTTCTGCTTACATGCTCGTGAATTTACCAACTGGCATCCTCTTACAGTTACTGTTTAATACCTTTTGTCAAAGCAGACAAAGTCAATTTAGAGATTATTTATTTAGGTGTGCTACCCTATCTCAAAGAAATAAGACAAACTAATGCTGGCAAAACTAACTTTCTAACTGCTAATAAGAAGAAAAAACATACCTTATATTGCATGCAGATAAAAGTCTGAATTAGAGGACTGTTCCACGGGTGCCATAATTATTTTTGTATTATGTTTCTAATATTTTTCTTGCAATGCAATATATAGTATCGCAGATAAATAGCTATAAGTATAAAATATGAGTATTTTTAGAGCTTGATGAGGCAAGAGTGAATGAGACCTCATTCAGAAGACATCCTGTGCTTTGTAGGGGACTTTAGCCCGTGTATGAAGCAGTGTTTTAAATGAGAAGGAAACCAGTGCAGGTATCTACAAATACACAACATTTGATTTTGTTGATGTATTGATATTTGATATATTGTTGATATCTGTTCATAGGGACGGATACTTACTGAACCCTTGTTCTGTGTATTCAATGTGCTCTGTGTGTGTGAGATTCCTGAACATTTCCCAGGGGACAGGAGCTGTCACTCCTCGGACACCTGGGAGGCCTTGGAGCTCCCCGAGACTGGAGCTGTAAGAAATAAATGCCACAGGAAAGGATCCCCCAGAGTCCCTTGGCTTTACCTTCTGACAGTCCAGGGAAAACAGCTGTGGTGCTTTTGCAGTTGCATTGCTTCCCATGCTGACTTCCCAGGGAAAAGAGAATTCTTGATCAGTAGGACTTCAAGGGAAGTTCTATAGTGAAATCTTGAACCAGTTGAAAAAGGAAAAATCACACCCTGACTTCAATAAGTGGCTTGTGCTATGTGGGAGATTTTTTTGTTGGTTCCTTTGGGAGATATTGGTCAAGCCAGTGCATTATTCCATGCCAGCTGGGGTGTTTTTCTCTGCTGGCAAACATGAAGCACTGGAGGATAGCTGAGCCTCTTCCATTAATGCAAATGGCCTGTAGTGTGAGTTCCACTGCTCACGTGTGGGTCCTGAACCTAATCCTGGCACATGTGTCTGTAAAGTCCACAGAGTAGTCATGGGTGTTTTCAGCTTTAGAATTAGTTCTGTAAAGCCCTTACAGAGTATTTGAAGGACTCTAGTAGGATCATTTAAGGAAATTGGGGGTCATTTCCATCTCAAGAGGATGATAAAACCTTGGATTATATAAATCTAGGAAAACGTAAACTAGGTCAGATGTGGACATTGTCAAGTTCTACTTTCTGACTTGATAACTCAGCTGCATTTCAGCATGTTACAAAGTAGACTGCGAGTCCTTGATATTAATTTATTGACACTTTTTCTTAGCTTGAATTGTGAATATTATTTTAAAATATGTTCCAGAAATATAACTCATTGACAGCAAAGTGTAATTTGGAAGTCACTTGATATAAAGGGTAATGCTGACATGAAATGTAAGAGCAAAATGTGTGAGGTCAAAAAGCAGCAGTGTACACTACAAAATAGATACAATAGCAAACTAGACATTAAGGGAAAGTTGAAAAATGTATCTGTCAAAGAGTATGAAGATACACTGGTAAAGAAGTAATATATATGTATGTGATTTGTCTTTTTATGTTATGGGGAAATAAATGTACTTTACTGTGTTAGCCCCTTAAGGAAATGCCATGGCCATCAGAATAATTTTATAAAAATGACAAGCTATGCAAAATGTGGGAAGAAAAGTCTTAAAAGGGCAACAATATAATTTTTTTTCATCAATGATATGAAAATTTTAGATTTCTACTTCTGTTGAGTAGAAGTATGTACTGCTTCTGTACGTGTTTCTGAAACTGTGGCCAGACAGATTTTAAAACGTTAGAGCCTTTCCTGATGCTGGTAGTGGCTAATGAAAGAGAACATGGAGAGGTCATTGCTGGAATGAGCAACAGAATAAAGGGTGGAAAGAGAAAAAATGGAAGCATTCTAAGGAGGGCAGTGTATGGCTACATCATGCAGATGTGTCACTTCATGCTGTTGGCAAGGATTGCCTACCACTGTCTCCGGTCTGTGAAGGTCAGTTGCAGTGATATGAGCAATCTCTGCCCTTCAAATACCAAGAACAAACAGAATGTCAGTATTTGCTACAGTTTGCTGTTCCTTTTTACATGCTAATTCAGTTTTCAGAGACTCTGTGTCAAAAAAGTTTGTGCTTGATATCTATCAATGAGTAATGGTATGTTTAATTGATCTGTATCAAGCTATTAATTTGAAAAAGCCAACCAAACCAAAACAATAAAAGAAGAGATTTATTCTATTTTCACATTTTGGTTCACAGTAATTTATTTCCATGGTCAAATTAAAAAAAAAAAAAGTGATGAATAATGAAAGCACAGCTGTAGTTAGTTCCTGGTTTATAGAAAAAAAATTACACCAGGAAAATATAATATTTCTTTTAATGGCTGGCAGCTGTTTCAGGTGGAAATTGAGTTTTCCAAGTCACTTTCAGAAAGGAGTCAGTGAGCCCTGCCATGGTGGCCAATGTTTCCTCTCTGAGGCAAAGAATAAATCTCCTCTGAAGGATGGGTGACTGCACTGGGGTTGAGGAAAACAGCCTTTGGGGATCCATTCTTCCTTCCTCCATTATTTCAATTTGCTTATTTTAACCAAACTGTTTATTATTTTATGTACCTGTCAGTTCTACAAATCAAATTTGTAGCAAGTGGGGGAATGTTTACTTTTTCTGGAGTATTTAACTCTGTATTTTATTCCATACTAGGGTTGAGATATTTTCTCCTCTTTTAAAGGCTGTGTAAAGTGAATTAGGCAATATTACAGATATGCAATTTCATTTGTGAGTGCTTGGAATTTTAATATTCCGTCAATATTTTTTTGCTGAATTGGCACGCAGTTCTTAGCATGAGCAATGTTATTATTGAGTGAGAATATTATTAATGAAATCAACAGATTTTACTCTAAAAGTACCTAATGGTGTTTTAAAGGAAAAAGTGCTTGTGTTCTTCATTTCAAAGTTGTAATGCAATAGTGTTTGTACTGCATGGAAATGCAGAATATTATATTTATTACAGTACAAGTACCTGTGGCAATTGGTGACTTTAAAACAGAGGAAGCTGCTCAGTGAGGAATATGATGTAATTCCTGTCCAGTATGAAGTGCAATTCTCTTGCTCTGGATTTATTTGCTATGAGAGATTTTACTTCTCAGAACTAACAATTTAACATGCTTTGAGAAACAGGATAGAATACAGCAAAGTGGAAACATCTCAACTTCAAGTTACATTGTGCAGTTCCTACAAGTCATGTGGAGTCAAGCAACATGGGGTGTGTTCTGACATTGGGTTGTGGATTTAGGGTTCCTTAAGCAAAGTTCAACTGAAAAATGAGAAAAGGGAAGGAAGAGGATTTTGAAAACATTGAGATATTGCCAGAGCACCTATTTATCTGTATATATTTACAGACAATTTATAAAGTGCATGTTCTGTCTCCTCGGAAGGCCTGAGTAACAAGAGGTTGCTTCTTTAATTGTTAAAATCTGTGGTTATTTGAGAAGCAGGATAAAAGCTCTGCTAATAAATATGTAGATGTTATTGTCTGATCAACTTCTGACTGTTCCCAGTTTATAGCAAAGCTTGAGCATGTACATGTATAAAAGCATAAACAATTTAAAAATTGCATTTGTACTTCTGCCATGCCCATATTGTCGGCATCAATCCATGTATAAATAGAAGCTTTTAAAAAAATTATTTTGAAAAGGAAATGGAGTAGATTTTTAGGGATTATACAATAAACTGAAAGTTATGAGAGCAAGATTTAAAATAACATGAAAATCTGACTGTTTTCATTTACTGCTTTCCTAGACAGGCAACATCCCTCTTTGGCAATAATACATGAAGTCAAACAATAATTTAATATTGTTGTTTCTTAGATTTGCCACTTCTGGTGTCAGAACAAGCAGATCAGAGATCTCTTCAGTGTGTAGAGACTATATAATGAAAGCAATAAATTAGAATCAGGTTAGTGAGTATTGATGCTGCTATATTGAAAAATACTGCATGCTAGAGTTGTAATATTAATATGAGTGTTACAAAGGTGGTGATGCATTTAGATCACTATGAAAAAAAAATCATGGAGAGAGAAATTTGAATTTCTTCCATGATAATTGTAATGAATTTTTTTTCTTGGCTTTTTATTTGTATTTGTTTCCCACTCCTCTAACAGTTTATGAATACTACAGGATTTAAGGGATTACAAAGACTGTCCAGTGTGACAAAACAAAAGTACGTTTATTGAGTGCTCCTTGCTGTCAAATAATAACACTTTTGGTAAGACTGTGCTGTGAGTTCTGAAATGTTCCATCATTGGAGACATCTAGACATTTTCCTACAACTGATGTTTAGATACCTGCTGGTTGTTGCACTCTTCTTTGTTGCTGCTTTTTTGCCAAAATATTGCTCATAAATCTCTAGCCATTGCTTTCCACACTTTGTTTCTAGACCATGTTCTTGAGCAGAGCTGGAAAAGGGTCTGCAGCTGTTCACAGTAAACCCATCAGTTGTTGCAGCATTTTCAGTAAAGAGTTTAATGAAATATCTAGGAAAAATAATGATATTTGGCTGTGGTCTGGGGTTTAAAAACTTTAGGAGCATCATCTTAAGATTGCATGCTTAAAAGGCCCCAGGTGATTCTATCTGTACCTCAATTTTTAGATCTCAGCCACAAGTCCAGCCTTGTTTACCATGACATTTTCATAACTACACTTTTACTTCTGTGGCAGTATGGCGAGATACATCTCACCTAACTCGCCTTGTAAAACTTATATGTCCAGCTTTAATTAACCTTCTAGATCTTTCTATTTTCAGTAGAGAAAATCAAGTTACCCTTCTGAACATGGTGCATTTCTGTCATCCACTGAAAGTTTTAGTCAATACAGAGTGGGCTGAGACAAACAGCAAAATTTAGCTGAATAAAATTCTAATACAGATCAGATTTTTCTGGCCCTCCCTTAGAATCAAAACTGACAGCTTATTAGACTTTTCCAAATAGCAGCTGAGAATTTCATAAAAGAAAAGATTTCAATTTAAAATAAGACTTAGTTACCCAATTTGCTAATTATGACACTAATCCCTCTGTCTTTTTGTGGGCTTTTTAGCCCAGTACATTTTTCTAAAGTGCAGTAGAAGAAGCAATGACTTGATATTGCTGTATGTTTTTAAAGATTTTGGACTTACGTGAAATTCATTCTCCCATGCTCTTTCTTGAAATGGAAAAAGGCATATAAATAGTAAGTGCTGGGGTATTTTCAAGTTCATTGCTCTCTGATTACATATAATAAAATGCAAGTTTTTAGTAAAGACTTCACAGTAAATGACTTTTTGTTTTATCACAATGGACAAGTAATGTCAGACACCAACATATTCAATAAAACAATGACAATGAGGCAGTGGATGACTGCTAGATACAGATGACAGAGGAATGAATCAGGCAGCTGCTCTGAAAGTTCAAAATAATTATCCTGACTGAAAATAGGTCTGGTGGTAACCCCCAACTTTGATGTAATACAAGGAGAATGTCATTTGGTCACAAATGAATATGATTTATAGCATTTGATAATGGTACTTGGTTTCAAAAGCAGCATTTGTACTGATAAAAAGGAATATGAATAATTCTGTTTTCAACAAAGTCTTGCTGGAAATAGAGACCAATCACTAGAAAGAGGAGGAGAAAGACAAACTGCATGTGCAATGAAGAGGTGAGAGTATGAATTTTAGAATCAGCATGAATAGACAGATCCTTAAATAGAAAAGTGTGGGAAGACTGTGACGAGTCTGAAGTTGCAATCATGATGGAGGTTCTTACAACTTTAAGTGATTTCAAGAAGTAAAAATAGAACAGCGCACTAGATTTTTGAGGGGTTTATTCACAAAATAGAAGTTATTAGTTATCAGAAAAAAAAAAATGTGAAAAAACCCCACTTCAGTCATTGATTGAGTAAAGACCATGTGATCCTCACCTAATTTATAAAATGGGCTAATTAGGTTGTAGCTAAGAATGAGACTGTGTTGTGGGTGGGTGGGTCTAGTTCCATGCTCTCTTTGTAAATCTGGCTGTATACATTGCAGCGCTTTTGGCTTAGGCCTTTTGCTAAACTTAAACTTTTGGGGCTAAAATGAATAGACATTTCTCAGAAATTTTGTCTATGAATGAAACTGTTTTGCCATTTTGTTCAGCTTTAAAAATTTGTGTTAAGACACTGTGTGAGAGGAAGCCTGGGAGAATGGCCAGTGACCAAAGTTAGAAAAGCCATGAATATATCCAGTTACGAATGTTCCTGCTCCCTTTTTGGGAACCTAGGTTCATTCTTCCCTCTTGCTGAGAGATGCAGTGAACTGAGATGCTCTCTTGGAATGATTTGTTAAAAGGTGAAAGATAGCTCAGACGTGAACTGGTTCTCTAGAATTTACTCCAGCCTAATTCTTAAATTACTTAATAAACCCCCTTTATTGAAATATGCCACATAGGCAGTGGGTGCAGGATGGTGGAAGAATGAAAATTGCTGTCACAATAATTTTTTATTTGCTTCTTTATTAGAGCATGATTGCACAGTTTTTAATAATATTGCTATATACCAGTTCCCAAGGAACTTTCACTCCTCAATGCACTGAATGAATTTGTAGGGAACAAATCAGTGATAATGTAATGGAAAGTTGGATGTGTGTTCCTTTCCTGTTTTGTTGAAAAAGTGGAAAGAATTACAATGCATGATGGAAGGAGCTGCCAAGTAACTTTCATATGTAGTGTTATATAATTCAAAGTATTATGAAAAATCAAAGTCCAGGTATTTCAAATTGGCTGCTCGTTTTTAATAGATGGTTTTGTCCTTGGTCTCTTTGTTTCATTTCCTGTCCTATAAAATGGCACTCATAATGCCTTCTCATCTTCAGAAATGTTGTAACAAATTCATTAACTTTTGTGAAGAACTTAGAAAATTATAGTGATGAATACTATAGAAAGCCACATTAGAAATTAATTCCATCTTTAGAAAAGGGCTTGTGTAGCACGTAGTAAATGAGGCATGGGCCCAACACTTGAGTACTGAACATGGAACAAAGTGTTGAATAGCTGCCCATTAGGGGAGCACTCACCCAAAAATAATTTACAGACACCCTTGATTTGTAGTGGTTCATTTTACAGTCTTAATACTCCCCTGTAACGTACCTTTTCATATATAAATTTATCACTAATTTATACTAAACATATTCAATTTAATTACCTTTTTTAAAAGTAATTACCATTGTAATTATATATTTTCAGAGTTGTAGAGGCGCTCTAGTAATACTGAAGAACTTGTGTCTGGCCTTTGTTCTTTTGGGAATATTCTGTCATTTTAAAAATTAGAGTTTTCTTCCAATACAAAAGTTTGAATATGGGAATTGGTCTGTTCCTTTTTGGATATGAGTAAAAAACTTTAATATTAAACCATATTATCCTTATCCGAAGTCATTGACCTTTATTAATGAAAGAGAGGTTTCTTGAAAATTAACAGCGATACTAGGGTTAAAGGATTGCTTTGAAATTTATTTTCCTCTTTTCATTTAACATCTTTCTTCACCTAATTATTGTTATATTCTCACACATGCATATTACTGGCATTTTGAATTGATTTTAGTGACTCCTTTTGACTGTGAAAGCAGTCAAGGGTTTTGAAAAAATCAAAATAGAGATGTGAAAAAACTCAATAACTATAAGTCTTTGTAATATTTGACCATTGACGATGTCAGGATGGTATTGTGGTCCTATCTCCCAACACTTTTTTTCTACTTTAATCAATGATTTCTAAGATAAAGTGGAACAAAATGCCTGGAAGCAGATATTAGACTGTTCTGGGCTGATTCCTGGCTCAAAAATACCCAGCTTGTGAATTCCACATTCTGTGTTGTGCATTGGGGAATTAAGATCTGACCTGTGGGCCCTGAGTTTGTGGAGAGGTTTCTATGTCCTCACAAACTTTTGCCATGGAACTTTAGACATAAACGTTCAGGGAATTTATAGATTATAGGCTAGAATATGGCTGCTGCTTGAGTAGATTTGTTGTGCCTCTGTCTTGGTAAACAGAAACATGAAAAGTCTCATTTGTTTATGTAAAGGGTAAAATTACTTTTGGTGGCTTCATAAAGGTTTAAAGTAGAAACAAACCCACATGGAGCAGAACCTTAGGCTTCTCCAAATTTCTGATTATAAATATACACAACAGTATGTATCAACAGGATATACTGAATGTACTTTAAATAGCTATCTCTACATTTAGTTATGATATATTTGGCTACTTATACATTTAGCTATTCAGAACAGGTTGTAGTCTTAGAACTGACTTTTAGTTTAAATTTTGTACTGCTTTTGAGGCTAGCTCTCTAGTTTGAATGGCACTATGAATTGGGAAATATGTTGTGATGTACTGTGTAACTGCTTAGTTTATGTGCACTTACGATGCATTGGCATGTTCAGGAAGAGGTTTGGCAGTAGGAAGGAAAGCTGTTCTGCCTGCTTCAGTCTGCAGAAGGTGGAGCTTTCTGGAGGAGAGGGAGGTGATATTTTCTCTGGGAGCTGTGGGGGAAGAGTCTCCTAAGTTACAGAATGAAACAGATGGAGAGAGTGAGGAGGGATAGTGAGACAGCAGCAGGGTGCAATGGGTAGAGTCTTCTTTATGATGCTTTTTAACTTCTACTCTGAATTTCTTCTTAAATCAGTTCTACTAATTTATATTCTAATAAAATCTAACTTTAGAGACTGTCAGAGATTTGGAATATTCACCTTAAGAATAGGTCCAGACAGAACTTCCTTGAAGTTTTGTGAACTTTTCTCCAACCTATGAAATTTCTTCAGCAAACTTCTGCAGTCCTCAGAAAGATGGGAAGGAATGTTTGCTCAGTGTCAGTTCTTCCATTTGCACCTGAGTTCATTTGTGCTGTTGAATCACATAATTGCCCTCAGGCACTGCTGTGTGCTTCATTCAAGTCCTGCACACCTTAGGTCCCTTCCCTGAATTAGAATTGTCTCTGAGGAGATAAATGTTTCTGCTTTACAGCGCCCAGGCTGTGGCCAAGGTAGGGATTTAATGGTTTGTCCTGTGGCAGGTCTCTGTGGAACTGGTGTAATTTAGAGATCCTTTGGCGCCTCCAAAGAATCTCAAGGCGAGTTCTTGTGTTGGCTCTCAGAGCTGCTCTTGAAGCTGTGTTGTTCAAGGTTTTGAGTGCTACAGAGGAGATAATGTGTGGGACTTCTACTGAACTTTGCTGCTATTAATGAAGTATAAGTTGATCAACCATTAAATAATAGAGTAATTAATAACACAGCAAAAAACTTCAGGATATCTTGGGTACGAAAGGTTCTACACATAACTAACCCTTACTGTTCTTCACAATTTACTCTCAACTATATTGTATATAAGAATGCAATAAGTAAAAGTGGAATTAATTTTCTGGTTTGTTACAGATGGTAAATTTATGAGGAACTGTGTAGTTTAACTTCTTTTATAAGTGTAAGGACTTTTCCTGCATTTCTTGAAACATCAGTTCATACTTTGCTGGCTTTTAACATGTAAAACATAAATTTAAAAAACCAAGAACAAAGAACTAAACAACAGCACCACCACCACCACCAAACCCCAGGGAAAAAAAATAGTCATATTGTTTTAAAAGTAAATTACTTTTTTTTTTTTTTAAACTTGTATGCAGAAGAGCTGTTCATTCATGACTGGGAGACAAGAGTCCTGTGTCTTTTTCCAGTGTTATTTTATGATGGGATATTATCTGTATACGACTGCTGGCTTTTTGGCTGATACTCTGCATCTCTGAGATGACACAATCTGTGGTTAGAAAAAAACTGTGACATATTTAAGTGGTAATTTCCCATATCTTATGAGCAAATCAATGATATCTTGTTCAGCTTGTCAATGCTGCTTTTTGCATCTTGTAGCCCCTGCTGTAGCCAGAATTTCTGTGGGAGTGCTTTCTATGGTGCTGGTCTACCACACCTTTACAATAAATCTGTTTGCAAAGATTCATGCTGAAGCAGTCATCTGTATTTTGAGGTGCTCCAAGTTGACCAGATCAGGAAATTGAGCATATCTATTATGAAACATTATTCCTAACCTTTTTGCCTTTCTATTCATGATTATTAAAGGGTTTATTAATTTATTTAATAGGGGTCAATCTTTACTTGCCTTCTTTTCCTGTCCTGTTACCTTTAAATATGTTCTGGTACCATGCTCATCTTTTTGTTAAGCACAGAGATATGGCACAATAGAGTAAATGAGATTTATTAATTAGATTTGCATAACTGTAGAAGTGTAGAGTAGGATTAATAAATTAATGGGGCATTTTAATTTCATATTTATTCATCTTTTGTTTTCATAAAGATGCAGAAACCTGGTCAAAACTTGTTAGCTAAGACATGTAGATCAGCTTATTCTTATTTGAATAATGGAACTGTTGTGGCTAATAATAGAGAAAGTGAACTTCTCACCTTTGAATGTCATGGTAACTCCTTTCATGTAACTCCTTTGTGGATTCCTTTACACTCAGGATATTCTATGAACTTTTATTTTCTACTTTTCCTTCTACACTCACTATAAAAAAAAAAAAATCCAGAAAACCCTGAACAAAACCAAACCAAAACAATTTTCTTTAACTATTAAGACAATATAGTGGGCTTTTTTCCCTTTCTGTTAGCCTTCCCATAGGATACAACAGAGTGTATTTTTTCAGATGATATGTTGCTGCAGAAAAGGTGATTGTCAGCAGTAAGCAAACTATTAAACTACAAAAGGCTGACACAGCTTTTTTTCTGCTTTGACTTAATCTTTCACTCTCTTTGTATTTACTGATTTTGTTTTTATGATCACATATTTTTTATTTGTAACACAGTGTGTGTGCTGTTGGTGACTAGCAGAATGTCAGCAGACCAGGGATCAAAATAATGCTTTACAATTATTCACTAGGTTGTAGCACCAGAGGTGACTTGCCATATTTTAACGTGCATAAAATAATAATCAGAATCGTGTACTCTTATAAGTCACCTCCTTAATTCCTGTGAGAGGGGGAAAAATAGAAGTGTTTGAAGAACTGTTAACAGTAAAAGATTTAGATTTATTCTGTTGGATCTGAAGATATCTGCCCATGTAACAAAGCATTCAAGATGCATCCACCACACCCACTTCTGCAACTGTCTGTTGCACAGGGATTATTTATCCCAATTTACAATTTACATCTCTGAGGGCTCTGCTGATTCTTAACTCTCTGCACTGAACATTTCCTGCTGGGAGTCTAGATGGCTCCTTCTATAAACTGCAACAACAGTGACAGGTGTCACTCAAAAGGTGACCTCTTTTCCCCTTACATTTTGGAGGTGCTGGGAACCTGCTTTACCCTGATGAATCTGCTCCTGCCCCTTCCCCTGCAGAAAAGTTCCTTTTCAGTCATTCTTTGAGCTATGGCCCAAATAAGGGTTAATCTCCTTCCTCTGGCTTTGGGGACACAACAGGATAGCTCAAGAGTTGTGTCTTCTGACTTGTCCCAGTCATTTCTGCTCCTTGCAGGAAGGGCGAGGCATGGCTTGGATCATCTGAAGGTGGCTCTTGCTCTCTCCTGCGCCTCTGCCCAGCAGATCGTTAGTGAGCAGTGGCGGGAGCAGCGTGTGGGAGCTGCCTGGCAGGCTCTGCTCCATTCACAGGGTGAAAGAAAAACGTGTAGAACAAAAGCCAATGGGCAGTAAAATATAATTTTTTTGAGCAATACTAAACAACCCCTTGTTTCCCTTGTATGAAATATTTATATCGCTTGCCATTTATCAAAATGTCTTAAAATTCTGTCAGTTTAGAAAGGAAAGACTTGATGGTCACATAATTTCTCTTTGAAGTTCCATTGTGCCATGTAGTTATTAGCAATCTTATTTACTTCTTATTTACTACAATAAATAAGCCTTCAGACTATATAATTTTAGTTTAGATGCGAGTTTTTCCAGATTTTTTAAACCGAGTAATTGAATAATTATCTCAGAGTGAAATCGATAATGTTCTAAGAACACTTAATACTATATTTTGGAATAATTATTTCACAAAGAATGGTTATTTCAAGTTACATCTAATCACTGTTCTGACTTCATGATAGAATTTGTTTCTTAATTTAGTTATTCTTTCTTGATTTTATTTTTTTGGTTAACTTAATTTTAGTTTTTAATCACATCAAGACAGAAGTGCAAACACTTCAGCAGTGAAATGCGTGTGGGTAATTCTGACTTGTAGATTTCTCGATGACTTTTAAAATCAATGTGTAGGTAAACTTTTAGGTACTTGCATAATATAAAACTAATATGCATACACTTTATTTTATTATTTTGAATTTTTGTTTTGCCTACAGATAGCCTTTTGATTGATTATCAGTTTACCTTCAGCTTATTACAAGAGGATGATCGTCATCACACTGCCATAAACTTTATAGCAAATCCAGAACAGGTAAGAAAATGTTAATAATTTTAGTTAAGTTCTAGAGACTCAGACTTAAGATTTCCATTGTATTTGACATTGATTAAAGGTTTTCAAAGTGTCTGTAAGGTTTTAGAGATAGTTTACATTATTTGAGAGCTGCAAAACTAGTCCAGTGCCTTCATTGAAAACCCTTTCTAAATGGTAGATGTACTTCAGCTTAATCAATACTCTGAAAAATTATCAGTTGGTTTATTGTATTGTTGCTCCCATGAATAACAAGTTTTAGTATCTTCCTGAGATGAATTGAAGGGGTGTACCCTTCTACTGAGAAAACACTTTTAGGTGAGGGAAGTAATTTTTGGCTTGTGATTAGAATGTAGGCATTGGCCATATATTTTTTTCTTTAATTTTATAAAGACAATTATTTTGTTATACTTAGGACAATCTACAAGCATAACTAGTGTAGTGATATGTTAAATTGTACCCTGTTCTTACCAAAGCAAGAGGGAGAATTGCTTTTGGCAGTGAATCATTACCATTTCTGTTTATATTTAAAATGAAAACTGGAAGATGATTAAAAGGCTGTATTCAGTTTTGTGCAATAGAGTTACATTCAATACATTCTGATATGTTTTGTTAACTTTCCTTTTTTTTGTCCCCCAGTCAAATAAAAATTTGGATATATCAATTAATGCATCAAACAACTTTAACCTCAATATTACGTGGTCTATTGGTTCTACAGGTGAGAGTGGATTTTGGTATGATGAGTTTTTCCCCAAATGATTTCATGATCCTTTGAGTTTTTTTAACCTGATTGTCTCTTTGTTGCTAATTTTGATAATAAAACTTTGCCAAATGTGTTCTTTTGCCATTATCATTATGCTGTTATTAGTTATATTATTTAAACCTCAGATGATAATTTGCAATCTGAATAAAGCTTCATTAATATGTTGACTTGCTCTCCTATTCAATTAAAATTACTTTGGTAGGAAAGGCTTGTAGCGTATTTAAATTTTTAAAATGACAGTGTTATGAAATGCTGTGATTTTAATTAAGATAAATTGCTTCCTTAACTACTGCAGAGACTGAGATTTTATTTCTTTGTTTCAGTGTTGAAGCTAAAAATTTAATTATTAACCTTTACATTGATATCACACAATAAAGTTCTTCTGTGTACGATGATAAAAAGAGCTGCTTATCTATTTTTTTTCTCCAACTTTGAACCCCATTACTTTTCTTTGTTTTAATTTAGACAGTTTTTCTGAATTAGTTCTATTGACTTTCTGAAAACACATCCAAGGAGAGGCATATGCTTAAAATAAATAATTTTAAAAAAATCTTTTTAAAGAAGGCTCAGAGTTTCTTTTAAACTCATGAATTTCTTCATCAATGCATTTCTGAAGTACTTCAGCATACTATAGTTAGTAAGCTCTATTTATTCCTTTATTTTAACTTACCTCAGTCATTTATTTGCAAAAACTAATAAATGTTCCTTACTAGTTATGTTATTAATGCTTTCATGAACAATTAAAACTTGACAGCAAAAATGTAACATGTAGACAAATTCCCTTTTAGGTTTTATTGAGCTGTTTTTTGAAATTAAACAGAAATTATGGAGGAAAGCATATTATCTGTTAAGCTGACCATAATAACTATCTTGTAGAATTCATGTTACTTCTGTCACTTTTCTAATTAGTATATAATTTTTTGAAACCAAAGTAAAAATTTCTGTGAATTCTCTGTATATGTATTAAATATACCTAATGTGCCATGTAAACTATAATAAGGGGTTGTTTTAGAGGGAAGACACCAAAAGCAATTTAGGATTTATGTTTCTTATGCAAATTTACTTTGGCATTTTTAATGATGATTAAAATTTTTCTCAAATATGTATATTTACACCTGAGCTTTTAAAATTTTTTTTAGCTGGAACAATATCTGGAGAAGAGATTCCTGTTGTTTCCAAGGTTAATATTAAGGAATACAGAGACAGCTTTTCCTGTGAAAAATTTAACTTTCGAAGCAACCCAAACATCACTTTCTATGTCTATGTCAGCAATTTCTCCTGGCCAATCAAAATACAGGTTAGTGACTGCTTTGTGCTTTTAGAGATGTTTTTATTTCAGCTTTACATTGAATTTCATGATTTCACTCGTACAGGAAGTATACAAATAGAGTTATTTGCATGTTGCATTTTCTGTGTATAATGATTATACTATGGTGGCAGTCCTAGTGTGATTTTAAGGCTGGGCTGGACAGGGCTTTGAGCAGCATGGCCTGGTGGGGGCTGTTGCTGCCCATGGCAGGGAAGTTGGAATGAGGTGGTCTTTAATGTCCCTTCCAGCCCAAACCATTCCATGATTCTGTGCTTTAGCTTTTAGTAGTGAGTCAGACTTCAGGCTGTCAATTTTAAAATCTGAATTAAATTGTTGAACATATGTGTTTAATTGTAATATAACTTCAGCATTCAGATTTAAAAACAGAAAATAGTATACAAATCTGTATGTACCTGGGTATTTGAATGTAATCCTTTATTAATGATTGGCTTTCGGAGCCTCTGATTTTTTAGATGTTGAGTGACTGTTTCAGATTGCAGTATCACAGACTTCAGTTAAGACTAAGTACAGTTTATTAGAATTTATGTTCTTCTTTGACTTCATTGGAATCAATTTCATTCAGTATTTTCTGGAGTACTGAGATACTGTGCAGTAGCAGACTCCAAAAAATCAATGCAATCATGATTCCTCCCTGGCCTGTGATGTTCCAGCAATATTTATAATTACTATGGCTGCACTTGTGAACACAGTGTCCCTGCATCAATGAAGGAGATTCTTATGTGGATGAATGGCTTTTGACTATAACTCCCTTACAGAATAAAGTCTTAAAAATTAAATTGTTAAAATGATAATAAAATTTCATAATTCCTGATGATTTACTTCAGAAACAAGTACAAGCTTAAATATGGTGCAGTTAACCATACAAACACCCTACAAAATTCCCATTTTAGTGGGAAAAAATCTTCCATACTTTTCTAAAATACAGAACCTTACTTGATATATCTATGTTTAAAAATACACATAAATATATATATAAAAATATAAATATAAAAATGTATTATATAGATAGATATAGATAGATATAGATATATAGAGATATATATAGATACATATCTACATCTATATCTGTAGATATATAGATATATAAGATAAAGTGTCCTGGATTAAAGCAGTCATCTTCTGACTAAACTGTCAGGGAAATGTTTTTCTTGTGTTAAGTAAAGCTAGAGTTGTCTTCATCATACCTGAACAGTGACTGTAAATATGTGTTAAGGGTGTCAAAGGATGAATTTATCCAGCTTACTAATATTTATGACTCTACTAGTTTATTAAAAAACAAACAAACCCTGAAGACTAACTGCTTGCTTTTAGTCTTAATATTAGGGGTGTTTTTTACACTCTCTCCCACTTCCTAAGGGTAGAACAACTTCAGCTGCCTAACAGGCTTCTTACACAAATCCATGGAGTAATTTCAACTGTAAAAGCATTACACTCTCCTCTCACCTTTACGACTGGAAGGTGGCTGTATCATCATTGTAAGACAAACATGATTAAGGTGATGCATTCCTGAGACGTGCAGCTCTGTGTCAGATGTTGGCAGATCTCAGCTCCTTCTTGTCCTGTTTCCACTGCAGCTTAACACCCTGATGAAGGGAATCCCTGATCCTTGGTTACATTTTTTTTTTTTTTTTAAAATCAGAACTTTCATTGTCTGCCATGGTTACACAGATTTTTTTTTTTTTATTTCTTTTTGAGGCACATTGAAATTCATCAGTCTAGACACTTCTGCCTCAGATGTGGTGGTGCTTGATTGTTGCACTCCTGTCCTGTCCTTACTCCATCTAGAAATTAAGTTACTCAATTCTATGCACCGAAAAGGAATGCTAAAGTACAATTGGGGAAACTGTTTTAGGATTTTAATTTTGTCCTCTGTATTTGCCTTCCTAAATGAAGATTATTATTTAGCTCTCAGCCTTTTTTATGCTGTAATTTATTCTCTTCTGAGAAAATATCTGAAGTCAACATTACCAGTATATGTTTCTTGTGTTTGGTGCTCCAGCAGTAGATAACATCTTCAAATGATAAATGGAACAGGGAGCTTTTCAGAGAAAAAAAGTTTTGTTTTATATGCTAACTTTATAATTCTGCATGTAGTAGAAATTTTAAAAGTATATGAAACGTTCTGTGACTTAGGGTTAAGGGAAGGAAGTCGTGGTTCATTTCAATCCAGAGGCTAAAGTTTCCCAGGCAGTACTAAATCAGGTCGAATAGTTATGATCTTCTACATCTTCATCTCTTAGCATATCAGATTTCACCTTCATAATAGACAAAAGTGGTCGATATTTGTCTATTTGCACTGCAGTCCTTTTCAATGAAATGACCACACTGCATTGGTCATACTGGGCTGTGAAAAACCTGATATTTTGGGTTAACTCAGTACTCAAGGCTGTATTTAATCCTGTTAGACCTAAGGAAATTATTGTGGCTTCCTTGAGAGGTATTCTGTTCATTTAATAAGTAAGGTAGCAACATGAAATTTGGCACATGCCTTTTACACAATTGCTTTTGTAGTGGACTAAAATCTCCAGCACACTGAGCATTTTTCAAGTACAGTCTGAGTACCAGCCCTCCTGTATTTTCATTATTCATCACAACTTTTCAAGAATACATTATATAAAACATGAGTTCCTAAGGAGGCAGAACTAGTGACCTTACTTCCTTTTAAACTGGTATTTGAAGTTTTATTATTGATGTTACTACCACTGGTGTTATTGGTATGCATTTCACCACTCTACTCTTGTGCCTCCTGTTATGCTGGCACTGGAGCTGAGATTTCTGGGATCGTTCATTGGGAGGATTTGGGTGTTGGAGTTACTGCTCTTTTCTTTTTCTATAGGAAAGAAATCAGCCCTCCTCATTATACAAGACATTTAGGTTTGCTTTCTGTTAAAGTCACCTATATTATCTCTGGTTTTGCATTCATTTATCCCCAAGATTTTCATGACTATAAGGAAAACTGTCCATCCCAGCAGGTGATTGTTTATTGGGACCAATGGCTCACAGCTGCTTCCTCAGGTAGTTTTATTATTCATGTTACCTATTCAGCAAGCTTGGATTTTTTTCCAAAATGTTAATAAATCTCTGGTGGCTCTAAAACAGAGAAATATGATTTCTTGGCTTTGAAAAAAGGCTATGTCGTGATTGGTGTCAATAAAAATAGTTCTTTAAGGTGTACTGGTCTGTGATAGGCAGTGACCCATTTCATTGTTGTCACTGGTGATCCTAATCACCTCAGAATACAAATTCTTCAGCACTGGAGAGCAGAGATTTACTTGCCAAACATAGAAACTGTGTAGGAAATTCTGTTTCTTTCAGCTGTACTGCTGCTCTCTATTGAAATGTTCTGCAGGTTCCCATCAGCCAAGACCCTTCTGTCCAGGGGCACACAGCTGGGTGATCTCTGCAGCCCTCAGGGGAAAATGCTGCATTTAAATTTCCTGATGCTAAAGGCTTCTTATTTAGCTGTAAAATATTTCCTTCCTTGAGGAAAGAAGCAGAAAAGTGACACAGTTGCATAAGGGGTCATTAGAAAGGGGGTGTTGTGGGACATCTTCAGCTTAGAGCTGTTTCCACAAGTAGATCTACTGTCTATTGACCTGGCTGTAAAATGGGCAGGTGCAGGTTTTTCCTCAGAAGTATGTGATAGTTATGCACTGGCACACAAATGTTGGGTATTTCCCTGCTGAATTACTCTAACAGCTTGTACCACACTTTTTCTCCATTTCCTGTAATTCCAAGTTGCTGATGAGTAAGAATGGATGAAGACCCTTAAACTTAACTGGTGAGACTTTCATTAACAACAGTAGTTTCTGCATCTTTTTGGAGGAAATCTGTATAAATTGTCTTTGTTAACAGATGTTAACGCAAGTGTCCAAGTAAGAGAATGTGATTTATCATCCATACTTAGGTTTGACTGTCTGACAGTCCCAGAACTTTAGGTGTATTGTGTCTAATGTATCAGTTAAACAGGACTCCATGAAAATGCTCTTGCCTTAAAATAGGCTTGATTTCTGAATAGAATATGTGACAAAGCCCCATAACTTGTTTCTGCTCATTTTTGTTTTATTTTGAGAGTCAGTGTAATTCAGACTGCACTGGTAATGGAATTTGAAGGCTGTAACATTTATTGAAAAGCAGTAACTCAGACTGTAGCCAGCACCTCAGACAGTGGTCAATGGTCCCTGAAGTAGTAAGCAGTCATAAAGCTTGGGCTTCTGACAGCTATGCAAATATTAATAACAGCAGTCACAACATGTTCTTCAGTCTCAGGAAACTAATTTTATGGCAAGGGATTTTTGTAATTTAAGCTGGTAACAGATGCATTTTCTTTTTTTTCCCATCATTTGCTCCCATATTCTGGAAAGCAGTGACTGCATATGAAAAAGCAAATACCCTTAAAATGGTGTCCTGCTATTTGTCTGATCGCTGTCCCTAAGGACAGCAGTAGCATTTGTGCTTCAGGATCAGCTGCATTCCTGCACTTATATCTCTTTATTACTGTCAAACTTGTAAGTCTGATCTCAGCTTGTGCCTAAGCAGCAAAATTTTCTAACAATTTTAAAGCTGAATCTGGAGATAATAGTAACTGTTCTACTAGTTATTTCCTTTCTTCCCTGAAGTGTAAATGAAAGATTCACAAGTGTCTGAGTTTTAATTGGGAGGGTCAGTTTAAATTGTAAGGTTCAGCCTCAGCAGCAAAGCACTGTCTGGCAAAATTAGGTTTGTGTTTAATGAAAAAAAAAAAAATCTTGTTATACATTTTTGAACATAGCGTAGTTAAACTAACATGTTTCCACAGCATAAAACAATTACTGTTGCAGTGAAGTTAGGCTGGATGTTGGTGTATATGTGGAATGCCCTGATGTGTTCGAAAAAGTTTAATATTTTTAAACAAGCCTACTTGGAATTCTGTTTTTTTTCTGCACTGTGGTTTCTGATGAAAACAGTCTTTGACACCCTGTATTGG
Organism: Promerops cafer; assembly: GCA_013398275.1. Taxonomy (NCBI): domain Eukaryota; kingdom Metazoa; phylum Chordata; class Aves; order Passeriformes; family Nectariniidae; genus Promerops; species Promerops cafer. The sequence continues at coordinate 628,963 of VZSE01010919.1, forward strand.
TTTGTATACCAGAACAGAATAGTGAATTATGGTGAAGATTTACATTTTATTTTTATGTAGCACAACAAATAATTAAAACTACTTCATATATAAATCTTCAAGTGATTTTTTTTTAAAGCTGAAACTAGTGTTCTTTCAGTTTACTGGCTCCTGTTTCAGAATTGATTTTTTTTTTTTCCCCTGTTAATAGCCTGTGTGTAGCAACACAGAGAAGGAGAAGTGTAATGTAAATCAAGAAGCATATCTACCCTTGTAATAAAACTTACTGCGTAGTATAATTTATTTCAGCTTTTTTGTTTTTGTTTTGGACTTGATTTGAATTTTTAACATTCATGAATGAGTTACATGTTGTAAAAGCTCCAAGAAGTAAAACTGGTCAGTCACTGCCATTAGAAGTTACAACAGTATCACAACCCTAATAACTAAATTGACAAATAAAGATCAGATATTTTTGGGTTTTAAGGCCTTTCTGAATTTTGCTAAGGTCATGATTGTGGACCCTTTGCTTGGAAAATGTGTATTTATCCACCTGTAGCTGTGTTTGTAGCTGTGCCACCAGTGATTGCCTGCCTAAATTTAATCCCTATGATTTATGGTGAACAATTCAATTTCTAAGTGCCTTAATGGTTTTCACAGAGGCTGCTGAATAACTGCATATAGCAATGTTTGGAGACACTATAATTCCTGAAACACTAAACAGGTATTGATGATGAAGTGGATGCATTAACTTCCAAAACGACTTCGACGTTTTCTTACAGTAAATGTAAAATCCCTCTTTAAAATAGGTTTGAAAGTAGTATACCAAGAACAAAAACCTGGGAAATCCATTGAACTATCATTTAGTGACAATTCTGCAAGGAGCAGGAAGTTGTCAGAACAGAAGAAGTAGCAGGAATAGAAGGCAACCTGCAGTACAGGGTGGATTTGCTTATAGATGACTCAAGTATAGCCTAAAATGGACATATATGTGTAGTTTCAGATTTCAGAAAGGATGATGATACTGATCATTATGAAAAGTCAGGATTGATAATAATAATAATCATTAACAGAGAAACATAGAATCATCAGACATTTTTCCTAAGATCCAATCTAAACATCCTCATTTTCAACTTGAGGCCATTTTCTCTCATCCCCCACTTTGCTGTGAAAATTATCCTCAACAAAACAGGATGCAAAAGTTGTGTTTAATGTGCTCACATGATGCGTCAGGTCATATCAATCCTGGACAATGAAGGAAGAGAAATTGCAGTGCCAAAAGCAGGAGGGGTGGGAACATGAGACTGAAGAAGTGCAAATGCAAGTTCCCATCTGAATGTAAGAAGGAAGTGATCCAAATAACAAGAGATTTAGTAAACTACAGTGCTTTGGAAAAGATTTTGAAGGAAGGTTGTGTTACAGTGTTTGGTATTTTGTCAGCTTTTATGCATTGAATATAGGCATTGAATTATACAGGGAATTAGGATGAAAGAATGTATATCTAAAGAAACAGGGATCTCCATAACAGGTCACAAGGCTGCTCATGATACATTTGTGCTTCAATATTCTGTCAAAGTGTCTCATCAATCACCTGTCTGCTCATGGCACTTAGGTTGTTAGAGAGCAAAAAGTCTGGAAATTCAGGTTTATATCTTCCATAGTATTGTTTATATATATGATTAAAATATATTAAATGGACTTTTTGCTCTATAGTTATTTTAAGAAAAAAATACTCTTAAGTGGAGAAATTAAAAAATTATATTTAAAATTGCAATCAGGACAGCAGCATGAAGGTGAAGTTTCATTTGCTTCATTGCTAGTATCCAAAGCTATACTCAATTCTGTTTTTTAACACATTAAATACCATTGTTAAAATTCTCAGTCATGGTTACATTACTACAGGTATATCTGTTACATGTACAATTATTGCATTTTCAAGAAAGTACTTGAAAATTACTACCCAAATGGAGACTGCTACAGTAATTATGGGTCCTTTATTCTTTCTTAGGCAATCAAATATAATACGAGAAACCTGCTGGTTCTTGCCTTGTAAAATGGACTGTCAATAATATCTATAATTTATTTTCTTGGAATTGTAAGGTCAATTGTATGGAGAATAAATCCCAAGGCTGTATAATATTCCCCAGAGGCTTGATGTGCCCAAATCCAATACAGCATTTTCCAAAATGCTTCCCATGAATCCTAAAGTATTGCTAAAATGAGGTGTTTCCTGATTATTAGATTATACCTTTTTTACTTTAAATAATGCCAAAACAGTTAACATTAGTCTTAAAATATACCAGAACAAGGTTGCCAACCATATCATGCCAACTTCCACACCACTCCAATAAATGTAAATATTCTATTCATTATTCTTCCTGGTACATTTCTTTTTCCAATCACCTTGGACAAGGCCTAATATGAGCCACCAGAATATCTGTAAATATTTAACATAGTTGATGTATTTCTGAGAAAGCAGAAGCCTCATTAATAGTTCAGCTGGTGATTTAAGGGAACCAAAATACGTAATTAAGAGATAATTATTCCTCAGTGATGCATAGTTTTAATTGGTGTATAATTTGAATGTCTGAGATAAGAACTCGTGTAACTGATGTGCCAGTTGTGTAGGGCTTTCGTTTCCAGGCAGGCCAAGGCATCATCTACTGGTGGTTGTATAACATGATAGAGATGTATAGATATGGTATTTGCTAATAAAAATTATCTCCCTATGATGTTTAGCAAGTAGATATTGATGTTTTTTTCCCTTGTAATCTCCATTTCTCTTATATACTTACTGAAGTAAATTTTAGTTAGAAAATTTAAAATGCAATAAAAAAAAAATTTGCTTCCAGATAGCTTATGTTTTCTCAGGACTTTTGATTAGCTATAGAAAAATAAATCAATTATTCATCTTGGGATTTGGGGTGGGGACACATGGTGGGGTATAAAAACCTTTGTTCAATAACAAGAAAAAACCACTTTGAAATATTAAGAGTCTCCCTGAAGAAAACATCTATGCCTTGTTGAACTGCGGAAGCCTATAAAGGTCATACACAGTGGCTTCAGGAATTATTTGAAAGTAAATGTTTGGTTCATAGGGGATCAGAATGGAAATAGGAAGCTGGTGGGAGAGAATAGCAATTTTCAAACTATTTATCATGACTGTCAAACTCCTTTGTCAGAAGGATTAATACAACCTTAGTTGCCCTCTGTGATCAGGATTTTCTAGAAAAATGTGGGTGATGTACAGGATTTCTGTTTCTTATATCTTTGTTTAAATTCGGGTTTTGGCCAAATCCATGTTTTTCAACATTTCTTAGTAAACAAAATGTCTGTTGCCAGAAATCAGGTTAAAAACTTCAGTGTAGGGGGTTTGTGAGGAAGACTTCTTGAGAGCCCCACATCTGCTGAGCAGTGATGATGATGATGAGCCTCATCAACATCATGGTGGTCCTGACATGGACAGGAGTTTCAGGGTTAGGAGGAGCAGCTCTTGTGTCTCCTAAGCTCCTCTGGCTCCAGGTGCTCATGAACATCATGGGATTGTCCTGCAACAGCAGCATGTGGGCACTTGTGCCATGACCTGGAGGCTGAATCTGACCTCTGAGCGCTGAACCAACGAGGTGATGGCGAATTCTCTGAGCCAGTGAACCTGGAAAAAGAACTTTCCAGTGCTAGGTAGCCTTGCCAACACTGGCTGCAAATACAGTTCTGGGATTTTGCTTAAAGCTTCAGAGCTTAATTCCTCAGGCCGTGGCAAAATAGCTAAAAACTGTAAGAATGCTTACAGCTGAGTTTGCAGGGCTCTCTAAGTCCCAGTTTTCCAAAAGCACTGAAGCTTCAACAGCTGAGACTGTTTTATGTGCAGGAGCATTCTCAGGAGTGAGCTCAGGTGTCATCAGCATCCTTAGTGCAAGGATGATTAAGATAAAGCAGACATTCAGGCTTAAGAATGGTTATTTTAGTAAACCAGTATTTTTGGAGGCACTCTAATGTGTAAGAGTTACTGCAGTCACAGATGCAAGGAGTTGAACTTCATATCTGCTGCTAGAAACAATCCTTGAGAATGGAAAATAGTTGCCATATATTGACCTTTAGGAGCTCTTTAAGGTGTTTTTCGTGTGGTGATATTTTATTTCTATATTTTTTTTAAAAAGCTTGATATTAATCTCTGAGCCATTTGGCCAGTGTAATAATTTCTGTGATGAAATAAAAAAATGAAAATATTAGTCAGTGAGACTCCAGGATTTAAAAAATCAAAGCCATTCTGTGGTTCCTCATGGACTAACTAATGCATGTATGGGTTGAGCTGAGCTAGCCAGCGTGAACATAAGAGGAACTCACAATCGACAAATGCTTTTCCTGAGAAATGCAGAAGGAACAGCACAAAACTGAGTAGAGTCACAAACAGACCTGCAAACTTGGCTGATAACTGGGCAAGTTCTGGGGAGGTGCTGTGCTCTGTTATAGTATCAATGCTCACTTCTTCAGACTGTGGAAAAGGATGATCGGGTCATGATTCTGTTTGGTTTTATTATGAAATGCTGATTGTTTAATTTTGAAGTGCTTTAAGGACCTTTAAACTGTGATAATGATACCATTTAAAAAATCTCTTGAATTCTTCATTATCAGGAAGCTAATTTAATGTATTTTGAAGGAAACCAAAAGAAAACCCATAAACTGCTTGTTCTATGTTAGACAAACATATTTTGTGCCTTCAGGGAGACAGTACAATTATCAAACATAGACAGCCAGATAAGCATAATAAGCAAGAGGGTAGAGAGCTTGCAGGTCATCTGCTTCTTTCAAAATCTAGCTTTAAGTACATTAGTTACTTGTCATTACTTTTTCATGTAAGCACTTGATTTCATTGCTACCTAGGTGTTACATCTCATAGATGATAAATCCAGAAGGGGCTGCTTTGGTCACATAATTTGAAATGAGACATGAACTAAAGCATAGGCTTTCATAAATTAATTGCAGTTTGAACTAGACCATATACTCAAAAAAAAAAAAAATCACTCTTGACCTAAATATTTCTAAAAAGGGGATGTGCACTTGACTTCTGCTACATAGTTCTGACTGTCAATTATTGCCACTGTTCAGAAATATTTGATTTGTGGTAAGTGGAGCTTTCCAAGGGCTACTCTTGAAATATAATTTTGTGCTGGAAAGTAGAGCTTCCTTGTATAAAGGATGTGATGTTGTTGCAAATACCATAAATTCTATCACCGTTTTCTGGCTTTTCTCTGAACCCTCCAATGTTTCAGTATCCCTTGGGAGCTGTGGGAGCCAGAACTGGATGTACTTTTCCAAGCGTGATTGGATCTGGTTTGGATGCAGAGTTAATGATGTACTTGAGGGGGCAGAAAAAGGGGTTTTTCAGCAGCTCCCCCATGGACACACTGTGCTGCCGAGGGCAGCAGAGCAGCCTTAGCTTCATTGTTCCTACTCTTTCTTCTTGGGACTCCAATCCATCCTTTTTGCTGCATTCAATATTTTCCTCTATACACCCAGGAGTACCACAGCTGCTTCATCCCAGCGTTGGGAATTTAATGATTATCTACCACAACCCCAAATGTTTTTTAATGTCACTAAGTCCAGAATAACATCCTTGAAAATGATCTTAATTCTTTGATTCCACTTTTATACTACCAAACCCAGTTTTACTACCCTTACCTTTCCCTTATCCTCCTATACACATGGCTTTGTAAGTGACCTATTATTTTCACTTTCTTTCCTCAGCATGCCAAATAAAAACATATTAATGATGATATTGTTTTATTGCAAGTTATTGACAGAAGCTTTAAATAGCACTAGAAAACTAAGATCTAAGAATCATGCTGTGCCTTGCATTAAAAACACATTTGTAGAAATGTGAATCTCTATTGTGATTACATTTTACATTAGCTAAAAGTTTAATAAGTGCCATGCTGAATTTTTATTCTAGTTCCTCAAAGTGGGAGTTTTGTCAGAAGGATTAATACAATCTCTTTACATATAGAAAGAGGAAACTATCCAGAATTACTTTAAGTTCTATTACTCATATTGCTGTGGATGTGTTAGGAATGGATTAGGAGATGTAGACATGAATTGGAGTGCAGCAATCTCCTGTGAAAACATGTAACAACTGCTGGTTGTAGAATACTCGTTTGGAACACATATATTCTTAAAGCTGACAAAATGAATTTTTAGACCAACATGCTCGACAGATTTTTCTATTCTAGTACTACATTATTGTTTATCTTATGTGATTTTTATTCATCGCTATCGTCTTCCATTGCTAGCTTTTCATTAACATCCTTCACAAAAAACGGGGGAAGATGAATCTTGTGTCTTTTCTTTCTTTCCTTTTTTGTTTTTGTTTCATGGTGTCCTCATTTTACTTTCTTGTCCTTTCTTTTTATTATTATTCCTTACAGTGACAAGAAAAATACACAAGACTGACATTGTTACAGATTGCAGTCTGGTTAAAATTGCCGTATTAACTACGAGGCCAGGTAGTGAAAAACCATTCAAGCTGTCAGATATTCTCAAATGAGTGAAATAAAAGCTGTTTGTATGTGTGTAGAATTGTCATTACTCCTTTGTCTTCTAATACCATCTTAGTGCAGGCTTTGAATTGTTTTCATTTAAGGTAATTTTGGTTTTGTTCTGTTCTCAGTGGCACGGTCTGAGAAATTCTCTGCTGCGTACATATGAGAGGTTTGCAGAAACAACTAATTTTCATGGATAAAAGTTTTGTTTTAGTTATCTCTAGTGGAAGTGTCAGAATTTCTGACTCTGGGAAACAGAACAGTTTATAGATAAACCTCTCAAGGTCTCGGGTCCAGCTCTCTGCTCAGATCAGGGCAAACTTCAAAGTCTGATTGCTCAGATCCTAGTCTAGTAATTTTCTTTCCTGCATCTGTTGGAGGTTCTGTCCATTGTATCTAATCCTTTTTCTGTGCACCTCTGAGAAGACTGAGTCTATTTTCTCTGCAACTTACCCATCCTTTCTTTGCCCTCTCTTTAAAACATTCAAAGTTAATGACTTCTCTGTATAGTAAAATGTGGGTTCAGTGAATTTGCAGAAGAAATTAAGATCAATACCAGGAATTTGGTGCAATTCACTGCATTCTCCTTGAGAGTCCCTCCAAGGCTTTAAAAATAATGAAAGTAGTTTAAATTTGAGGTGATTGTTTTAAATAATAAGTTGTGTAATATAAATGCAAGACGGTTTCTTTTGGTATTTATTCAGCTGTTGGGCATTTTGAGCCAAATATTTATATCTGCCTTTGTAAAGAAAAAATATTAATTAAATGACATCTGGATGGTCTTCTTTTTTTCCCCCTTTTTGGCATGATTTCTTAAATATACATTCCCGGATTGAAAATTTGACCATGCTTGTGTGTCCAGCCCAGAGATTGGAAAGAGCAAGGAAGGAGTACATCTCTTAATGGTTCAACTCAATTATCTTAAGAGGTATTTTCCAATTTAAAAGGTTATTATTCAGTAGCAGCAAGGATAAAAAGGGGGGAAGAGTGTAAAACTGCATTTAAACTGAAATATAAGGGTAGAAAGATACAATTTTTTATTCTTACTGTTAGACTTTGCAGCGTAGGAGGTCAGTGGAGAAAGGATTAATAAAATGTTTATTCAGAGGTTTTAAAGGAACTTTTTGGCTTTCTCATTGGGGATGCATTATTGTTCCACTCCTGAGCATGAGCCTGGCATCAATGTGCCACTGCATCCATGCCAAAATGAAGGCATTCAGTGACATTCTGAAGTGCTCTTGTCAGCCCTTCGGTGAGGATTCAACAACAGACATGCCTAAGTCACAGATGGATCAGCACTCTTGTGGTTAAGATACACGTGCACCAGTAAGAATAGATTTTTCCTTTTCTCTTGCCCTCTCTTTAGGCATTAGAAAAGGCAAAAAGCTATTTAATTCACATCATACCTGTATTAACTACTGTAAGCTGATAATGCTTTTTTTGTAAAGTGATTATGTTGTTGGTTTGTTGGTTTATTTTGGTTTGGTTTTTTTAACTAATGACCATTTATATTCTGTGGGCATTAATCACAAAACTGGATTTGCTTTGAAAATCTTTTTTAGCTGTATTCATCTGTGGTAAGGCAAGTGTTGGGAAAGAAAAATCAATTGCAGCTGTATTATTTGCAATGTAATAAATTCACTTCTCCATTCTAACTAGAAGAGGCATCCTGAGGAGCTGGGAAAATTACACTAATCTGATATGTTTGGATCTTCGTTTCCTTGTAAAGACTGATACTCATCTCCTTACATCCACTTCTTTGAATTTTATTTAAAGTTCACATAGATAAGGGATACTCGAACACATCTTGAACGTGGATATAATCACCGTGTTATTTTGACAGTACTTTGTCATTTTTGGTCTTACTTTGGCTTCTCTTTGATTCATTTTCTGTATTCATTATTTGTACCTGAACAATGTCTAAAATTATGCGTTTAAAGTAATTTATGAAAGGGAAGGAAACAGTAACTTCTCAGTCCTTGGTTTTCCTGCATACTAAGTATTATTCTATCCAAGGTTTGATTCCATTATTAATATTTTCATTAAAATAAATTTTACTTCTTTTTACTAACTGCTGATGTAATTAGTAATTTACAAAAAGTGAAGAGCAATAAGCTTTATGTACTGGGCTTCAGGTCTTGCAAATACACATGGAACAATCAAGTGTTTTACTGATATAATATCTGTATAGGCTCAGAGGTGACAATAATATTTTCCATTATCTGGATATGTTAAACCTGAAACTGCTGAGGCAAATGTTTTCATAAACTCATCTATCTGTTTAAAAAAAAAAACAGATTTCCTCACAATTTGAACTTAGAAACATTTCATAATTCCTTTTTTTTTTTCCTGTATAATCGTTCTGTTTAGACACGTTATTGTATAACCACTGTCTGTGACATCAGTTGCTTTTCATTCTTCCTGGTGTATATTCCCTTTTTTGTATCTATACATGGCAACCCTATTTATTCCCTGTCAGCCTTTTAGCTGGCTAGGCAAGCTCTCTTCTTTGTGTTTAAGATTCATTTTCTGTTCCCCTCCTGGCCACCCTAATGGCTCTTCACCTTCTGCTTGAGTCTTTCAGTAGAATGGCAGTGTGGGGTATAGTTATTAGTCTGTCAAAACACCCTTTTGCAGTTAGAAGATTAAATTGCACAGTACCATTGTTATCATTACAATTTTGGTTACTCCATTATGATGCCTCACATTCCATTTGTATTTTTCTTTATGCTTGGCTGCTGCAGTTCAAGGAAGTTGCTTTAGTGCTGTTTATTCTACCTGCTGTAGCCAGGTGGAAAAGGGGCAGGACTCCTGTTTTAACAATAATAATAATAATAATAATACATTCTCCTAAAATTTTAACTTGAAATAATAAACTGATTTTGGTTGAGGTGACAAATTCAAATTATATTCTAGTATCATAGAATTTAATCAGTTAAGGAAACCAGTGAAATCTGAGTGCCTAATTGCAGTGTGTTGATGCTTTGTCATAGGAGAACCAATGTGAGTCATAGGAGAACCAATGTGAATTTATACTCCTGAGTTTGCAAATACTCTGTAAAATCATTACCTGGCATTTCATTTGTGGGATGTTTTTGCATGGTTTATCATTCACAGTGATAAATTGCATGATATCATGGTGTTCAACCAACAGTTTCTGTTCAGGTCCACTCACACGCTGTCTCCATTAGCACAAATACTGAGTTACTGCAGTTGCATTTACTATGTGCAAAATACTTTGTGTGTGAATTTTTATTTTTCTGAAATAACCTATGCTTCAATTCTCGCTCGTATTTTTTAAACAATTTTGTTGGGGTTTTTTTATGATATTAAAACATTACCTTTGTTTAACCCTAGTCAGTGTAATGAAGCAAATTGTAGTGGAAGGGATTTTTTATTTTGGTATTTTTAGTTTAAACTGATAATTCTGGAAGATACAGTAGTGACAATTTACTAACAATATGATATTAGATGTGCTAAGGTTAATTGTGTTTTTTATCAGAAAGGACTTAATGGGAAATGCTACATCATTGCAATAACATTTCCAGTTTTTCTAAAGGGAAAGATTCAATTGTTATTAATTATATACAATGCTAATGCTATGGCTTTTAAAGACTTTTTAAACCTACAGGATAATGAAAGCAAGTTATTTAAATGATCATACTAAGTAATATTATACTTTAAAAATTCTACTGCTAAGCTGACACCTCTTGTGTTAATAGTGTTCAAAGAGGAACTCGGGATACAAAGAGAACAAAATGGAAAGGCATACAAAGACATCAACCAGGATTAGTTGTCGTGAAGAACAGTGTTTTAAATAAAATTTTTAAAGCAGTCCTTTTGCTCTACTCAGCTCTATCTGGTTCAACTTGAGAGTTCAGAGGATAGTAAAAATTGCAAAGAGGTTTAAAAAAATGAATTGACACAATACTGAAGTGAGTTCACTTGTTAAGAAGACTTAAAAGGGTGATACTGCAGCTCAGGTTGTTTGAGTGATGATGGGGGAAGGAGATGGAGAAAGGGAGCAAGAAGAACAAACGGGACTAAATATCAGTGGCAGATACTCAGTTTAGACAAGCTAAAAGGAAAGATGGAACAGGCAGTTTCTAAAATCTCTGAAATCCAGATGTTTTTAGAAAGGAATTATGTAACCACCTCTCTGGACAGATTTGATTCTCCTTTGGGGAAGCAGATATGTCCCATCTGCTGTACTTGATGTGCTTTTGTTATGTTTTCTGTGATATAATTTTCTTTCTTCAATACTCCGTGATTGTTTTTTTCCTTTTTGATGTGAACATTTTTTGATGTGAATAATTTCTAACAAAAAAAAAAAAAAAAAAATGAAGTGAATCCACTGGTAACATCTTACTAAATAATTGAAATCATCCTTTTTATGATGTGACACAGGTGTCCTACAAGCCATCCTGAAGGGTTATGGAGGGAAAACAGTAGTTGGGATGAAGAGTGTTTACAATTATCTCTGACATTGTTATGATGGAGCAATAATTGACAATTTAAAAAAAGTTTCATAGAAGCAGTGATTACTACAAAGCAGTTAATGGGCTTCAGAAAAGGAGGATCAAACTGGTCCATTTTCAGCTTTTTAAGTTTCTTGTGAACAGTTTAAAAACAAATGAAATTGGTCTTTTACCAATTGACTCTTCTTTCACTGCCAGTTTGTTGACACTTAGAGCCCTTTGCTCCACAAGGAACGAGAATACAATTGGTCTACTACATGGTCCTTAATTGAATTGACTATTTTGCCCTGCTGCTCAGGGAATTGATAAATTGCTACAACCTTCTGTTCTGAAAGTTAGTGGGGGGGGTTTGTCTTTTGTTTTAGGAATAGAAAGAAAGTATGAAAGACTAGCGTTCAGAAGTGGTTAGAGAGATCACTGAATTTGTTTTGACTAATTATGTTATTGCAGTCTTAGTTCTGTGAAATATTTTAGAAATTAATCAGTGGTTACTGTCATTTCTTTTTTTTGGCTTAATCTTGCAGATAAAATAAACTTTCATATTCAATATGCCACTTGCAGTAGAATGTAACTGAGTGTTTTGAACTTTAGTTTGCTTAGTAGCAAAGTTACTCCTTTGATCTGAAAATATTGCTAAGGAGAATCTTTTTCTTGACCACTTAAAGTGTACATTAGTACATAAATGTTTCTGTAAAAGGTAGTTGACCTGCAGACACAAAATGAATGACATTTTGTTATCAAACAGATTAAAGGAAATCCCAAAGTTGTATTTAATCAAGAAATTATGACAGCAGTCATACTTTTTTCCAACCAAATTGATGTTTTTGTTGATAATTGCTAATGCCCTGCCCCCTTCTTCTCTTTCACAAATGTTTCCCACTTAGAGATTCTGTAAGTCACAGATCACAACTGCGTAGCATTTTTAAGTCATCTGGATGTTTGGGTGCTAATTTTCAGAAGAGGTTGGAGCATCTGGGTACTCTCAATCACTTTTGTGATATCAGCCATTATTTATCTTTGCTTTTATTTCATATCCTGTTATGAATAGATTCTTTACAGCTATTATAAAGCAATGGAGAAAATTCAAGGGGTTGCTTTGCCTGAAGACAAATACTGGGGAAGTGCAAAGGGACCACCCTCATTTGCTTCATAGAATCATCACATGAGTTTCAGAGGGCTCTGTGGGTTTGTGTGTCCTCTGGTGCTGAATCCATGGCAGGCTGTACTGGGGGATTTAGTGCCACACTGCAAAATTTACATACAAACCTACCTTTATGATTTTTTTCTCTATTTTAATCTCAATATGTAAATAATTTTTTAGTTATTAGTCAAAACCTTATACAAGTCAGCATAAAAACATGATTTAGTAAGTGGTGGAATGAAGCCTATTCTCAAAGAAGAGAAGCTATGTTATGCTGCTGAAGACGAAGGAATAGTTTAATTACTTTTCTCAGTTTCTTAAGGTTTTTTCCCCCCTATTATGATGACTGTGTAAGTAAACTTGCAACTGTCTTTGCATGAAATAAACATGTTTCTCAGCAAATTTTAAAATGGGTATTTAATCCAAAGAAAACTGCCCTTGTGCTTTTCTAAGGCACCAGATATTTTGGGGAGTTAACTGGCAAATATCCGGCTGCTGCGAGGGGTAATATTTGATTAACCTCTGACCAGAAATAACTGTGTCCATCAGGATACACAAAAGCAGTGTTAAACTGTTTCATCATGCCTTGAAAATCTGCTTCACGGAGCTTTTGCTGTGCTCTGAGAAGATAAGAATGTTGCCGAGGGAGATTCAGAATTGCACATTAGAACTCAAAAGAGAAACAAAAGCTCTCTGAGGTTAAAGCTAAGAGGTTTCAAGAGCAGAACTAGAGTGGAGACTCCTTCAGGTCATACGCTGAGGTTGCTCTTGTCCTGAAAAATCTAATGGAAGAAGAGGAAAGACACAGAAATATGTAGAAAAAATATTATGAGGGTTCGTAAGAAGTATTATCATTTTATTGATTGCAGTTTTTATAATTGATATATCTTAGAAATCAAATTAATTTAAACTATTAAATTTACATATTGGTGAAATTCAGTTTTGGGATTAGTAAAAGTGCAGCTGTGAGGAAAATGTGTGATAAGCAAGAGTGCTGTGTTTCTACCAAATGTGACTTTGAAACTGAACATTCCATTTCTTATGTCCTTGTCTATTTTGGTTTTCATGTATGTTGACAGCTTTGCTGCCTAACAGTGTAAACTTGCTCTGTTTCATCCTTTTTTTGCAAAGATAGCTGATATGAAATGCATATAAAATACCTTATGAAAAGCCTTGAACTGACCCAAAATTTGTTGAGATTAGAATCAGAGATACTATTATTTTTATATAACTGAGTGTAGTATATTAAAAAATGTATATTAGGATTTTAAATCCTAATTACTGCTGTAATTTTATTTTTCAGTTTCAGAGGTTCCAAGTGTAAGACATTTGTACCATTGGGCTCCATCTTGCAAAGTAGTCAGAGTGATCTATTAGCACCTCACAGTCTTCAAGCAAATTTTCAAAGCAAAGCTAAAGCACTTAAAATTCTATGTTCTAATTCCAGATTTCTGTAATAATGTGGTCCCACATTTATTCCCTCAGTGAAGCATTCCAATATTCAGAAACAGGAAGAACAAAGCAATTTTCTGTCTTCATCAGTCATCTTGCCTTCCAAAACAAAAGTCTCTTTAATCTTCTGGGCAGCAGTTGTAGATGTCTAGTGTAAAAAAAAAATTTTTTTTAAATTATTTTGTTTCCCTTTGAATAATCCCTTGTCTGTACAAACAGAATATTTGTAATAGCTCTGGTTTAAGCATCATTGTACTGTGTATAGTTACATATCCACTTTTTCTAATCTGAAGTTACATGCTAAAATCTTCTCAAGAAAAAAAAGTAGACTTTCCATTATTTTCCTGCTGTCAAATAAGCTTTTTTCTCTTCCCATCCCATCAGTAGTCTCACTTCCAGCCATTTTCTTTAGAGAGTTCCCCTTTCACACAAGCTAAGGGCATTAAACATGAACTTCTTTTTAGTATTATTCCATTGATAGGAATAATTGTGATGTCCTTCCTGTCCTGAATCAAAACTGTAAATATTCAAGAGAAGGAAATTATTTCCTCTTTCTCAGGCTCTTTTCCCTGATAGGAATCCAAGCTGCCTTTCAGCAGCTGCTGTCTGGGTGGTGCCCATCACGTCAGCAGTGCTGCTCTGCGGGGTGGTGCCAGGTACTGCATCCACAGCATCTGCTGCTGTGGCTTCTGCTGGAGCAGCACTGGAATGCTGGCTCTTTCTGTTTCTCCCCCTTAACTTTTAAAGGGCTTTTTAAATCATATTCTTTAAATTTGAGTTGAAATTCTCTCACTTGGGAAATTGTGTAATTCAAACCTTCCAACTCAGCTTTGAAAAGCATTATTGTATGTTTTTGTAGAAAATCTAGCTTTAGCATTAGAGATCTGTTAATTTAGGGTAATTTCTTCCTGTGTCTTATGTATTTTGTTTTCAGAGCCTTATCATTGACTTAGTATTCATGTCTTAATGAAAACAAATTCTTCCTGTGGCTGGGGGCTCTGATGAGTAGCCTAAATATTGCATATTGATTGCTCACAAATCATTTTATATGTGAACTCCTTCTTTTTGCTTTGTGATGCTACAGAAGGTGTATTATCTTTTATAAAGGGTTGAGTGCAGTTAATAGAAAAAAAATGGTATATGGAATTATTGTTCTTCTTATTTTCTCAAGAAAAAAAAATAGTTGATGTTTGTTCAGTTAGGAAAAACTAAACTGTATGGATTTATGAATCTTGTAGGACATTTTGAGGCATTTTCAGAAAATGCTTATCTACTGACCTTGCATGAGACATGTCTGCCAGAAAAAATTAGATTCATATGATACTAAAAGTTTTAGGTTTAAAACTATTTTTCCTCATCACACAACCATAAAAATTGGCTGCAAAGCTGCATCAGTTTTCCGCAATAGGAATTTACTAATCTTTCTTTCACCAGAACCAGATTTCATGTAGTTACAAAACAGATTTAACTGTAAGCCTGAACTAATTTTTCACAAGGACTGCATCAGTATTCAAATAAACTTGTTCGACAGTATTAAATCTATTTTTTTTAATACCTTCCCCTTGCCTATTCTATTGTACTAGAAATAAAATATGTCAGGAAATTGGTGGTAGGCACAGGAAGATAATAAATTGATAAGAGATAAACTGAGTGGCAGATACAGATATCTCAATCTGTATGTGGCCTGGTGGGCACATTTGCCTGATACCATTTACTTTTCATTTGTATATGTAAAGATATATATGTATATATAAATATATAAAGAGTATATATGTATGTTCCTTTACATAATTATTTCCATACATTTCCATATTCATTTCCCGATACAAGTCAGAATTACTTCAGTGTCAGAGCAGTAGATTGTAACAGTTCAATTTATCCAAAGGTAAAATTAAGTCTGTCCATTTGGGTTGTTCCTATGGAACAGTTTGTTAGTGAAATCATCATTTGTGGAGAAGCGTTATGGCATCGGATGGACTCATCTGGGTGATGGGACAGCAAGTTTTTTGTGACACAAAACCAGGAGGAGGCTGAGCTATGCCAAGGGGCTGTGCTGCCATCCAGGAGGAGCTGGAGAAATGGGCTGACAGGAACTTTATGGAGCTCAGCAAAGGGAAGTGCAAAGTCCTGCACCCGGGGAGAAAAAGCCATGAGCCAGCAACGTGCTCGGAGAAGGAGAAAGGTGACCTGGGCTGAGTAAGGCTGGGTGTTGCCAGCAGGTCCAGAGAGTTGGTCCCAGGACCAAGTCCAGGGAGTTGGTCCCTATAATGTAGCTTGACTGTTTTCATGGCCGTTTTTAATTTTTTAGTGAATATTGCAGCATAAAATTCTAACTAGGTTGCCAGATTAATTTTTTTAATTGACCTTTATAGCTTTAGCGTAAGTACAGCCATGTAATCAGCAAATGACAGTTACTGATAGGTTTATCCTGATTTTTATCATTCTTTTATTTGTGAATATGTGTTAAGTACAGCTTCTCATAGCTTAATTTTTACTGTTCACCTGCCTTGAAGTAAAGACCAGTAAGTACAACATAGCGAAAGTAGGGAAAAAACCAGGTGACATTTTGGTGTATGTTTGCATGGTTCTTTACAGTGTTCTTTCATTGTGCTTTCACTCAGGACTGGAAGATCTCAAAAGCAGAAAGATCAGAGAACTCTGTAAGGTCTCTGAGTGATAATCACATGATAAAAATTCTATATTTAAAACACAAGTATCCTTCACTTCTGAAGAGCAGCAGTTGTAGCTGTATCTTTCACAAGGATAAGCCCATGTCAGTGTGGCCTGGTGTATAAATTATGGAGTGCATTTCTAGCTCAGTTTGTTTGCAAAGGGAGAATTATTTTGAATTCTAGAAAATAATGATGTAGAGTTAATTGGCATGGATAGCAGATTTAATTTTATCAACATTTACTTGTATGGTTCCTAATATTGTTCAGTTCTGCCTTTGGGAAAAAAAAGCATACCAAAACCCCCCCAAAACTAGTGTAGCTTAAATATTAGTAACATAAGAAACTTAAATACTTTATATTCTTATGCAATAGTCTACTAATCAACATTTATATATCACAGCTAAAATTAAATTAAATTAGATTGAAACTAAATTACAAGGTCCTGAGTAAATTGGATTTGGTAATTTACTACTGAGTCAATCTGCAACTGATGTCATAATTTAGATTTGCCTTGTATGTGAGAATGATGCCAAGAATTATTCTTCCCTTTGCAGTCTCAATTTGTGAGCATGAAGAATAATGATCATGCTTGAAGTACAAAACTAGTAACTGGCCAGATGTTAATAATGAATTTGTAGAGATGCCATTGCAGGTCTGTCAGCTCGTTTGTTCTTGAACTTGAGAGACAAAGCTGGGACTCAGTGACTCTCAAGAATGCTCAGAGTAAGAGGTGTCTTACACTTTGTGTACGTAAAACAGACAGGATTCAAGATGAAGGAGAAATGTTGCAGATGTCATATTTAGCTGTATTTATAATCACTGGGGTTTTATGCATTAAACGCTGCCTTGAGAGCTTTAAGGAATTTTCAGTTTTTGACCACTGACCTGTTTATCATTCATCACCCTAAATTCTGATAGCTGGCTTGCTTCCAGAATGTGTGGGAAATAATTTTTATAGCAGGCATTTGAGAATGAGGTCCATATCAACTTCTTTTTCCATTTTAGTTAGCTTTCAAAATGTATATTTCATTTTTTGAGTCCTAGAAAGGGATGGTTTGACATGATTTTCTACTCTCAGATATAAATCAGGAGACTGTTTTATTACATAATAGTGTGGCTTGCATAAATGCATTCCATTTATGAAACCTCTTACATATTTAGGGAAATTTCATAATATGCCATATTACTGTGAGTTGTTCTTCCCAGCTGGAACAACGGCCTTGGGCATGAAGCCACACAGTTGGGCAAAATAATGGCATCATTTTATAGCTTGATAATGGCACCATTAGCACAAGATATTATCATATCACCTTTTTATGGATACTTATACTTTAAACCAAGCTCTGTTATATGACATAAGTGCAGCATTGGAACAGACTTCAAAAAATAAAGGTGCAATTTTTCTTTCAACAAGTTAAATATTGTAACATTTATGTAGCTATTATCTTTATTCTTTATAAAACAGAGAACTTCTCCTTTGGATGTCTAATAGAAAAAAATATATCAACCCAGCAATTTTGCATCTGAAATAGGTACTCAGGTGTAAGGTGTTTCTTGACCCATCAAGTGAGACTTTTACTCCCAAACAGATGGATGAGGGCTCTGCTCTTGGCCAAATTGATGCAGTTTCTCATTCTTCCAGTTTGATGGAGCTGCTGGTGCTTTGGAGATTATACAAAGTGCAGGTTCAAAAAGTTAATTTTGAGTGTTCCAGAACTCAGTGTTTTAATTCTAGTCTCAGTTGGTAATTGTTGATCTGCTTACAGACTGCAGCCTCATCTTTGAACTCAGGCTTTGCTCCTCAAAGCACATCACCAATTACGATTAAAATGTGTAAGATCTACTCTCTCAGACAGTCACCTTTTTATAGCAGTCCAATCTACAGCAGTAAAAATTTCTGAGAGATTTTTCTGTTCTTTAGTAGATAACTTTTGCCTATGGATGAGCTACAAGTACTTTGGCGTAATAATATTCAGTAGGATAAAAATCTGAAACTGGGAATATCAGTTATCACTTTCATAGTCATTCACTATGGAAAACACTTTAGGTTTTGAGTATTTTAAGGAGTGTATTGTGCAATTTTATTACAATTTCTTCAAATATTCTTCTTATCTGTTCAAAGTTTGGATCCCAAACAATAGATTAATTGTTGCTTAAATACTTGATCTTGAAATTTGTCAGGCAGTTTGAGTTTTAAGTAGGAAACACATTTATGCGAAATTATGTTGAAAAAAATGGAAAATTTTAAGATTTTCCCTTGATTTGAGAGCTTCAATTGCCTTTCACTGCAGTTGGAATTTTTACATTTCATACCCAACATCTTTAAGAAGTGTTCAGATGAAATATTGGTATAATGACTTCGCCCAGGAAGCAGATCAAAACCTATCAACCTTCAATAAAGAAGAAGTTGACCTGAAATTGCACTTGAGTTCTGGTATCTTTGATTCCTATCAGGTGTTTAAATTATAGCACAACAAATATTTGGTGACCCTGAAAAGTCACTAAAATCTATAGATAGAATTTTAGTAGATAAGATGTAAAGGAAACTAAGGAGAATTTCTTAATTTCATAGGAAAAAGGCATCAGGAATGTTTATGGTAGAGACTTGATTGAATATTGAGATGTTTTCATCCTTGGCATTAAGATTTTTCTTCATAATAAAAAGATAAATAGTCAAAAATAAACAAGTTAATAACATAAATACTATAGCAGACAGCAGTTTGTATTTCATATAGTTCTTAGTGAAAAGGTGGACAAAGATTTTTTGGTAATACATTCATTAAGCTTCAATTTCAGAACACTTAAAATCTCTCAGCTGGTTAATTTTGGAAGGATATTAGGCAGATTTGAACAATTGGTTATGTTTTTTTTAAGACCAAGATTGGAAATGTAGCAATTAAGAATGAATAAACTTTTTTTTGAAAGATCATTTAAAAACTATAATAACTGTGGCTTATTATTGTATTATGTTATACAGTGGTTGAGGCTGGAAGGAACCTCTAGAAGATTAAATGAATGGTATTGTCCAAAGATGGAATCATGAGTAGATAACACTTGCCAGTGCAATTCTTCAGGCCAATAATGAAAAGGCAGAGAAGTGCTCTTCACAAACTATAAACATTAGACATGCGCCTGTAATAGCGTGTTGCAGTAAATATATAGATAATATTACATCAAAGTATTTGTCATCATTACCAGAATCAGGGCATTTTTCTCAGAAATTTGTGGTGTAGCAAACTTTGAGTGTCTGTCAGTTTCCGTGAAACTATCAGTTGGTACCTTTTTTTCCTTTTCTTGTGATATAACCAGACATTTGCAAGATGTATTTTATGCTATAAAATTAACAAAAAGCATAATACTCTCTGGTACAATACATTGAACTAAGTAGTATTTGTTGTTTCAAGTAAGCACTTTTAGCGTGGATGTCTCTGCACTTGCCCACCTTGGAACAATGGAGAGGAAATTAAATCTTTCAGAAATCCTTTTTCTGTCTTTTCTTCTGTTACTGACACAGAGGCCTAATAACCTCTACTAACAACCATGAGAAGGGAAATAATCATGCTTATTTGTGGAATCACAGAATGATTGGAGTTGGAAAGGACCATCTGGAGATTGTCTGACCCCTCAAAGCAGGGTCAGCTAGAGCAAGTTGTCCAGGGCTTTGTTGATCAGGTTTTGATTATCTCCAAGGACTGAGGATCAATACCCACCTGCTCCAGTCTTCGATCATCCTTGCAGTAAAAAAAAAAAATTCTTATGTTTTAATGGAATTTCCTGTTTTTCAGTTTGAATGGATTTAGGTTGAAGTTTAAAAAGACAATTGGTATATAAACCACTTTTAATGTTTTTAAAAAAAAATAATTTTGAGAATGACTTGTATTGAAAGAGTTTTGCAGTATAGAACATCTCATTTGTGGAAATCACTTGTAACCCCTGAATATGGTTGCATGGTTTCCTTGTACTGTTTCCCACCAGGCTAAGTCAAGATTTCAGTAAACAACATAAATCAGCATTAAGCCCTCTACAGATGCATAAAATAATTGCAAAAAACCCTTACCTGCAGCTAGAAACCAATTAATTGTTTGTTCTCAGAAATAATAAATGTACAAATCTATATTTTTTTATATGCGTGTTCTTGTTTTAGTGAAAACCATGAGTGTGTTCTTGTTTGGAAAAAGGGGTGTTGGAATGGTCTGGGGAATTTCTGTAATCACTGAGGAGGAAAAACAACCCTTCTTTTTGAGTTTAGTCAGTGCATTTAGTTGAAGACATCTTTCTGCTGTATTTTTGTCCCAGAAATCATACTGAAAATCTTTCCTGGAATACTCTGAGGGTATTTCTTACAAATGACTGTTGGCAAGATAGATACCTTTAAAATCTTTACGTGAGATGTTCACCCTGCAGGGAGTACAGAGTAGGATTTTAATTTCCTAACTTCACTTTTTCAACACCTTCCTGCACTTGGAGCCAGATAGTCTTTTAAATATTTGTTCCTCTGTGCCCTGCACATAGCTCTCTTAAAAAAGCCTACTCAGGCTTACAGAGTGAAATAATTGGAGTTTGTCAAATATGAAGATTTTGTGGGAAAATTTTTGGAGAATGTTGCTTTGTTTTAGTTTCTAAAACTTTGCAGAAAAAATACTTCAGAGTTAAACCAAGTTTTCACTTAATTTTTTGTTTTGTTTTTAGGCAGAACCTTTTCCCATTTTTCAAATTTTAGGAAAGTAATTTTTCCTTTAAAAGCTCCTCAAAACTATTTTATGTTTTTTTGGGTGAGGTCATCAAATTTTTGAAAACTGGTAGTTATGGGAGAAAATAGTGACCTCAAATTCCTAGCTCTCTGCAGAACCTCTCACATTTTGTTCTGAAATTTTGTCTAAAATTATTGTGAATAATTGATGCTTTTATAAGTAATTTCTTCTGTTTCCTTCGGTGATGTCTGATAACGTAGGCACTTTTTTATGTGTCTTTCCCTCAGCTGGTATGTTTTGGGATCATCTCCCTTGTTCTCTTATTGAAAATCTTGTGGACACTGTTTTTGAAATCAGTCCTTGAGCCTGCAGGTGTCCATGCAGAACATGCAGAATTTACCAGATTGCACTTGGAAAATGTTTCCTTAGTTAAAAGAAGAAATCATTTTTCTGAGGCACAGAGGAAGGCTGGAAGATACCTGATCTTTACTGGACTTACTCTTCTGAATAAGTTTCTTACTTATTGCCTTACTCCCTGCTGTATAGATTCAGAACAGCAAATGAAGTGTTTCAGAATTCCAAAGGAAATGTCTGTGTAACAGAAACTGAGTTTATCTTTCTGAATGTGGGGTTTTTGCACGTAGGATCTTTGCCCTGACTCATATACTTGTTTTTCCAGAAGATGATATTCACTATTTTGAGATCAAATTCATCTATGCAGACACCCTCTCTCTTCCTACTCAAATGAAAAAAATCTTGATAGCTGAACAATCACCCCCAAAAGCAGATCTTAACATTTCTGCCCTAAGTTGATATGAAGTATTCAACATGAGGAAGGAAAAGGCACAACCCATGTCTTGACAGAGTGCAGGCCAGCATCATAATTATGTAGGGCTCTTGAAAAGTATTTTCATTTTTCTCTCTGAAGGCATGAAGTGCCCTAGCTGTAAAAGTATTTATTTGCTGTTCAACAGACAAATGGTTATTGTGGATTTGCACAAGCCTGATTAAACAATTAGAACTTCTGGAAAATATACTGGGAAATCCGTTTTTTAAAAAGTGCGAATAAAAAGTACACTCAGTGCTGACAACTTTAAATATTTGTTTTCTTTTCAAGAATAGGGCCTTTATGAGTTAAAATAAATCTGACTGAAGTTTCTTGCTGCTTTTCCATGAGCTCATTCTGAGCTTTTCAGGTGGCCTCCCGATCACAGTTTTAGGTGATACATTCATACATTTCACTCTCATTTCTACATTTCAGTTATAAAACTTTTGGTACAAATGCTGTGGTTTCACAGGAATGACTGTTGCCAGTTCCTATCAGTGTAGTCCAGGCTGTGATTGCCAAAAAGGCAGCATGGTCTTGTTTATAGGAAAACAGTTTCAGCTGAGCAGGCCCTACTCTTTGGTTTTACAGCTTTCTGAGTCTTCCTGAAACCCAGTTACTCATCCACCTCTCCCAGCCTAATTCCTGCAAGCTGTTAAAAAGGTTTCTGCCATTTTCAATAAACACTTCTCTGCACCTTTTTACAAATACTCTTCTGACTGTGACAGCATATCCTCAGTGATATGTCAGTGATCCATCACCCTGACTCTACAGAATGTACTACGAGGGTGAATGAAGTCTCAAGCTGACAGTTGTATCTGCTTTTCTTTTTCAAATTTATTACAGCTTGCACTATAATAGCAGTTTCAAGTGATCGATAGAAGTTAAATGAAAGAGAGTAAAATTAACATAACAAAATTGAATCACAATTTATTCTGTTAATCCTCACAATTTAATTTTAATTTATTTTGTAAAAGTTCAGTTCTCACTTTCTGCATTTTGATCACCTCTTCAAGGAAAAACATAGAACTCATTTTCTTGCTTATATGTTATATAGTTTCTTTCTTGGTATGGTGGGTGTTTTTTAGGTGAGTCAACCACTTCCCCTTCATTTGAAGGAATTAATATTTTCACATTAGTGTGGTCTCCTGTTCTTTCAGCAGAAAATCTGTTAGAATATTCTTGCCCCTTGTACAGATAAGTGCACATCATCCCTTACCTCCAAACCCCTACAGTTCTCCTTCAGTGGAATAAACATTCAATACAGAGAGCTTAATCTGTCTAAGTTTTTTCCTCATATCTTTTTATGTTGGCTCTTCTAAATGATATCATTTATTGTGTGTCCTCTTTGTTCTCAGGCGCATGTAAACCCCACTCCTTTACCCTTATCTGCTTACTTTGGTTTTCTTTTCTATGAGATCTGGATCTTCAGTAAAAGATTGAAATAATAATAAAGCTGAAGATCATTTTCTCTGTAGAGTTTAATGAGATTTTGGTGTCTTCCATTGCTATCATTTCTCAATAATAATCAAAAAGATTCACTTGGGTACACAGTCTTGAAAACGCCTACCTGACTTCTCTTTTGGCTAGTCTTTCATGAGAGCCTGGACTAAGCATTTCAATTTCTTGTCTGAGCGTTCTGCTCTGAAATCCTGGTTTCTCTAAAGCCAAGAGGAAGTCAGTAGGTATTTACCACTGATAGTAATGTAATCAGCACTCACCTGTGGAGAAAAAAAATGAGACTTTAAAAATTTTTATGTGTGTTCTATCACAGTACTGTTCATAGGATGAGCAAAATTCAAGTATTTGTGCTGTGGATGGCTGCTGGAATGCAGATTTCTTCCTCTTTTCAGAAGTAATTGCAATAAATATGCTCACAATGACTCCTACTCTCATTGTAGCAGTGCTATGTACATCAAGGAATTAGATCCTCTGTCTTTCATGGCCTTATCAAAAGGTGAGGAGGAGAACAAGAAAATACATCAATGAATTTCTCTGCTGACTGAGAATGCTGCTTTTTGGTTGTTTTAGACATTAGAGAGGGGAATCACCAAGCACCACGCAAAAGATCAGAAAGTGTAATTTCTACAAAGTGGTATTATATACATAAATCTTCTGAAAGACAGATACCTCTGGGATATCATAGGCCATAGACTCCTGTGTAATCCATTACCCATGCCGATATAAACCTTTGATTTGTGGGTTTAAACCTGAGGCTGAGTAACCTCATAAATATGCTAATCCACAGTAATCAAGAAAAGTGCCATTGCAAATACAAAATTTTTATTCCACAGCTCCAACAGCTTTATAGCATGCACTACATTTATAACAATAAACTTTGGGAAATTACTCTCTTCATGTTTAAGAAAATGCTTTGCCCTTTTCTTGTCATCTCACAATGGGTTTTGCATACATTATTTTGAATGGCATGATCTTTATGCAAAATTCAGGGCATGTTTTGCCTTCTCTAACCAAGTATTTGATTTCTAAAATGAACAAAACATTGCATAAATTTTAAAAATTCAGCTTTTGTAGTCTTATAAAAATTTTATTATCATTTTTATTAGGCTGGAGACCAGCCAGTAGCTGGTAGATTGTTTAGCAAAACCAGCTCTACTGTAGATGTAAAAAATAAAAAACAACTTAGAGAAATTTGAAAAAATCTTATCATTTTAGCAGCACATTTTCCATCTCTGTTTTATGCGTTTCTACACATACACATAGGCATGAATGTTAAATGCCATGACCATCATATTAAGTTCTGCAGTCATTCAAATAGCTCAGTGTAAAGTTATTAATTTATAGGTGAAAAATATCTTGCATGCAGGATATTTTTCTGTTTATAAACTTCAGAATACAAGGAGAAGTGGAATCTGCACCCTGGGAGATTCAGATTGAACGTTAGAAAGATTGATTGTGTTAGCAATGGTGCGTTGAAACAAATTTTCTGGACTGGCTGTGGAATGTTCACTCTTGGAGGTTTACAAAACCTACCCTGGAAAGGGCTCTGTTGGCCTGATCTGGTGCTGACAGTAGCCTGGCTTTGAGTGGGAAGCTGAACAACCTCACTTTGTGATGTTCCTCCCCCGCCCCATTTCTGTGACTCTGTGATGGTAAGAGCACACTCCATAACAGGTGCAGCTTTCCTAATGGCAAACTCCTTAATTTATCAAGTCATAATAAGATGTCAGAAGAAGGCATACCAAGAAAGCTGAAACCTGGGGCTGAAAGGAAAATTCAATTCTAGCAAGTGACAAAAATGGCTTTTACTTAATGTAGCTTGACAAACAAAACCATATTGTCATGCAATGCTTCTCTTTGTAGTAGAATTTAATCATTCAACTCTGCCTGACAAATTCTCTCACTTCATTCCCTTCACTTCTGTTTCTTATTTTTCTTCCTGTCCATTTAATCTAGGCACGCGTTTGAAAACCAGAGTTTTGAAAGATGTTGTCTAGAAATCTGCTGTTTCACACAGTTTCTAGGAGAACTCAATCCTGCAAAGATTTATGTCTAAAATAACTTCTCAGTACTATAGGTCTTTGTGCCAATTACTTTTAATATTTTTTTATTTAATTTTGAAACATGTCATTTGTCTCTTGTCTGTGTTTTGGAATTTTCTTCCATTCTTTCATTGACTTTAATATTCAATATTTCAGTTCCTTGATAATGTCCATATGAATCATTACAAAAATGCTTTGCACGGTGAATAAAACTGTAAGTTAAATAACAGTTCCCTCCCCCACATTCTGTCCTTCACTTCATGGAGTTTACTAATGTTGGGTTTTTCTGTGTGGTATATGTTTGTTCGTATGTGTACACAAGCACAAAATTGAATAAAGAAGTGGAATATGCATATTGAATTTAATAGATAAAGTGCCTATTAGGTAGGAGAAAAGTTCAGCTGTTATAACCTTATTTAGGAGCGTCTTTCATCTTACTTGAATACAAAACCAGATTGTTTTTCAGACTCTTATGACTCTGAATAGTGGAAATAATAGCCTGTAATTATTACATTTTTTAAGAAATGAAGGGGTGGGTGTTTCGATAATGTAATGTGTGCCAGCATGAGAGACAGGGCTGCAGCATGCAGAGATAATCTGTGGAAGCTGTTTATCAAATCTGGATGTGAAGTCTAAATTTCTTTGTTATCTTTCATTTCCTATTTGTGTTATCAGTATGAAAGTTTTGTTATCACTAAATCTTATCATCTGGGAGGACTGTTTGTCAACATCAGAGTGGATTCTTTAGAGGCATTAACACAGCAGAAGGAAGTAGGATTCTGCTAGCAGCCACTTAGCTTCATATTGCTTCTCAGATCTTTTAATCCCAACAATAAATATTTCTTTTGCCTATTTTATCGTTACACTGTTTCACAGAAATACCCAGTGAGTACTTAAAAACCATGGGAGAAATTTATCTCACCTCACATTATTTATATTCTAAGTTTGACATTAGGTCTGTAGCCTAAACTAATCACAGAATCCCAGTGTTAGTGGAGAGAAATGGCAGCTCCATAGGGTAATTCCTTCCAATTTATGAGAGTTCCACATCTATTTTAGAGTCACTCACCTATGAAGTGCCTTCCTATCTCTGCTGATTATTATAAGCTAGCTGACTAATTTAGACTAGGTTCACACATGGGATGAGATCAGATATACTCCACATGGCAAAATTCAGATATATTTCAAAATTTCTTTTTCAAGTTCTAGGAAAGCCAATATATGGAATAAACGTGTGGCACTTACAGCCTACAAGAGTTTAATGTTTCTCTTATTTAGACAGATGTAATTTGTTGGTAATCTTGTCCTTTCCTTACCCTGTTCTCTTGGAATTTCTGTTTTCCAAGGGAAAGGAAAGTGTATTTTATGCATTGCCTGTTAAATATTTCTTTTGGGAAACTGACAATTTCCTACCATCCATCTCTCACTTTTGCAGGCCACTCTTCATAGTTGAATTCCAATGTGAAAGAAGAGTCAGAACCATTTTTACTCTCTCTAAAGATATCCCAATATATAATTGTACTTATAATTGTATTTATATTTAAATGAAAAAATCAGAGTATCTTTTCCTTTGTAACTACTGATTGTTCAGTAGTCATATATTCACTGAGTTTGAAGATATCCATGGGTACGATTCCCCACCCCAAAATTATTCCCCACCCCAAAATTATACATAGTAATGTCTTCAAAACAGTTTATCCTTGGGTCTCTGCAGTCATGTTTCTGCAGAGTAGATATCTAAACTTGACATTGTACAATGAAACGTAAATGTGAGAATTTGTATGTTTAAATTTTCTAACATCCTCATTCCATATTATCCCAGTGTTTGATTGTCTACATTTTCCTTATTAAAAAAGTTATACACAAAAATGTAGCCTACACAAATATTTTCCTCAGCTGACTTTCATTTTTTTTGTCTGAAGTTGCCTCAGAAAGTGTCCCTCAAGAATGTATGAAAGATGTTGGACACCAAAGTATGTCAGCCTTTATGTTCAGTCAGTATCCGTTTCTTCTGCTTCAGTACATACCTAGCACCAGTGTGGGAGTGTATAACAGTTTTATCCAAGAAGAAATTAAATTATGGTTTTGATGATACTGAAGGAAGTAATAATTCTGCAGGGTTTAAGTCTGCATAATCAACACAGTCCAGGCAGTTTAGTTAGGGTTATGTCTGACCTTATTGCATTATGTTTCCAGGTTTAATAATTAGACCTTCTATCAGAGTTTTGCCACGTATTTATTTCAGTTTCTCTTATTTGTTCATTTTTAATTTGTTACAGTGGAAGATGGAAAAATTGTATTAACAGAAGTATTTGTTCATGGTTTGAGAGCCTGAGCAGATGGGAATTTGCTTTAGTGGGTAATGTCATGAAATGGAGCCCAGATTATAATTGCTTTTTGTGTACATTATTTGAATATATGAAACATATAATGGATTAGGTTCCTGTTTTCTGCAAATGTGCAACTTTGATTTAGTGCCTAGTTCTCCTTTTGCACCATTGGTGCTGTTAGAATTGTGGAGATGGCTTCTTGACACCTCTATTTTTAAACTAAAGCACAAAGTTCTAAGGGCAGACTTGCTATTTCCATATGAAAGTTGTCCCTGAGTTAGACTTTCAAGATTCTCATTTTCGTTGTGGAAAAGATCTTGACCTATTGTTCAGTACGACTCTATTACTGCTGCATGTGATAGTCAAGGTAAAGATGGAGCAATGGGAAAAAATGAATCCATTCCTGCAGACATTAACTTCTGAAGGCTGGAAAAATCTGTGTTCAGAAGTTATCCCTCTTTCAAAAGACCTATTCCATCCATCATTATTCAGTGTAAAGTGTATTTCTTACATTATGTGTGTAACCAAAACATGAAAAGTTAAGAAGTACCATGCACTGAAATGTTGATTGCAGTGCACCCTTGTCGCGGTGCTCTCTGGCATATTCTGATGCTTATCTGACTTTTGAATCCTTAATTGCTTAAAAGGATTTGCCAGCAGTCACAGTGCCTTGTCTTCCAATTTGGCCACATATTGTTAAAAAAAGTTTGCTTGCTTGCTTGCTTTTTTAAAACCCTATTTTTAAAAAACTTTAATGTGCAGAGAAAAAAGATAGACATGTCCTTTGTTTGTTGGAAGAATCCCCACACTCCATTCATTACTCATCAGCCTTTTCTTCCTAGGCTTTTCTATCACTTAAGTGTATGTATATATATATATGTAAACCCCACATTTGGCTTTGGCATCTTTTCATTCTGTCGCTGTTTTCTACATTTAATCTGTAGTATATTGGTGTTACTTTAATCTGATGGAATACAATTGCAGTTCACAACAACAACAACAACAACAGTAATGGTAATAATAATAACTCATAGAGGTTGTCCTTTACTATAAAAAACTATGTTCCACACAGCACTTGGTTCTTGGTTCTGTTCCACAGGAAATGATGGAAAGGATATTTATCTTCTTCCTTATTTATAAGAGAAGACAGAGATAACGTTTGTGGGATCCACAAGCTTTTTAGATTTTTGGGGAAACTGAAACTGCTAAGGTATGATACAAATTAACAAAGGAGATATTTGTCTCCAGTATCTTTAAGTCCAAAGTTGAAACCTTGGCTTGAAAGAACTTTTCTTGTCCCTTATCTATATAGGCACAAGCAAAAAGACAATTACATTCATATCTATATAAAACCCCAATGGAAATAAATCTTTTTAATTGTATTATGGTTCTTTGTATCAGTCCTAGGTTCATGACATTTACTTGCTTCTTTGTGGTCTACTTATAATTAAAATATGTGTTCTTTTTGTTAATATTCTGTGTTGAAATTAGTCAAAGATGCATGATACTGTTCAGAAAATACTGTAGTTCATCTTTTAAACATGAACTCTAATGTAATTATGAAAAGATGTTTGATTAAAATTGGAAATTACTTTTGGGGTGTAACTTTCTATCTAACTGTGTTTCTGCTTAAAAGTATGAGTATTTTCAGGAAAGTCCCATACAACCAACCAAGCAAGTCTCACAGGCAGATGTTCTTCCATAAATTCGCAGACATGGACACCAGCAGTAGAACTTTGCACTTATCTTGAGTAGATTATTAGATTAATAGAAGTTGGAAAATGTGGAATCATTCCTTTTGTGTCCATTTTTGTGCAAAAACTTTGTCTTCCTGAGCTTTGGACTATACAAATCATTTAATTATTGATAATGATATCAAATCATTGAAATGTTGTAAATCTGCTTACTTCATTTTTGTTGTGTGTTGGAACAGAGAAATACAGGAACTATATTTTCTTAAAAAAATTTGAGGTGAAACTTTCCTGGTATGATTGTGATCAGATTGCAGGGTTTGATTGCAGACTGGAGTTGTTTCTAGACTCACAGAGGCTGTTAAGGAATTCTGACACCTTGATTGAAAATAATTGTAGCAATGCAAAATCTAAATGCTCCTTCAACAAAGAGCATTTCAACAGGTCACAAAAGGTGAACTCTATCAAAACTGGCATGTTTTTTTCTCCTTGTCTTAGTTCATCACCTAAAGTATGGTACTTGTAAAAAACATTCTGGAAATACCAGGAGTGAATTTGAGTACTAAATAGTATTTGAAGTAAATCCAGACAGCATTTAAAATATAAAAAATTAATTTGGAAAGCTTTCATTTTTTGTTCAAGGTATATTTAAACAATTGTTTATGCTTGGGATGCACTTTATACTGGGCCAAAGAAGTCTTCTGGTCTTTTCTCAGATGTTAACTTTTAGGTACTTGATCTGTGTTTAGCTGTGTTTGACTGGCACAAGGCACAGTAACACCATTATTACTGAAGTTTACATTATAGCTTTGGCCTAAAAAAACCCCCATAAATTCTTTAGTATCGTGAATTATCATTTCAAAAGTTCCCTATGAAAGGGATTCAGAGTAATTTTGGTGTAATTACTAGGCAAGATCAGATCTTAAATGCACAAAGATTTCTAAACCCAACAATTATTTGAAAAGAGTGTAAATATAGTTAGATAAACACTTTGTACAATTCAAAGTAGAAGATTCTCTGTATCTTTAGTTTGATAATTATAGACTGAAAAACTGAGCAAGACAGGGACTTATGGATATTTGTAGATATACCATAAATATTAAGTACTGTTCTTAACATTAGCAAAAAGTACTTACAAAAATAATTATAGGCTGTATTGCATGCAAGTGTGAATGTCTCTATGCTGTCTTAGAGATAATTCTTAAATATTCACAAAAATTACAGCAAGGAGCTGAACTAATGCATGCTCTGGTGAGGCTGTAAAAATGTACCCTGAAAGAATATTTATTACTTTGTCTTTAAAGTAATTTGCTTTGAAACTGTTTTATTATGCACCAGATTTATCTTTTTAAAAAACTAAATTAACACATGCATTAATTTTAATATTATACAATTAAAATATTTTAAAGGCATTAATTTTAAGCACTATATGTTGTTTGTCTTCTCTAAAACCTTGTTTCAGTGTTCTGTTAAAATGGAAGATGGTGTTGGTCAAAACAGTTGACTATAAACAAGACAATTTATAACAATATGATTTCTTTATATTTTTCATGTTGTTTTTATTGTTCATATTAAGTGGATATTTCTATTAACTTTACTTCAGTAAAAGTAGGATATTCCATTGTTTGTATTTTGATAACAGCAAGGATATGGGAATTAGTTGCTCATCTCACTTTATCATAAATGCAGGTGTGTGCAGACTAGACTGAAATTACACTTGAAAGTAATCATCCATGGAGCCATAAAGCCCTTGCCTAGAAAGAGCTGTTGAGCCTGAAAATGTTGTAATTTACTTCTATTTTATTTGCAGATTGCCTTCTCACAGCACAATACTATCATGGATCTGGTGCAGTTCTTTGTCACCTTCTTCAGGTAAATTGCTTTTTTTTGTCTTCTGACTGAAATCCTGATGACTCTTTGCTGTCAAACCAGTATCTTAGTCAGCTTCTGAATCTTGAGAAATGCCTGAAAGGAGACTTTCAAACTGTTCCCTAATTTGCACCAGTGGAGGGTCCAGGCCAATTAAAGGCAGCTGCTGGAATCTTGCATTATATAATTGTGTATTTCATATTCAGTGGTACAGTCTTCACACCTCATAAAGATTAGCTGGATTTGTACCATATATTACAGTGATTAAGAAAAGCCAGCTGAACTCAACTAATTCATGTGTGTGATTTTTCTATAAACCCTTTTATGGAATTATTTAAAATGATGGCTCTATTGAATAGCTTGTTATTTTTAATAAAGCACAGCACGTCACTACTAATACTTTCATGTGTTAGAGATTAATTGTGGAAGGCAGTAGCTGATGCCTGAGGTTTGGTAATGGCAGCAATGCAGGGATGGGCTTCAACTGCAAACAACTCTTCTAGAATGTGAACAAAACTCCACTGAAAGACTTAAAAGTTCAGCTGTCTTATAAAATGTCACAAACTTGAATATACATGGATTAGTTACAGTGCTTTGAAATCTTGCTGTGAAGATATTTCACAATAACCATGAAGTGTACACAAAATGTGAACAGTGACAGGAGGTATGTTCATCAGACTTTCTGTATTTCTAGAACGGCCATGATTTTATTTTTCTAGTTCACAGTATGGCTTCTCTGTTGACTTTAATCACTGTGCTCTGAGGAATTGTACCTGACGAATGAGACTCTTACATACTGTGAATGGTCCAAATTCTGTTTATTGCTGTTGCCCAAAAGGGCACAGAAACCAACAGAGAGAGCCTGAAGTGTTCTGTACCCAGGGCATTGGCTAATGGAGAGGAGTTTAGCAGGTGGTATAAAATATCCCCTTTCTCCTCATTCACCACAAACAGAGCAATACAATGCTGATTGCCTAAAGGTCAGTGGCATTTTGGCTGTTTGGTTTTTGGAGGTTTTTTCTTTTTCTCATGGGGAGACAGCAAGCGCTAAGGCTTATGATGATTATGCAAACGTTTAGATTACAAACCCATGTAGAAGAAAGCAAAGTCTGTCCAAGTACAACAGACCAGAGGGATCCTGTGACAAATAGCAGAGGTAAACTGAGAGCAGTTTGTTGGTGCTCTGTGCCCTGGTGCAGCCTTAGAAAAGGTGAACTCTAGGCTCTTTGGTGGTGCAGCCATCTCTATGGGCACATGGCATCGTCTCCCCTGGTGTGAAGTTATACTGAAAAAAAATAAGCAGAATATTATTGAAACTGTACTTCTTCAGACCATGATATGCATTGTTAAAAACCCCCACCATATTTAATTTCATTCTTTTTCTACTGGAAGGTTTTGCTGCAACTACTGGTTCAGTGACCTTTTCTGTAAGAATAAAAACGCAATGCAAGAGTAGTAACAGATTCCAAACTGTTTTACAGAGTGTGGCATCTGTGTTGCTGTGCTCAGTGCCTTGAAGACTTTTAGCCATCACACAAATTGAGAAGTCTGTGACTTTTCTTCTTTCAACCTTTGAAGAAGTACAGATCTCATTGGAAAATTTCACAGGCAGTAAATGTGAATGATCTTTCTTACACTGAAGAAATGCAGTATGCAGAGTTAAAGAAAGTATATTTCTGTATTACCTTGACCACTAAAACCCACAATATCCTAAAGTTTGGCACTTTTTTTTGTTTCAAACTTGAAGGGATAAAAAAATTTCCAGCTTACATGAATACATGGATGTAGCTAAATAGGTGCCAGGAAATTTTAGACATTTCATAAGGGTATATGAAGTAGCTTTAGTTTCTGAAAACATTATTTACTTCTTTAGATCACATCTAACATCCATGGAAATTGATTGTTCAGTAATTGTTACTTTTTATTATCTGTGATTTGAGTTAATCCTAAATGGAGAGCTAAGAAACACTTGATTTATATATCTGCTTTTAAATAAAATTATAACAGTATAACAGAATTCATAACAGTAGTCAAGCAATTCCCAGATAATTATTTGTATTAAGAATCTGAAGCATAAGTTCTGGTAAGAAATATGGTTAAATCTCATAATCAAAAACCAGGCAAGCATGAAATTGGTGCAGATGACAAAGGTTAGCTGTTAATATACTCGTGATAGGAAATGATAAGCAAGTGCTACTGCCAGAACAATGTTTTTAAAGCCTTTTTCAAGGCTTTGTACCAGCTACTAACTCATCAGGCGTGTTCTCTGAGCTCCCAGGACTATTACTTCCCTAGCCTCTGGTATTTTGGGTAAAGCTGACTGACTGAATAGAATATTTTAGTCACTTTTGTCCATACTGTGGTAAATTACAGAATCTCCAGGTTTTAATAAGTAGAGCACTACGAAACAGTATGGACTCTTTGGAAGTTTGAAAATCCTTCTTTTGTGTGTGCTTTAAGAAATTCCGTGAAAAATTATGGTCGTTTAGGATCAGGGGTACATTCTGTTAAATCTTTCTATGAGCAGTATAAAAGAGAGAAAACAATATTCAAAATATACCCAGTGCTTATTGCAGGAGTGGATGGGTATTTTGGTAAAGGTGAGCATGAAATAGAACAGGAATTGCAGCAGATGTGGAAGAATCAGATTTATTAACTCCATGTATGTAGGACTGTGTGCTAGAATCTCTGAGCAGTCCCTTCAGTTATGTTCCCTGCAGTGGGAGGGGGTGGCTGCATTTCAGCAGTGTCAGAGCTCCTGAGAGCTGCAGTGCTTGAATCCACCACCCTGGGGGTGAATTTGCAATGGGAGAACTCCTCTTGACCAGCATCCTTTGGTCTGTATCCCTGCCTTCATGCTTGGTTTCTATTGAAATGAAATATGGTAAATTACTGCTGGATTTTGGCATGCTTATCTTTATGAGATTGAATATTTATCTCCGTGAGAAAGACAAAAAACAGTGTGTCAGGATCAGAGCATGTCCACCATGGCTGGGATCTCAGAAAATCCAGAACTCTTAAAAATCCGAATTAGAATATTCTATAGTAATATGAAAACCAAGTTATCGTAGCAAAATGGATTTTACTTTTGGGGCTAGAATAAAATTGATTTTTACTTCGTGTTGCATTAAAAGTTTTCACCTCACTTAGAAGCACAGAGCTGTTTGACTTTCACTAGGAAAAGCATGTCTGTACTGTGGTGGGCAATTTGAGTTGGGTTTCCTTTTCTTTAAATGTTTGTTTTGAATTGTTGAGTGTAGCTTTGTGTCTTCTGCTCTCTGAATCACACAGAGACTTTGTCATCGCTGTGGAGTTATTTGGTGTGTTCATATTTCTGGAGAAGGCAGCCACTTGTTGCTGGCCTGCAGCAAAGGAGATTCCCCAGTACCACTGGATCAGTTGCTCATCAAAGCAAGGGATGAGTCACTTAATCTGTCAGTGAACAGAACTGTTTCCATTATTTTCTTCCTGTTTTTCATCTTTCTGTTTGTCCTTTGAGTCATTTGGAAGTGTGTGTCAGTGCTCACCATATTTTGATTTCAACACACTGTTCCTCAAAACACAAAATAGTTGCTCAGATATCTAAAGATGGCCTATGTGCCTGTGTATAAAACAGGTATGGGCTTCTTCCTTCCTTTAAGTCAATGCATTTAAAATTTGCAAGTCTCACTTCCTTTATGTATCAAACACAGTGAGAGGTGTTAGTTGTGCCTCCTGAAGCTCCTTTCAGGGGTGTGTCTTTCTACAGCTGCATTGGATTTTGTATCCTAAGAAGTGTCACAGATGATTCATACTGTGTTTATGTTTTGATTCCCTGTATGTTTTGATGTATTTTCTTAAATCCAGTTAGTCAGGTATTTTCTTAGACTTCAACAGCATCAGTGCTCACGGCAATTTTTCCTCCAGACTGCTTAATCCTTCCTGGTCACTTTTTTATGAAACTCCAGTCCACTGTACTTTAAACAAAAGAACTAGAAGAGGTTTTCATCTGTGATAAATGGACTTGAAATTTTGCTTTTGTCATTTTAATTCCAAAGAGAAGGAATTCAGTCTTCTGATGACATGTACCAGTTGCAAAGTTAACTTCAGGAGTTTGCTCCCAGATGTGAGGAATACAGTGAAGTGGGGTGAAAGCTGTGATGAAGGAAAACAATAACAAAAAATAAAGGAAGTAAAAAACATGAGTGTTTTCCTTCAGGCAGTAGAGTCATTGTCCATTACAGCGGGTGACAAGCGGCTTTGTCAAGCCCTGTGCCCGCCTGTCTCTGCAGGCGTGGTTGGTGTGATGGGCTGGGCTCTGAGTGACAGCCAAGAAATGAGCAATCTCCTCATGGCAGGGCAGAAATATTCCAGCTCCCTGTGCTCAGCTGTAATAAATCACAGAAGGAGAGAAAAGGCAGTGCTAGACCACGTGCTGTGCTGTGAATTTCACACAGCGTAGCACGTCCGAAAATATTAAATTTGATTATTCCTTTTTAGAGGAGACATCTTAATTCAAAGAAATTAATCTTCTGTATTGGAATATTAATGTAAATATTCCAGTGAAGTTTTGTGATACCAAATGAAGCATTTTGTGTGGAAGGTTTTGTGGTCTTTCTAATTTATGTGTTGGAATCCAAGGTAGGGATGACTATGTTTTGCAAATAAGAAGCAAAATTATGGAAATTCTGCTAAGGACTCCAAAAGCCACACTAAGAATTACACAGTAAAAAGTAGTTATATAATCTATTTAAATTTTTTTAATCTGAATTTTTTGATTGGAATTTAATCTTCATATATAGCCCAATCATGTTCTATATCATAGTTGGTTTTCTGTGTTTTCAATAATTTTTTTGGTGATGTTTTAGGAAAACACTCAGCACTTGGAAAATTATATTTGTTTCCTAATATGTTTTCAGTCTTTATTAGTTGAAATTCTAATATCAGGTTGAGGGGAATCAGGGGCTTTGTATTCTTTATCCAGTACAATTACAGAATTTTTAGTGTTCTTCTTAAATGATGCTACTTTGGCCTGGAAATCTAAAAAATCCTTCCTTTGTCCTCAGGAAAATTTAATTTTTATAGGACTTTTAATAAGGAAAGTTACGACTTTTTTACACCCACTCCTTTGAGCGTATTTGCCTCTTTGGAAAAAGTATTGGGAATGTTACAGATTGAAGGGAAAAGTTTTTTGGAATGTGTTAAATTTCTTCATTATGTTTCAGTCTATCATGCTAAACAATGCTGACATAGTATGGTGTCTTTCTAAACATATTTTATGTTTTATATTTCTGTGGTATAGTATTAAAGAATAATAGCTGCACTAGAGAGAGCAGTGAAAAATAAGAATGAGCAAAAATATTGAAAAAATATTAAAAAAATTCTGGATATAATGTGAAGCTCTTGGTTTGGAAGGCTGCTGAAATTTGGCATTGGTGACAATTTTTCTTCCCTAAATTCACTAGCTGGCAGTAATTAGAATACATAAATCTTTCTACCCCCCCTCCCCCCAATTTTAAATCCTAAATTAGCATAAATCAGGAAGACCATTGCAAAAAAGCAAAAGTGAAAGCACTACTATTTTGTAATAGAAACAATATATTCAATTTCGAATTATTCGGGAAAGCTACTGCAGAAAATACTAAATTCTGTATTTCATAATTTGTCCAAAATTTCAGTGGACAAATATATATAAATTTTGTGTGTATTTTTTTTACATGTAACGTCACTTATTGAGAGAAATATGGAGTATCTCACCTATGAAGGGCAAACACATAAAATGATATGAATTATTAAAGTCTTTTCCATGACTATAAGAAACATAATCATGCTTCATGGGTGTGATGTTCTATTTATTCAGTGGATTAATTCAGTTTACATGAGATTAAATAGTTTTGATTGTAAATCTTTTTGTTTGTTGCCTCGGAGAGGTGAAAGGAAGAACTATAGAGGGTTAAAGTTCACATCTAGAGCTTTATTGTGTAATGTATTTCAGAGTCCTTTTGCATGGTTCACTTTAGTCTGATACTGGATTGGCAGATTAAATGGCAATGTTGGTCTCTCAGTAGCATCTTGTTGTACACTGCATCCATTTTCCCTTTTTAGTTGGATATAAAGGCTGTTTGTATAATTGATCATTCATTCATACTTTGCTGTAGCAGCTTGTGGTATATTTAACACAAAACCATAGCTTTGTGGATGTATGCATGAATTATGTATGTAGGGAAATAGAAATCTAAAAAATGTATGTGTGCTTTTCTTATAGTTACTTTTTAACAATTATTTTATTGAATAAAGTTATTTAACGTTCCCCTCCATCCTCTATAAGACTGTGGCACATGTACATAATGAGAAAAATGCCAATACGTTTTTCATAATAATTTTTCTGCTAATTACAAATTCCCTGTTCAAACATTTGTTTCTCCTTTACTTTCAAGAAGATTTTTGATGTTTCATTGCACAGGAAAGACAAATAAACCCAGGCTTTGCAGAGGCAGTTGTCAGAGGTGATTTTAAACTGTTACAGGAGTTTATGCCTTGGGAGAGGAAGGATTAAGTTGGTTTTCTGTATTCAATATATATTAATAAATTATTTAGCACAAAAATAGTAGCTATTATAATAACAATACATATTATATTTCTATTTCATTGCTACTGCTTACTTTAAAATATAATTAATATAAAATGCAGTTGACACCATTGATACTTCAATCTCCCTGTTTCCCATTATGCAGTCAGAGCTTAAATTGTAAAGCTTTATGACTCAACAAAATTTTTTTCATGATGTTTCTAATAGTAATTTTTAATGTGCTGTTCTGGAGACTTACAGCATTCTTTTGGTGGTATCATGGTTTTAACCATGACAAAGTAAAACAAATCTAATGTGGATGTTTTTTTCCATGCATTCTTACCAAATATAGTCTTGAGCCTGGAAGGACCAGATTAGAAGGCCGATATGTATTTCTTACTAACTCTTAATCTGTTTTGTATAAGTTTGGTAGTTGTGGACATGTGAGAAGAGAATTTTGAGGGCAGTTATGTGACTTATGAGACACTTTATGCAAGAGTTATTTATGGGGATATATGGATTTTCAGGACTGCATCAAAAAATAACATTTTAATCAGTCATCTGGATAAGAAGAATTATCTGTGTAATTAGTTTCAAATGAACTTGAAACTTGTTGCTTAACTTGTGTGAATTCCATTTGAGACACAAATAAATACAAATTTGCATTTAAATGATTTTTGGTAATACTTCAAGTTTTAAATACCATTGTAGATACTTTACCTCATATTCAGGCATTTCTTTAACTTTGCAGTTTGGAAAGCAAGAACTGAGTGCCTGAACCCTCTGTGTGGCTTTTGGATTACAGAGTTCACATTTTCCTTGGGTTTCTTATTCAGAAAGAAACTGTGGGGGAAAAGAATGGAGTATAGATCTAGGCTGATGGACAAAGCCCTGTCATATTTAAGGTTGTGCAACAATGACATTTTGTAGCTGAAGAGGGAAAGATTGCAGCTCTTGGCTAATCAGTTCTAGAAAATGGAGTGTGGGAGCCAGTGCATGGAGCTGCTGGTGCTGGTGGTATTGTCCTGACCAGCAGGAATGGGAAAAGGACATTCCTGAATCACCTGGATGCTGATGCTGGCTTTGTTGGCAATGCCTTTCACTGGCTGTGCCAGCCTGAGCTCTCCCTGAGCAGGAATTCAGCACTGCTGGCTAAAATGCCTTGGCTCCACAGCCAGGATTTATTTCCCCGACCCCACACACTGCCTTACCATGAACTGGAATTTGCACATCCTCCTTCCTTGCTAGCCAAGACTACTTTTTCCTAAGTCTTTACACATTTTAATTTGGAATTGAAAAACTTCATTCCCGGAATTGTTCTGAATTGCTAATCACTGAAATAGTCCTACTTATAATGATGTTTATAAAACTTCATGATTCATAGCAATTTAATTAATCATTAAAAATTAAAAAAAAATTATACTGCTGTCATACATATCAGACTTCTAATATTATGTTTATAATGCTTCGTGCTTCAGATAATCCTGTTGAAATCTTTGGAGCTGCTTGTCATGTGTATACCAGTTAACACAAGGATGGCTGAACCCAGCACATCATAATCATAAACACAATGTTCTTGTCAAGTACAATGAGAGAAATCAATTGCTGTGACAATAATTGCTATTTGAAGTCATGGTGTTAGAAAAAATAATTGTTCAATTATTTTTATTTTAGAATTGTGCTTGCTTTATAAAATATCAATTTAAATGGGCTCTATTTGCCAATAAAAAGATAGTAAATAATGTGTTGGGAAAGCAGTTCTTAGAAAAACAATTAATGTGATCTGTTAGGAAACTTTTGCAGTACTACCTTGAAAATATTAACTTAGATATGAGACTTGTTTTCTTTGCATATATCTGCATTAAAAAGTTTTTTTGTCATCAGTTTGTTTTACTGAATATGTTAAATTGTTGTTCATCTTAGTACTAGAAGAGAAACAATAGAGCGTGGGGTCACTCTTTAGATTGCTAATTAGGGAACTGAACATTTCTGTGCCCTTGTCAAAGAGAGATCAACAGGCAGGAGGTTTGTGGATACAGAGGGATCTGTAATTACTGTCTCAGCACAGCAAGACTCAAGTGATTGAGCAATAATTGCCTTGATGGCCCAACTCCTATGTTCAAAAAAAGACTTGAGAGAAGCCTTTAAAATATGTGCAAATATATATATATATGTGGGCAGTAAAAGAGTCTGCTCTGCCCCTAACAAACTTGGTGAAAGGAATTTTGCGAGGTTCTGTCTCTGTTGGTAAGCAGTGTGAACCAACAGATCAACACTTGGGCAAGATGGTGCTGAGGACCTGACATCCTCTCTGAATGCATTTTTTTTGTCTTTGAACTAGCTCTAGTTTAGTTCCATGGACTGACAGCCCCTTTGGGTCTGGAGTGAACATTGCACATCTTCTAACTGAGCTCCAGGGCTGGTCCACAGGGGCACTCAGGGGTTGGTTCAAAAGCCCACTCCAGACCCACACTAGGCAGCAATGCAGGCATTCCCCTTGGAACACAAGGATGAGTCTGTTGTGTGCTGGAGCGTGGTGACAGGATGATGGCAGTGGGCAGAGCAGCCCTGACACCCTGGGCTGGCTCAGCTGTGCTGCTCCCAGGGTGGGCCCAGCCAGGGATGCTGCCCCACACTCAGCTGTGGGTTGCTGCTGTACCTTGCTTGTCCTGTAAGAAGAGTAAATGTGATGGGTACTCGAAGCAGAATCTCACATCATTTTCATTTTAGTAGATTTAGAAGTATACTAGATGCAAGTAAAAGTTTTGAAAAAGTGTTTGCTTTCATCCATTTGTGGAAATTTATTTTGAATTACTGTGCAAATTACTATCTTAAGTAAAATCACAGAAACAACAATTACTCTCTTTGTATGTTAAATGATCAGAGATTGAAAAAAGAAATAACAAAGGATG
The DNA here is from genome assembly GCA_013398275.1 of Promerops cafer. Taxonomy (NCBI): domain Eukaryota; kingdom Metazoa; phylum Chordata; class Aves; order Passeriformes; family Nectariniidae; genus Promerops; species Promerops cafer. The sequence continues at coordinate 669,587 of VZSE01010919.1, forward strand.
GCACCTTTTGTTTTGTTTACCTTCCATTTACAGTATTGATTCTTAAAATATTTATGCTTAGTTCATAAAACAGTTCCTTTTACATCCGTGCAAAAATAAGTAAATTATTTCACTTTAATGAAAGTATTACTTTGATACAATATGTAATTTATAGGCATTAATATGTAATGAAAAAAAGGAATTTTGTAGTGTACTTATAATGCATTCATAGAGCTTAAGGCACGAGTGTGTCATTAATTCATCCAGTCTAAACCTGCTGATCATTACATTTCACATTTTTTGCCCTCTATTTATCCATGCAATTTAAGTTTCTTTAAGGATATCTACAGATTTTATTTGTTTGCCCATACCAAACAGCAACATTTGCTGCCTAAAGAAACACAGAGAAACTAATTTCTGAGTTACGGAAAACACTTTCATTTACTCAGCCAGGTCTGCACTAAATTTGCCCAAATGTGACCTCTGCAAGTCAAAAATTTGCTCGGTAGCTTGCAAAAGTAGTTATGCAGGCAGTAATTATTCCTTGCAATTTCCCTTCTGTTTGTTCTATTAAATCACTGTTTCTGTTTTCATACTACCCAGAGCCCTTCTGGGAAGAGCATTTGCATAGCCCAGACCTCCCTGCTAGGCCCTGGTGTTCTCTTGCAGCCTTTCCTTGGCCACTTTGCTGTGTTGGACACAAATTGTGTTCGAGACTTCTCCCTCTGCAGTTCATCGTTCTCCAATCGTTTATTGTTTCCAAAGTCATGCTAGGACAATAACTTGCAATCAACCTGTAATCCAGGCAGCTGCTGATGGATTTCTTATTTTCAAGCATGCTTTTTTAGTGTTTCCTCCTGTTTTGTTCCACATGGTTTGAAGGGGAAACTGTGCAAAGGTGTATCCTTATCTTCTGGCACTTTATTTCTTTGTTCTGGAGAGCACAAAATCTTGATAATGCTTGGGCTGCTGTGGTTTTAAGAGTGTCTTAGTATGGCAGTTGTCTTATTGGGAAGATTACATTGATAAGTGCAGAAAGTAATTTACTCTGTACTCTGGGCTAGTATTTCATAACCCATGTGCTCTGCAAAGGCATTGATCCATATATCTGTTTATTTGGATGTCACCCAGAGTCTCAACTGGACAGTCAGAGATGGTGGGCATAGTCTGTGATCATGTGGATTAACTGCAGGCAGATTGCCACTTGATCTTTTCCAAAAGTGAAATGATTAATTTGTAAAGTCACTGTCAGCAAAAGACTTTGTCCAAATTTTGAATAATTTTTGTGATTTTTCTCTGTATTCTCTCCATGTTTTCCAGTCTCCTTTCAGAAAATGCCAATGGCAGAGCTTTAAGAACAAGTCTGATAGTATCTGTTTTGGCAGTACCTTGTAGGCTGATAAATTCATCTCTCAAGTGCTGCTTACTACTGTGCACCTGAGTATTTAAGGTTGTTTTAACCCTTTTTGTTTTGGCATCCCAGCAGTAATTCATACTGAATTGTCATTCACATTGATCTCTAAACTGGTTTGGGAACTGTGTTATTCCAAGGGGATAATAAATCCTTTGCAATGTAAATGAGGCCTGACTTCCTTGTTCTCATAAGTACAACTTGGCCGTGATTGTGTATTAAAAAACAACTAAAAATTGACCCTTGTATGATCTCTTTAACCTCTGTGCCATTAACCATTATTAACCACTTTTGTCTTTGTTCATGCATAGACCTCTCAGCTATTACACATTTGTCCCATCAAAACTGAGTGGATCTGATGCTATGGAAGCTTTGCAACCTATCTAGGAAAAGTTCCCTTTTCTGGTGTTGGTCCCCTTCTGACAGTTTATTTTATATCTACCTGATGGCCAGCTTTTAATTAATTTAATTTGCACTGCGCTTTCTTTTTTTATACCTCTGTCACAAGGAGGAGATAAGAAGTATGATGGGGGACTGGAGAGCATCCACCTACACCTGTCCTGCTGGTTTTTTACATTTTTTGCCTGTGATGTTAATGTCTTTATCACGGCTCCCTTCAACTCCCTATTGTTTCAAAGCCAAAGAAAACTTATTTCTCCTACCATTTCAATCCCCTGGCCAAGCTGACTGCTTTCCTTTATACCTGTTAAGTTCAGCTTAGATTTTTAGAGATAAGGTGATGGTTGCTTCAAGGTACAGGCACACTATAGATTTATGCAGACATCCCAATGCTTTCTGGTTTGTTCTTTATTCCTTTTCTAATCTCGTTCAACATCCTATTTTCTGTTTTGACTGCTACTAAACATTTAGTTGATATGTTCAAAGAACTATCTGCAATGACTTCAAGATCATTTTCTTGAGTGGTAATTGCTAATTTAGAACCTATCATTGTGTATTTGTAGCTAGTTATGTTTTGTTTTTTTCTTGTGCACATTGCCTTCAGTTCATTGTCACTGAATTTCATTCTCTTATTTTATTGCCAAATCACTCTGTATTGTGAGATCCTTTGCAGTCAGCTTTAATTTTTATTGTCCTACATTATCTCACCACAGCCTGGAACTAGGTTAATTTCACAAAATCTGTTTTCCATGTCTTTCTGCTCTTCTTTAGCATGAATTTTGATTTTTTTCCCCCTTTTATTTATATTTAACCCCCCCCTCAAAAAAAAGAAAAGAAAATGAAATATTTACTCGCCAAGAAAAGATTGTACAAGAGTCACATTATCAATGCTGTAACTTCCAATGGCTTATAGTATTTTATGGGCATGTCTTTGAGACACTCATTTCTGATTTTAGCTTTGCGAGTAATTGATGTTTGACTGATGACAAGAAAATTTAGTGTGTGACCCACTCCACTGACATACAGAGCACGGAATCCATTTGTCTGAAGTCTTTCAGCCAGAACTCTGAATATTTTCTATTCTACTCACTTAAGAGAACTGCTCAAGAAATTAATAAATGTGAAGGACAGAATTTTCTAAGGGTAGAGGTTCTCTTCCTGGTCATAATAAAGTGGTCACACAGTGCAAGGCTCTCTTAGTTTCTCGTGTCCAGCTCCCTTGCATGTATTAACCTTTTCTAAATTCCAGGAGTGCTGAGTTAATAATTGCAAACAGAGTTGCTGTTGTTTCCCTAATTTAGTGGGTTTTGAAAGGACTGTAGAGAAGAGTGAGGTGGCTTTCCCTTGCTTCATGCACAGCATCCCAATCTGTAGCAGCACATCAGTACCCTGATGTTGCCCTAAAGCATCTCTTGCAGGTACCAGCTGGACAGTGCAGTGTAGAGGAGGGGAAACATTTCTGGAAAATACTATTTATAAGTCCTTCTTGACTTGAAAACCTTAAAAGATGTTGCTGCAAAATTGAATTTATTCTGGTGGTCAGTGGGGTTTTTTTTTTAGTTCTGCTCTTCTCTAGACAACCAAGTATAAATTTACACTCACTTGTACTTGCTTTTAAAGGGAGACATTGGTGTTATTTTGCACTTATGCACAGTACTCCTCTAAACTATACTACTTCCAGAAATCTTGGTATTTCCCGTATTAAAGAATATATTTTGAAGTTTTTTGGCAGAAAAAAAAATTGTGGATGTCTAGTATAATTCAGTAGTTAGTGTTATATTAATTGAAACCACTTTGTACAGCAGAAGAGCCAACATGTGTGAAAGTTCTTCACACAATTAGTAAATCCAAATACTTATATTAAAAAAACTGTCTAAAAATTTGAAAGATCTTCTGAGTGATTACAAGTGCCAGCTTTAGAAGCCTTTTGCAGTATCCAGAAACTAAGAGGTTGAGTTCAATGATCTTTCTACCAAACTACTTCATGGATTAAATGTTACAATACAAAGATACTGAAACAAAAGAGAAGGTATACACTCTCATTATGCCCTGAAGGTGTTTAATTTTCATATTTTTCTCTTCTGTTGTGTCTTTGGAACTGTAATGTGATGATGTCCTTGGAGATGTTGTCCCTGGGCAATTACCCATGGAAATACTCAATAAGATAACACAGGCCTATTGTCACTGTGCAAACCCAGTTCCTCAAACTAATTATACTCCTGGTGTAGTTAGCCTTCCTGCATCCCAGGAAATTACTCGGAATTTACAAAGTGAAAGAAATAGAAACTTATATAAGTTATACCTTAACTTTTTCTTCTGCTATACTTCATCCTCTTTTTCCATCTAAACACGGAGCATAGGTGTTTGTTGAGACTGTTGTGGGTATGTGGATGGTTGTACTGGAGCTTATCCCATGCTAATGGAAACAGTGATAACATTTCCAGGAGAAAACCAGAGCATGTCATGTGCATTTGCTTTTGACTTTGAACGAGGATGGTTGACACTGTAATTCTGGTAGAGTTTAGTTTTCCCCAATTTTTGGGGTTTATTTTCCCATGCTAGAATGCCTTTTTGTTATCTTTGATACCCTAAAAGCAGAAACTTTTCACAAGTTACAATTATTATTTTTTTCTTTTGTAATTGCAGTTGTTTCTTATCCTTACTGCTGGTAGCTGCTGTCGTTTGGAAAATCAAACAAACCTGTTGGGCTTCTCGACGGAGAGAGGTATCAATCACTTTAAGATTATTGTGGTAGCTTTATCTTTCAGAATAAGTTGAGAACTTTGATGAACAATCACTCCTCCCCTTTCTCCTGTATATGCAATTTAAATGCCCATTTTATACCCTTGACTTTTTTATGCTGAAGAAGAAAACTTTATTTCTTTCCCCTGTCAAAAATTAAAGGAATTACAGCACTAGGCTGCAGAAAGGTAAATTTTCCTTATGGTGGCATATTTAGAATATTTGGAACAGAATTGAATAGAATATTTCAGTGTAAAGGGACTTACAAAGAATTATTCAGCCTGGCCAGGTCAGGGCTGACCAAAGGTTAAACCATGTTATAAAGAATATTATCCAAATAGATAACAATTTCTTATACACTGATGAGCTTGGGGCACTGACCCCTTGCTAGGAAGCCTGTTCCAGTGTTTGACCACCTTCTCTGTAAATAAATGTTTCCTAACATCCAACCTGAACCTCCCCTCAAAGGAGCAAAATTCTCTCTCTATTGAAATCACTAGTTTCATCATTAAACCTGTGGCACAATTAAAATCTTCAGTAAATATTCATACATAAAATCACCTTATTCTTTTGTGGTCTAAATTCCTCCATCTATGTTGAAAAATCTGGTCCAAATCTTCCTTCTTACCAGCTTAACAATTCGTTACACTTAAATGAGGATAAACTTTATCAATGCTGCTACATGTATATGATTGTATACTGATAGTTGTGGTATTTCATTTTGCTCTCATAAATGAGATCTAAAATTTGTAGACAGTGATGTTTTCCCTTCTTGAAGCTTCTAACCTTGATGATTTTTGGAAAGAGCACTTGCCTGATCTACTATATTCTTGAGGGTTTATTTTAGAGACAAGCTTTGCTCTACTTAATGATTTTTTCTTCAGACTCTGGCACTATGAATGTTTAAATAACTTTTTTACTGTAGATCTACAGTGAATTTATATATGCTTTAAAAGTGCCAGGTAACTAGCACTTATAATTTTCCTTCACTGAAATTATAATGTACTAATGCCAAGGTTTAGCTTCAAGTGGTGCTACAAAGGAAAATGTATGTTATTGGTACTTGTTTCCTTTTGGTACCTTTTTTTTTTATTCATATGAACATTATTAAGGATTTTCTGAGGACAAATTCTCATCTATTTCTTATTACTTGCAAAATATAGATGAAAGTTACTGTAAACTACATTATTCAACTTAATATTATTTCATTTAAATTTATCTCAATACTTTGATAGTTCTGTGCAAAACTGTATTGTGATGGAATGTAGTAGTTCATTGATTTAATTTCTCGTGTTAATGAGGTTGGTTTATTGATGTTTTTAAGGACAAGTATGAATGTACCCATTTCCAGATCTAGAGGGTCTGATCTGTGTTCTGTGATTGCTCTCCTCAATTTTTGAAATATAATATTTTTAGTGTGGTCTTTAGGCATTATTTGATAAAGAAAACATTCTCATACAAAAAGCTTCTGAAGCTTTCCAAGATTTATTTTCCTAATGTCATCAAAAGTACTTCTAAGAGTGTTATAAAAGCTAAAATAAGCTGTTTGATAAATGCAGCATAAACATCAATCAGCTTCTTCAGAAGAGCAAAAGAGAAAGACATACCTGGCAACTGGTTTAGAACTCAGAGCTTCATGGCTGGTTCTGAATCTTGGCTGTCCTTGACTATAACTAGAGAAACTTGGTTTTCTCTTGTCACTAGAGTTCGGTAGCATTATGAATGGTAAATGCTGAAAGAAATCTCCTTTATTTTCAATCTATTCTTGACCACCAGCTGCAGTTCATGTCAAGTACAAATTTTTTATTACATTCCATGCAATATTTTCCTTTAATCTAGCTAGAAAACTTTTTATGTGTAACATACAATATTTTGCAATTAAGTGTTGCAAATAAATTGTGTGAATTACACGCAGAGACAATCTACTGTTGAAAAGATTACTCAAGTATCTACTTTAGAGGCCATTTGGCAGGTGAGCTTTTCATCTCTTTCGTCATTCTTTAAAGACAGTAATGTTTGTCTCTTTAGATGTTACCTTCAGTATGGACCCAAACTACAGTAATAGAAATAAAACAAGAATACAAACAAAACCAGAAAAGCATGCTGTTAAAAGCTGTGCATCCTTTTATTGTTCCTCCCAATTTTCTTTCCCCTGAAGGAGGAGGAACATAACCATCCAGTTCTTGTCATCTTTTAGTAATGCATTTTATCAGGCTCTTGAGGTAAGCCAATAATTTTTGTAAGATTTTTAGAGCCCTGTGTGTAGCTGAAAATTCAGAATCTTGTCCTGTTTTGCCTTCTGACTTTAATGCTTGGCTAAATTGGAATGTTATTGATTCGAAATTGAACATAGCATGGCCTCATTCCAGTACAAAGCAGGAGCAAGTTGTTTGCATTATGAAGAGGGAGTGTCTCAGTTATTCCACTAATTTAGAAATTTTCCCTCCAGTTTCTTTCCTAATTCATTGCTCATTCAGAAAATACTTGCTTTCCACTGCTCAGAGCACATCCCAAATCTTGCTGAGCAGTTTGAATTTAGGCTCTATCATAAGTACATGTAAGAAACTGTTACACTGTGTATATATGAAAATGGATAAACAAGTGTCTTCCAAAATACTTCAGCTGATGTTTTTCTACACTGAATTTAACTTCCTTTGCCCACATCTATTGGTCTTTCAATTTATTTAGTTGAAATAATTTTTCCCTAAGTTAAGACCTTGAGGTTTGGTAATTTTTTTTGCTCTTAACCAAATTTTGGTTCATATTTTTTTCTTACCTATGTTGCTGTCTCTTAAGATATATTTTATCTCAGGTTTTTGAACTCTATATTTATACTTTAACTCCTGGATGAGCTTCTCTTCTTCTCTCCTGCCTTCTGAAAGGGCAAGGGACAGCAGATAGACTGTCTTACCTTATACCATCAAAGTTATTCACCTTCTTCATTGAGGGAAAATGGAAAGTATCATTCTTTTATTTTATAGTTCCAAAAAGATCAATGAAACTTTGAGCAGGAGAACACGAACAGCCTCCTGCCTGGCTTCTCTTGACACCTTTCCCCACCCATCCCTCCCATGGATTTGTGACATTTTAAAAAAGGTTTTTAAGAAGGGCTGAAGTTAGGTAGTGGAATATTGCTCATTTCAGGGAGCTTGTTCCTTGAAAAGAATAATACAGAATACAATGAGATGATTTCCAAAGCATAATTCTTATAGCAGTATCTTGATAAAAAAAACCCAAAGTCTTGATAAAAAACCTCCAAAGTCCCAAGAAAACAAAAAAAAAAAAAAACCCAGGAGGAATTTGGAAAATTCATGACAGAGCAAGACAGCATTTACAGGTAAATATGGAAATTTATGCAGGAGTAGAAAAAGGGAAAAATATATTTGTTTATAAAAAAAAGGAGTTCCTAAATATTGCAAGATTTAGGAAAAGCAAATAATTTTTTTAGAAGAGTCCTACACTATGTTAAAAGATGAGGTATGTATTCTAGGTTCTAATCTCTCATCCTTCTTTTTATTCCAAAGGCTCACAAATCTTTCTACGAGCACCTTTCTCAGTAAAATTTGACTTTTTAGTTCACTGGATGAAAACCCAAAAGCTGTCATTTTCTCCCAAAAGATTTGTTAGGCGTCTTGCATTTTATACCCTGAATTCACACAAGAGCCCATCCATGAAGCTCCAGTCTGACTGTTTTCCTCCTTTATACAAGAAAAGATATATCACCCAGATTTGCCAAATAAGAAACACGAAGAGAATATTGTTTTCTCTGCATGTTTTATATCTAAAATATTCATTCAGTCTTCTGCTCAGAATAAGTACAAGACAATCTTTTCATAGATCATTTTACTGAAAACTTGATAGGTTGCCTGCCAGATTTGTAGTGGCTCAAAGGTTTTGTCTCATCAACTTCTGATTGAAAGGCATCACACTGCAGATAGAATCTGCATCCAAATGATTTCTTTTTAATACTGCATTGAACTTTTCTTTTTGCTGACAAGATTACACTGAGGTCACTAACAAACTCACACAGATGGGATTATAAACCACACAGCTTCTAGTTGAGTTATTTTAGCACAGTATTTGCCCTTCCTAAGGTAAACCCAGTTGCTGCTCAGATTTCCTTTTGTGCACCTTTTGTACTCTTGGTCCCGCCAGATGTTTTAAAGAATTGTTGCCTTTAATCCAAAAGCCTATAATCACTGATGTACATAAAGTACCTTCTTCCCTTCACTCAGACACACAAAAGACATGTGCCAATGTGTCATGTGTTGTTATCTAGAATCATAAAAACATAGAGTTGTTTGAGATGGGAAGGAGCTTTAAAGGTCATCCAGTCCCACCCTCCTGCAATGGGCAACTTCAACCAGAACGGGCTGCTCAGAGCCTCATCCAGCTTGAACTTGAATGTTCCCAGGCATGGAGGTTTCACCACCCTGCTCGTAAAGATATTTTCCCCTATATCTAGTCTGAAATACACATTTGTGTATATTGGATCAGTCAATTAGTTAAAATAGATTTGTACTTTTTTTAAAAATGTGAATCGCTTTTTTATACATTATTTTAATTACACACTAGAAAGAGAGTGCATATCTTTAAAGATTACTTAGATTCTTATTTCCTCATGTAATACACTATAAAGCTCTTGAGCAATGAGGAAGTAATGCATGATTGCACTTTTAGGTAAAAATGCTTGAAAGCATGGATTGTGTGTGTGAAGTGCTTGTCTAACTTTTAAGGTTAATATAATTTATGTATAGCATCTCATTATACAGTCAGCTGTGCACCATTTGCCTGTCTGAAAGAATAGCATATACAAACATAAAAACATGGAATTGTAGAAAATGCTTGCTTTATACAGTGTGTGGGTGCCACTCAAGTTATCACTTCTTTTTATTATATACGCTTATGTTTGTTTAAAAAACCCTCCACCTTTCTGCCTTAATTTTGTTACCAAGGTAGTTTTATTCTCTTAAATATTCAAAAATTCTTACAAATAGACAAATGAAACTGAAGTAGACTACTTCTTAATAGCAGTAACAATTCATGTAATAGCTTTAGGCTCATTTCTATGGTAACTCTAATAAGAACAAGGAAGTTCAGTTATGTCGATAGCACTAATGAATGTAGAGAATATGTGCATTTCAGCTCGAGCTTTTTTGCTTTCTATTCAAATGACAATACTTTAAAGTATTTCTTCTAGAAAAGACATTAATGGCTTTTGGTGTATATGATATTGCTTATGGAATAAAACACATTTACTTTAGCAATACTAAAACACAGAGAATGTGGTGTATTCTTGAACAACAGTTTTTGAAGGAACAAAAGCAATACTGTGTGTTTCAGGGTGACCAAGGAACCAACAACAGCAGATGTAAGGAAACCAAAAAATATTAACATGCATAATTAAAGTACCCCAATGTGTAAGAGTATTCATGTGTGTAGGTGTCTACAGGATTATATAGTTTATGTTTAAAAGTTGTTAAGCTCACAGAAAATTTTTCTTTTTTCCTATCTTCTTGTCTGTTGCTTAGCAAATATCTTACACATCTGTATGTAGTTACTCATAGGCTGTGTGAGTAATCCTACTGAAGTCAAAGGAGCTATTCATAGGACCAGAATCTCAACTTGTTATATTGCTCAGGCTCTTCTGAAATCAATAGAGCTATGACTGCTTATTTCAACTGTGGATCTAGTTTTACTGAGGATAACTGGGGCATTTATTTTAGGCTGACATTTTATGCATTCTCTCCAACCAAAAATTTAGGTTCCTCTCTGAATGAACCTTTCAAGCACTATGCCTGGTTAGCTGACACTAGATCTTGTCTCAGGACTCCCTCTGCAGTCAGTATAAAAGGCACTGCCAAATGACAATTTATCCCTCCCAATTTTCACAGTGTTCACTTTTTATACTCTGATACTTGTGGGGCTCACTTCTTGTTAACAATACAAATAACCCATTGAGTCAAATCTCCCATACTGAGAGTTATTCACTTTCTTTGCTTTAGTTTTGTAAAACTGAGGTTATATTTATAATATTGTCCCTTCATAAAAGTAAGCATCTGATTAATTCTTATATTAGTAATGCTCAGAACATGCTTGTTCTATGTAAAAAGAAGTATTAGATGGTGCCAGTGACAGACTCAATATTATACTGAAAAAAATTATGTTGGGGAGTGAATTAAGCAAAGCTGATATGAAGTATTTGTGAAAGTTTGCTAACAAATCTGTTTCTTCATTCCACAAAAATTCAGAAGGTAAAGAAGATAACAGACAACAACAGATTTTAAAATTAAAATTGAGCTCTTTATTAAAAAAAAAAAAAAAAATTAGGGAAAAGAAACTAAGTAGGTGTTTTAATTATATGTAGTTATGACCAGGAGAAGAAAATTGTTCGCTTTTCTTAACATAATAACCAAAGTTCCTTCTTCCATTTGTGAGTGGAGTTAGCCTGAAGATTCCCAAAAGGCAATAATCAAAATAAATTAGTTTCATTATATGTGGTTCTTGGGATATGCATAGAAAGGAAGCTTGGATGTAGTTTTTACTGCTGATAACAGTACTTTAAAATTAATAGTTGTGATATTCTCTTCAGTAGAATTTATTATCAAAGTTGAGCTTTCTAAATATGAATATAAAATGCTTCTGGAGATAATGCTAATTTTATAATGGTGATATTAAGTCCTACTCTCTGGTTAACTCTTTCAAGTGTACTGGGGTAAGTTTTTAAGCCAACAGGAAGGTAAAATTAAGGTCATTTTTAGAGAAAGAGGGAACTGGCCCAAATAAAAAAGGCTGCCTGAGGCAAGCAGCCACTTGGCAGAGCCTGAGGGTGCTTTGAGCTACATGGTCTGAGAGTTTTCCATGGGACTGCCTGTAAACATAAGAGCATTAGCAGAATTTTTAGCTAACTACCTGTCAGCAAAAAGCAGCAGACAATGAGAAAGGCAGTCCTTAGTGGGACCCTGGGAAGAAGCCAGATAACTTCTTTAGAATTTATGACAAGAAAAGTAATTTGAATTGGTTTCCACAGTGCTAAAGGAACAAGGATGGTGGATGTGTTCTTTGTAAATAAAGAGGATTGCACCAAAATAGAGGATTCATTTCTTTCTCCTAACAAAAACAAAAGAGCAGGTGTTGAATATTGGCCCAAAGTGGTGAGACTCTTCTTTACATTTGTATTTCCTCTGTCTTTGCAGCATAGCATCAATTTTTGTCCCCTATTAAAACACAAACCTTCAATTTCTCAAAGCCCTGTAAGAAAAGAGTGAATTTAGGTGCAAACAACAGAAGTGTTACAAGAACTGATATGGAGAATGAAAAGGTCTGACAATTTACAGTAAGAATTCTTCAAGAGAAAAATGTGACTACTCCTCTGTAGATACTCCATAGCTTTTCTCAGAGTTTCCAGAAATTTTAGTTGCACTGGGTGGGCAGCTTTGGCCTAGCTGAGTCACCTGCAATGGGAGAAGCATAAAAGAAACTAAGTCTGAGCTGTCCTTCCTCCAAAGAGCGGGGAAATAAAGTCCAAGCCTGGAAAACATAGTTCCTCTCCATTACTCTGCTCTTCCTTTCTCCCTAAAGTTTTGTTTATTTACAGTTGAATGCTAATCAGGTATTCTAAAAATTACATTAAATCATGCGAACAATAATTTTTATTGCTTGTAGTTTATGGAACATTTGCTACTGCTTCCACAAACATCCATTTCCTTGCAAATATGTGATTTTTTTTTTTCAGAGCTGATTTTTAGGTACATTTATGTATGTGTGCAACTGAGTAGCAGTAAGGTGGGATTCATATCATTCCTGAATCTCTTCCAAAGTGTTTGCATTTCACTTTGCCCAGTATGGTTAGTACCTGCCTTCTAAAATAAGCACATCGACCTTTTCATCTCTTAAAGTTAGTGTTGATAATACACAGAATAATTGTTTCTTTCTTCAAAAAAATTTTGAAGGCACTGAAGTTTCTCCTTTGTGGATGACCCCCTGCTAAAGTTAGAGCTTTAATAATCAATGCAAAGCAGATGCAAAGATCAATGCAGCTGGAAGTTAAATAACTTCACTAACTTACTTTTTCAGTGCCTGCGCTATTAATTGGTTTACTCTGTAGCAGAATGTGTTCACTGCTGTGAGTGTCAGTGTTGTTGCTATCAACAAATTCTGTGGGGGACCTCTCTGCTCTCTGCAGATATTTGTACACACAAACATGCCTTGGGGTCATCCCTCTGGAGCAAACACTGGCTGTGCAGTTCATCTGGGCACCTTCAAGGCTTCTTCCCCTTCCCTGCATAGAAGGAAATAATGGCAGGGTCACGGTGACAGGATTTTCATAGTATACTTATTTCTGGAGGAATCTGCCAGCACCTGTGAAAGGTTAGGTTGGAAAAAAAAAGCCAGCAACCCCCCCCCACCCCCCAAAAAAACCCCTCAAAAAACAAAAACAACCCCCCAAAAAACCCACAAAGTCAAACAGAGCTTTAAAAAAAACCCATGGGTATGTGACAGCCTACAAAAAGGTAGGTTTTTTCCCAAGGATCTAATAATGCAATGTTTATCCTTCCTGGAGCTATATTTTTTATTGCTCCAGCAGTTCACAAACAATAGTTGAGAGTGTGACCTGATATAAACCAAGCTCATTACATTATTTTCAACAGATAATTAATAATTAACATATAACCTTTGGCTTTCCTTTTATGTTCAAGTATTGACAGAAGTCGCATAAAAACATACTATGTGTGGAAAAAATGCTTTGAAATGCAAAACTTAATTAAAATTAATGTTATTTTAGTACAGTTATACAGTAGCAAAAGTACTATGGGGAATATGAATATTTGAACAGATGATTATTTTTATCCATGCCCTTCAATTTTTTCACAAGTAAATTTTGGAAAACAGAATATCATTTGATATTTTGTTTGGGATTCTTTGGATTGAGTGCACCATGGCAGTTAAATTGTGGCATCAGTAAATTAGCCCAGACTGCTTTGGCAGTCAATTGACCCACATACAATTAGCAAAACTGAAACCACAATGAATCCTGTAGCTTGAGCTTGTTAAGTTTTTTTTCTGATTCACATACATTTTGAAAATCCCAGTTAATTAAGACTTATCATAGACTTAAATAGCTGTAGCTTCTTAGCCTTTTATATGTGTGCAGCCGTGGTCAGAATTTCTAAGGGAGGACGGGAAATACAATATCCCAGTAGGGAGAGGTTTGGGTGTGGAAGTCAGTCCTTTCCTTTCTGGTGCCTTTTTGCAAATTGCTTCACTGCCTGGGCCATCAGTTCCTCACCTGTAGCACACAAGCAGTTGTACAGGTTGTGGTGATACACTTTTCATTAACGATTCTGTTGGTATTAATTGGTGGACTTTGATGACTGTTTTGCTTTATTCTGCAATAACCCTTTGTCCTTAGGCAATTTATTTAGGTTTCTGTTCATTTAGGCAGAAAAAAGGAGTGAAAAGGACACTAAATGTGTCCTACTTTTTTCTGGGTGAAGAGATACAAACATGTGAAATACAGGCTGTTACTTTAATGTTATATTTCATACATATTTCAATATTTGCTAAAATACACCATGAAAGTATGAAATATCTTGTATTCCATTTTCATCTTAATTAAAATCAATCACCCATTTCTTAGGGTTTTATGCTTTCTGAATATGTTAATGATGCACAGCACTGAGTCTACACTGCTTTTTGCCTACCATAATAATTTTTTGGCTTCACAAAGTTAAGGAATAATATTTCCAGAACAGTGGGAACATGCATGTTACAAAAATACTGTATCCCTGTGTGTGTGACCCACGTGCAAGTATCAGGCACACCACGTTTTGACTTAATACCTTAACAGTGTCCAGTAATAATACTCAGTGTAATATATTATATAAATTATATATATTAAATATTCCAGTATAATATAATGAACTTGTCCCTTTCCACATGCACAGGGAAAGCAAGTCCACGTTTTTAATGTTGTTAATGACTAAATCACCCATGCACAAAATGTCCATTTCTGATTAGAGCATCCAGTGTGCTGTCAGCTTGCAGAAAACGAAGAACATAAATCATCTCAGTGGAAAGGGAGGAAAAGAGGAGCCAGAGAATGTCAGTGAGTTCCCAGAAACATCTGTCAACAAAAACTAAGCTGTTTGTAAGCATCTATGGAAAAAAAAAAGTTAAAAACCTAGATGTTTTCTTCATTAACCAAATCACACAAAAAGAATATGCTTTTCTTCCAAGGTAGGATACAAGTCCTTTTGAATGGAGGAGGAAACATCTGGGGCTTGTACAGTTGGCCATTATAAAGACTGTAAGAGGTCTATCCCAGGATACTTTATTAGGGAAGGCAAGGAAGCATTGTTTTGATTACATAGCTGTGGAGTAGGTACAAAACTGGTCAAACCCCCATAACCAGATGTTCATTATCAGTGAAATGGAGGATTAACTATGTGTGGACTGTAGTTATCTGCAGTAGCCCCTTCAAAGCTTTGTCCTAGCTCCAGAACTCGTCAGTGTTTTTTAATGACCTAAATCATGCAGTTGGAGATTACATCTATTAAATTTGCATATGAGGAGCTGGGTCAGGAGTGTGCTGCAAGCAGGATCAGGCTTCCAAACAACCTTTAGAAATTGGAGGCAGTGTCCATACTGGTGAAAACAAGTTTTTGCCTGGTAGAAATAATCATCTTCACAGAAACAGCACGAAGAAAAAGCTGACTGTGCTGCAATTCCTCAGAGCTGATCAATGGCTTAGAAAGGTTCACAAGTTGAATATAAGTCAACAGCAATCTAGTTACAAAAAAGGGAATATATTTCTGGCCTGCATGTGTAATTCTAAGACATCTAATTCCTGTCCTTTACTGAGTATGGCCTTAACTGGACATCACAGACAGTTTAGACACAACAGTTCAAAAAGTCTGTGGAACATTTGGAAATGTTCAGAGGACAGAAGTGGGAAAGTGTGTCTGTTTATAGTTGTATAGCATAAAAGATCAGGGAGAGATGTGATAACAGATGATGGGGAATGGAATAATGCATTTATCTGAGTCTGTTGTAGAAAGGATGAGAAGCGAAGTGCCCATGTTGCAGCAAAGAGCAACATTTTCATACAATGAAAATTAATAAACTATAATGATAATAGTAGTGTAGTTCTGCAATAGATAATCTCTGACATTCCAGACACTTTGTCAGTGTAAACCTTTAGGAGTGGGGTGGGCAAACACAGGACAGAAGTTAGAAGACCTGGATATGCCTCTGTAGGGTGGTGGGGAGTCCCTTGGCAGTCTCTGTAAGTCTCTTGTAACCTTATGATCTCCTGTTTTAAATAACCCACCTGAAGTCAGAGTATTTTGTACAAACCAGGAGCATTTTATTTGCCATAGAATCACAGAACGTGTTGATTTGGGAGGGATCTCTAAAGACCATCTAGTTCAACTCCTGGTGCCATGGACAACTTCCACTAGAGCAGGGTGCTCCAAGCCCTGTCCAGCTTGGGCTTGAGCACTTCCTGGGATGAGGCATCCAGAATTTCTCTTAGACTAAGGCTACATGATATGATATTGCAGCACCAAGAATCTGTAGTAGTGCTCTAATAGCACCTGCACTTCCTCATTAAAGACTATTTAAATATCTACATTAATTTGATATCTATACTTCCACTGCAAAACCGTGTCCCAAATGGCGATAAAGGCGAGTAATTATCCAGATATTCTGTCAGGTTTTTTTCATTAAAAAGGCTTTTAAGGAGCAGCTTTCTCCTTTACAAATCTCATATGCATAAATGCAGCCTTTGAAGTTATTGATGTCATGTACCATGGTTAAACTTAACAAAATTTCAGGTACTAGAAAATTAGGGTTAAAAATAGCCCCTTACCTTTTATGCCTTTTAAGTTCATATCCATGATGTCCAGGGTGACTGAGTCACCCTGTGGATTGATTTTTTTTTCCTTTTTGACTTTTCATTTCATGATTTGGGCTGGATTATTTGTTCTGCCCCGACATACCTTTCATTGTGCAATTCTACTGGTTTTCCTGTATGAGTAGCAGGCAAGGCAAGACAGCTTATTTGAGTTTAAAATTGAAAACCACACATAGATGAGAAGTTGAGCAAGTTCTGTGTTGTTTCACTTGGGTTTTTGTTTGTTTTGGGTTTTTTGTTTGTTTTTGTTTGGTGTTTTTTTTGTCATACATAGTTTTGTAATTATTCTGATTTTCCTTTAACTGAATCAGTCTCACCAGTATTTTAAAATACACATTTTTGCACCAGCACTGTTTAGCACATATACAGAATTCTTATAAAAGGTAGCTGCTGCATGTTTGTGAGTCATTCTTCTTGCTTGCCTGTATCCTGTGACAAATGATATCTATCATGTAGATGGAAAATACAGTATATTTTCACTAGATTCAGAATGGCTTGTTTTCTGACATGAAGCTAACATAATTTAAACATGCTTTCTTCCCTTATACAATGACCAATTTACATGTAACCTTTGGTTTTCCTTTTATCTTGGATCATTGATAGAAAATTGCATAAAATCATAGAATTTGAGCAAAAAATCTCTCAAATGCAAATTCTAATTAAAATTAATATTGTGTTAATTTAGGACATTTGTGTTCCTGAAATACAATGCTTGAGGTATCACCAGTATTTGAATGTGCTTTTCCATATTGTTTGTCCCTAAAAACTGGTTTAGGGTAAAACATTTGAATCAAGCACATTGTGATGCAAAAGCTAAATCCTAACTTTATTTAATTCCTTTAAAATTTTTGATCAATTGGAATGCATGCAAATGGCAAATGACTAAAACACCTACAATTGGCTTTTTTTTCATTTTTTTGTATATCTACTTACAAGGCTGCTATTTACTGGAAATAATACTATGGTATGGAAGCTATTACCAAACATTTTTTTTGACAAAGATATTTCTCTTCAGGCTGAAAAAAATCTTACTTTTAGTGAAAGGTAAGCAGCTTCATTTAGATTAAACTTTTTTTTTTGATGGAAGAAGCAAGTAAATATATATTTCTAACATAAAGAAATAAGGTGATTTAGCTGGATTGCAAGCAAAATAGGATATGAAGAAATATAGTCTATCATTTCAGCAGTAAGTAGGTTTTTCTAGTAGTTGATACAGTCAAAAATTCCCTGTCAACCCACATAAAATTCACATTCATAGCTAAGACTTACAAAGGAGAGTTTATATCCCTCTATTTTGCTAGCATCCTGCTCAGGTCAGACTGACATTATTTTGAAAAGTTTCTTCTATCTTTGAGAGATCTTCCTCTAATCCATATATTTTGCAGATGCTATTTCTGCTACCAAGCTGAGCATTTTATTCACTTTTTCATTGCATCCCAATTCTTATATTCGGTAAGTGCCCATTTGCTGCTCAATCCTGCAGCATCCCAGTACACAGATTCATGGTTTATGGGTCTCCTTACTCCAAGAGAAGGGAAATATTATCTGTTTGTGGGGGGTTTTACATTTCTTTCTTTTCCTGTTTGATTCTTACCAACATGAGCTGCAGGATATATATGTCTAAAAATCCTGGCTTTGTTTTTCTCCCCATAATGGAGGGAGGCCTCGGGCAGCCAGCTGTCATGCAGCACTTTCATACTGCTTGCTCAGTGTCCTCCAGGTGGGAAAGTAGTGTGTTTACAAAATGCTTCTCTGATCAGAGATTCAGCTTCTTGTAGGCTTAGTCCCCCAGTGGGACTTGGCCCTCTGTTATCAGTTTTGGAAGCACTGGATTTCAAAAGCAGCATTCACTGGACTGCTGTGCACAAGTTGAAGTAGGTACTTGACACTGAAGTCTGTCAAAGACATGTTATTGGTGTTTCTAGGAAATCAATTGCTTTGTGTTTTTTTGGTTTGTTTGGTTTTTTTTTTTTCTATTTTATGTGAAAAACATTGACTTGTTCACACTTTTGTTTCTGTACAAAAACTTCTGCCTGATTTACTCAGGGCAGTATTTTCCCCAGAGCTGATGTTAAGAGCTAGTTTTATCTATTCATCAGTGCCCTCACATTACTGTTACAAAAAATAAGATGCAATAAATATTTTCAGAATATAGGTAAACAGTCACTGAACAAAGCATTAGTTATTGCCAGTGAGTTCTGCCTTGTGGGATGAGCCTGTAAAATCACAAACAGGAAGCATGTGCCTTTCTCTAGGTCACTGTAATACCATGGCCCAAATGGGTAACAAGGAAATGAGGAACATGCAGGCATAACTGCCTACATTTAATGCTTCTTCTGCATGTTCTAGGAGGCAGACTAAAATTTTAAATAGATAAAATTGCAAGAAGGGGAATCCTACGGCAGCTGTTACTGCATTTCCCATTGATTTAGTGGGGTTAAAACCTTGCCCTTTAAAATTATTTGAGCTGCTCTGATCTAGATAGTGTTATGCCCCATCAGTAAATTGTATATAAGACTTCCAGCATTTGAAAAACGTTGAGATACACAAGTGCCACAATACAGTTCTGTGTGCACTGTACTTCATATTGCAGCTGTTCTGTACCTGCCTCTGCTGTGCTTTGCATCAGGTGGGTGTGATTGCTTTGAAGAATCCAGCACAGTTTGTAGTTCACACCATTCACAAATATTTAAGCAGGGAAAAAAAAAAAAGCCACAATCTAAAAATAAAAATTTTATTTTTGGAGGGCAAAAAGCTGTTTTTTAAAATAATCTTTTGTTTATGATTGTCTTTGATTTTCACACCTCAAAGTGCCATAAAATCAGCTTTTGATCTTCATACATTCTTAAAACAACCTAGCAATTAAGTGAACAAAGGGAAAAGGTAGGAAAGTAAAATTGTTTATGAAAGATAGTGAATCAAATTATAAGTAGGGCTTTTTTGTCTGATTAAATTAATGTTGTAGCTCAACAAAATGACAGAGTGACACCTCCCCCCCACATTAAAGTTTGTCAAGTGGTGCTTATGTGCTTTTGATAATAACGAACAAAGTTCTGAAGTTCTGGAGAGTTTCATTCCCATTTTAGCTGTTGAGCATATTTAATACCTCTCATTAACGTACTTTACAGTTTCTTCTGCAAGATAAATGTTTGTTGAATCCTAAGTGAAGGTGCCTTTGATGCTGAATGGCTGCTGTGTGTGATAACAAGGGAGCACCTCGTGCAAATTCGCGCCCAGTCGTGTCTTGCAGCAGGTCATTGTTCCGTGTGTGTGAGGCCAGCATACTTAGTGCCAGTCTCTGAAGAGACTGTGTAGCTTTATACACTGGGACCCACTGGTTAGATAAGGGAAAAAAAACATCTTCCTGATGTCTTAGGGAGTTTGTAACCGTAATTCTATTCAAAATGGAAACTCATCCTTAATTGAGTGGGGCTCTGTTTGGTTTTTATCTTTTAATAGAAAGAATATAATGCTGAAACCCCAGGTTTTTTTAAGAATGGCACATTTCTTTCCATTATATTTGTACGAAATGTCATTCTCCCAGAAGAAATATTTCTCTAGAAATACTGCTTTTTTGTATCATCATGCTGTAAGAACACTTTCGTGTTTAGCTGTAATTCAGTTCTCCTTACTATTTTGTTACACAAGTATTCAAATGCACTCTCTATCTGCCACTTATTCAGAAAGCTTCCAGAAGAAAAGATTAGCTATGACAAAGCTTTTTCACAAGGAGCCTCTCCAAGTAAATGACAAACTTGTACAGCTGTATTCATTTTCTTATACTGTTAGTCTCTGCCAGAAATATGGGAAGAGTTTCTAATAAGCATATTTAATTAATCTTATATCTTTCTTTCCTTGTCCTGATTTTGATTGTATAGCTGTTATCTTTGATTTTTCCCCTGTTCTCATTCCCTCTCCCATCAGATACATCTGTTTCTCCTTTCTGTTATTCATGATTAGTTATCTTTTCTATTTTGCTAGTACTTGAATATGCTCTTATGAAACACATCTCAGCTGTGTTGTGTTTTTGTTAAAATTGGCACTTCTAAAAGGCCTCTGCCTTTTGGCTGTTATGCTTGAACTCAATTGTCAAAATGATTTCTCTAGATTGATGACTCTTTAGAGAAAGCACTGCCTTTGCCTGAGTGCAGTGCTGGTACACAATAATCATGAAAGATTGAACTGCTTCTTGACTGTCAAAATCACCATACAAAAGGTTTAAGAGGACAAAAGGGACAGTGCAACTTGGCGTAATGAAGAAGAGAGGATGCAGCAGCACAACATTGTTGGCTTCTGCCAGGAGAGCACTTGCCTTATTACCCAGGATCAGTGCAGGAAGGGCAGTGGGAAACTGAGGACTCCTGACCTCCTTAAATTTGGACTTGAGTACTTAGGGCTGTCCTTATTGACAGGGATGAAAATAAGGGTTGAATATGACCACAAGGAATGGTATTTCCATGTTTCATTTATGCTACACAGTTGGGCAAGCCATGGTTTATTATTCACTCAAAAAGAGGGAATAAAAGGAAGTTCAGACAAGTTCCAGTAGAAAGAGATTTACATCATGTGGGTGTGAAACTGTTATTTTATTACTGGTATGAATGGCTTAAAAGCATATACTATCAAAAAAGGCACCAGCCATAAAGTATCTGTCAGTGCATTGGTAGAGGATTATACCTTTAATTCTCCAGAAAGAGCTCTTTTGCTGGAAGCTTTTGGAATAAAAGAAGTAACTATTCAGATCCCCAGATGCTTATTCACATCTGACTTTTTTTAAATTTAAAAATATCTACAAGCTGCATTTTATTAATGCTTTTAATTTTAAAAGTTGTCTCCTCATTAGAGGTGCACATACAGTGGAATGTGAAGCAAAGCAGAAATTGAAGAAGAAAACTGTAATACATGGCTTAAATAAGAAAACACCAAGTTGCAGCTTATTAAAATGAATTTCAGTAATAGCTAGCAAGATTGTTTCTTTCAAGTCATGCATTTTCTGGAGGAGTGTAGGTGAATGGGAAAATGCAGGAAACTCTCATCCCATCATTTTGTTTGATTTTAGGGGTGAATTTATAGTTTGTTCCCTACCTCTCTTCCCACTATTATTTGCTTCTGCAGCTTAAGCCACTTGAATGTATGAATGTATCTGCCACTGCTGTGTCTCAGTGTCTGTCCTACACACAGAAAGTGTCTGTTTGCAAAAGAAAGGGGCAGCTGGGGCTGGCAGGAGGCTTGCATTGCCCTCTGGAGTAGCAGGCCTTTGCACTGAGGTCTGAAATTTGATTTAGATACCTAAAATTCCCATAGGGATTCCCCTGTTATGCAGAAAGTAGCATAAACTGGGAGCAATATGTCATGCAAATTTCTCACCGTAACTGCTTACCCTTGTATCTCTGTATATGCATTTATAGCTGTGCCATAAGCTAAAAACCACCCAAACAATCCCCCACCCACAATCCCTCACCCCTGAGAAAGACACCACAACACGAGTGGACTGAAGGACTGAAAAAAATACCAATAAACACTTGTGACCTTCAGCTTGTGTCCCTGTGGGAGCAGCTCCTGGAGTTTGGTTCTTGGGGAGATTCCTTGGCTCTGTCAGTTGACATGGTAAATGAACTGCAGTGGTCACTCTTTTATACCCTCACCCTTAAAACTTTCCCTGTTCCATAGCTTCCTTTGCTTTTCTTGGAAGAGATTATTAATATCCCAACCTAGGCTGCATCCTGAATTTAATATCGAGTTTGATTCCATTTCACTGCATATTGTGTCCAATAAATGTTCAATAGCTTGGGAGAGAGTCAGCTCCCCTTTCAAATTAGATTTTAAACTTGCCATTTGCTACTTTAACTCTATTAATATTTTTTTTCATCTTTTTTGTGTTTTCTTATCCTTTTAAAATGAATTTTGGGAGTGCAAGTCTGAAACCCAACTTTATGTCAGGGGAGTAAGCTCTGTGGCAAATTCTGCCACTGCAGAATAATTTTATTTAACAGTAGAACTAAAAATATCTGAATAGTCTTCATAGGTAAATAGTTTCATTTTGCATCTGTAACCATACACACTCTCCATATTTTATGTAATTGATAGGATTTATATGTTCAATTTCATTGTAGATCCCCCAAAGAAATGAGCACTGATCCTGTTTTAAGTGAGGGGTTTTTTTGTATCTTTGAGAACTTTTATCTGGTGATTCAGAGGTTCAGAACATTTCTACAATGCACCTTGGAAATCTAGTTTTGTTTTTTCATAGCATGGCTTTTTTAAAAAAAGTGCAAATGAAAGTTACAAGTGCAGCAGGCATTTTAATACCTGAAGCAATATTTTGTGCTGTTCTGAATTGCTTTTGGCAGTCATTTGTTCTGATTTTAAAACATTAGAATGAAATTATGCATATTTATCAGATATTTTGAAACTTTGAGAGGTTTTGAGGTTCTTAAGATTTTATGTTCAGTATTAATTGGTATTTTTCAGTACAGAGAAATAGACTTAACCAGTGTCACATAATATTTTGGATCGTATCCTTTAAAAATTAATAGTTTTGGATATACAATCTTTAAACCTTCAGAAATTGACGTCACTGATAACTGAACAAGTGTTTACCCTTAAAATGGGATATATCAAAGGCAGCTAAGATTTTCACAGTTCCCAGTGAATTTGCTTTGCACGCAGTGTTCATGTCCCTTTATTCAGGTTTTTATTATTGACTACAATTGTAGCAAGTTTATTTGAGGATTTATGTATAGTAATTTGGTCCAAAACTAATTACATTAAATCTGTGAAGTCCTGGTAGTTTCGGGGAGAGTTGAATTTGCCCTTTTATCTGGACTGATGTCCTCATCACCTTTCACATCCATATCACACATACTTTAGGTGGCACCAGTGTAAGAGCAACACAGTGACTTAATTGCAAATGATTGTGTTATTCATTGTTAGGCAGGATGAAACCTGCTGCAGTGCTCTGCACGCCTTCATTGAAGTGGAATGAAATGTCATCATCTGGGTTTCATAAAACATACCTTGGTAACAGGGGTGGGAATAACAACAGTTCTTTCCAGTATAAAAATAGCTCATGGATTTAGGGGTTTGGGTGTGGTGTAGGGTTTTTTTTTCCTTTCAGGTGTGTAGAAAGGCACAAATGCTTGGTGCCCTTGCTACAGAGTTAACAAAGCATTATATTGCCACTTGGCCATCTGTTGGGATAAAATGGTTGTTATTTTCAATGATGCTACATTGATACTTTCCCCACCCCAACTTGAGACTTCCTCTTCAGGCATTGTACAAGGGGGTATTTTTTCCAGTGTACTATAGGTGAAAACTTGCTGAAATTTATGTGCAGATCTATTTTATACGTTGTTGAATCCTCATAGGGGCTACCATTTTTTGCTCAGTTTTATGTCAAGCAAACCCACACGGTTGTTTTTTCCATGAATCAGGTTGGATTCACTCGCAGCCAATTCTCTCAGGTGCTCTCTCACCTTTCCCCTGTCCCTCTCCACCTGCCATATGCTAATGTGGCTGTGCCTGTGCTGCTGTTGTTCTTTTAGAGGCCATAGCAGATACTCAGGTAACCTTACTTGCATCAGAATGACTCTGCAATTTGTTTAATTTTAATTAGTATTGTCATAAAGATGAATAATTGCCTTTCGTTTATGCATAGCACATTTCACATGTTTTGAGACAGACCAGTTTGCAGTACCTCTTGTTTTTAGGGATATACACAGGATAGAGACACAGTATGTCAGTTTATCCTTTAATATTGTTTCAGATCAGAAAAAAACAAGGATTAATATATCACTGTAAATCTGTATATCTTGTGCTGGGTATATTGCTTTTGCTGTTTTCTATAGTTGTGGTAATCAAAAACATGCTTTAAACATGCAAAAAGTACAGGATTATGATGAAGATTTTACCAAATATTAGCAAAATTCTGTAAGCAAAGCCAGTGTTTCCTCCTACTACCCACAAAGAGGAAATACTGGAAATGGTCTATGCAGGAATTAAATTCACTTTGTTTGCAGTTCTGAGCTCCTTTGTTTTTTGAGGATTATACAGAGTGAACATATGTGGAATACTGCTACCAGCTTGCATTCTTTGATAAATCCAGACAGGCAGAAAAACACTGGTGGCAGAAAGTGTAGTATAAGGGTGTTTCTTATGGTTAGAACAAAATCTGCAAATTCTAGCCCTTTTGAGGAACCAGTGTTAGTGATATTCAAACACAAATTTTTAGATGAATGAATATCAAATGTTAATGCCAAATATACTTGGCAGTAAATTAAAGGTATCTGTTCTGTCATTTCCATGGCTTTTCCATAGTATACAGATGCAGCAGAGAGAGAGAGAGGCAGAGAGATTTCCATTCATAATTAGGGTCAAAAAGTGGTCTTTTACCAGGAAACATCTGATTTGCATTGAAAGGCTTTTCTTGTGGCAGCAGACTGTTGCAGCTGTCCTGTAGCCTCCTGTAGCACAGCGGTGACAGGGGTCAGGCTCTGTCAGCTCGGACCTTGGCCGCTGTGCGGACGGGAGCTGGTGTCACTGCACAGCCTGTCAGTGCCACACTGCAGCTTCAGGGGGCTTCCTGTCACTCTGAGTGACCAGCTCTGGAGTGCCACTGCTCAGCTCAGAGAGGAACTATGGGTACTTCAAGGAATATTGGCTAATGGGTGTCTTCAGAGAACCTTCTCACAAATTTTTGGCTAGGGAAACAGGGTGATCTTTCTCTGTCCTCTGTATCCTCCTAAAGTTTTTAAGCTGTTGATCAATGTCACAATTACTGGACCAAAAAAAAAAAAAAAAAGAGAAATAGCAAAGATAATGCGCTTCAACAAATGTGAGGAAAATAAGTGGCTATTTAGAAGACTGAGACTCATCCTATTTCTCTCATTGAGGGAGGGACCAGAACGCACCAACATGTGTTGTGTTTGGCAGTAACCAACAAACCACTCTGTGCAAAGATGCAATAACCCACCCCTGACACGTCAGGACTCACAAAGAGAACCCAAGGGAATCTGATACCCTTATGAGTGAAGGAAAATGAAGTGTCAGGAGACAAAACCCACAAATCAAAACTTCATTAAATCTGCTTGAATGTAATTTGTGTGTTATGCATTTTATTCTGTCGAAGTAGCAGGATCTTGATCATGTGGATATTGTGACTTTTGATGGAATAGATATTCCTGAAAGTGGCAAAACAGGCCTTCTTTCCAGATTTTTAAAATATCTCACAACATGCATGGCAATGACTAAAGTTTATAGGTTTTTCACTTCCAATAAGTAGGACTTGGAATCAGACAGATTCTTTTGGTTTTTTTAACAGAGGTACTTTCCATTTGTATGAACAAAAATTCTTAATGTGTTTTTAATGGAAATGCATGCTAATAATTTCATTTTTTTCACAATAGAGACATCATAATCTGGTTTCCTCTGGGGCTTCAGATGCTGTGGGTTGATCCTAGCCTGCATCTCCTTGGTGGTCTGGGTAGTCCTTTGCTGAAAGGCATTGTCAGCATCAAAGCCATTGCAGAGAGTTTATCTTGCTGCTGTGATTTCCTTGCATACATCAAGGTTTTAGGACATCCTCTTGCTTATTCATCTGGGACATCCCTTATTTCTCTGAAAGATCAGAAGGAATCTGGAATTAAATCAAACTGCTGAGTAAACTGGCATAGTATATTTTGGAAACTTTTAAGTTGCTATGTAAATTCTGCAGGATCTATTATAAAAATATTGTATAGAACTTGTCATTAATTTCACCTGTTCTTTTTTAATACTCATGTGATTTGACAGATTTGTCTCTATCAAACTTTTGGACTAAATGTTCTATTGAATTTTGCTTCCATAAAACCTTTTAACAATGATTCGATAGATTCTTTTCTAGTTGAAACACATAACCTACACAAGAAAATATTTGAACAAGATATCTAAAACTATATACAAGCCTTGTAAATAATATATACTTTTGTAATGGGAAGTATGCAAACATAAAATTACGCCACCTGCAACTCAATTTTACCATCAGGAATGAGCACTTGTGAGAAAACATCCAATTTTAACTTAGCTAACCTTACATCCCACTAGCAAAGAACCATAGGAAAAAGCCACAGTATTCAAATTTGTGTTAGCAATGATTTTATGCTAAAAAGAGAATAGTAACAACCTTCAGCCCAAAGCAGAGCTGAACATCAGAGTGTGAGTGTATTCCTACAGTTGTTATCTGACGTCTGAGGCTTAGCACTTCTGACATCTGGAATATTTCTCAATGTGTTTCTATAATGTGTTCCTCTCTGTCTCTCTGTTATTGATCATGCATCCATTTGCCATGCAGTCTAAATGTTTGGAGCCTCAGTTTTATTCTCTTCTTCTCTCACTGCAGCTATTTTACATTTGTTAAATTTTTTCTCAGCAAACAGTGGAAAAGAGTCAAAAGTTCAAGAACAGACCAAAGACAAAAACTACCATGTGGAACCCTTGCACACAGAAAGTGTATCTGTCATGGCTAATATGGATTTAAGGGAGATAAGTCTGTGCTACTTCTCTCTTACCAGATCTTCAAGATAAGAGTTGAGTAATATTGGCACAGGTTGACAGAGATGGTTCATATCTGCCTACACAAGTGGTGTAGAGGATAAACAAGCATATTTCAGTCCAGTGGGGGTAGAAAAAGGAAGTGTTACTATTCAATGAACAATTCCTATCTTTCTGTGTTGTTGGAATATTGACCTCTTTCACTGAGGAATCCTTTCATCGACTTCTGCGGATTTAGATTGTCTTGGGTTTCGTTTGAGGTCGATGTTATGAGAGACACCCGTCTGCCACTGTTTATTTTTTACTAAAGAGATTGTACAGCAGTTTAGAAAATGTTAGCCCTTTGGTACATCAGTGAAAATTTACATTGTATTCACCTACTCCTTTAAATTAGTGGCACCATTAGCCTCCATGTCCTAATTATCTGTATCTTAGTATCCACAGTGAGCATACAAAAGAGTGCTTATAACACTTGGAGTAATACAGTTTTCTATTTATAGTTTGGTTTACTCCTGTTAGGAAATATTCTCTGTTCTAATGGTGAGTATAATTTACTTCATGTATTGCAAGCACGCAAAGTAGCCTTGTTTAATAAAAAATTGCAAGGTTTTAGTTTGTTTCACTATGTTTAGTTTTAAATTTCTCTGAAAGTTTGGGGTAGATTTTGCTTACTCTGCTACTTAGGTTTTCTTTTGCCATCCCATTGCTGAAATCTCATGGGCCAGATAATCTGCAGAAGCCCAGCACATAGCTACTGTGATAATAAACACATAGATTCCCAAGTCAGGTTTTATTTTAAGTTACTGTGACACACTCTGCTCTTGAATAAATGTTTTTATTTAAAATGTGTAATTTGTACTGAAGTCTTTTATAACTGAATCACTGAATAATAATCATAAGACAAGGCCCTGAACTAGCAATCGAAAGGTCAAGAGAACGTGGTCAATAATTATGTGATCATGTTGGGACTTGGGGCAGCAGGCTTTCTCTGTTGCCACAGTTTATCAGGGCTTTTTCTGCGATGGGCAGAATTGCAGCTGGCACAGCCTGTGTGTAGGATTTCTGTCAGGAAGCCTTAGCAGAGACATGAACTCCAGGAATGTGAAACACAGCACACAGGGAGTCAAAGCAAATGAGTTCAGCCTGAGCATTGTTGGCTTGGAAGTGTGGGCTGCAGCACCCTCAAGAGCAGCTCTGAACTGCAAAGAGTCCGATTGTTAAATGGTCACAATTGTATACTGCCGTAGGCCATAAAAATTAAAAAGATCTAAGTGTTTCTTTCAGACAGAGATGCAGAGACTAATTTTACATGAATGCATCCCCTAACAAGATTAGCTGGCTTATTCAGGCGTATGAATTGCACTTCTGTTCCTCGTGTTAAACAAGCTTGTATCACCAGAGCCACTTGGAGCTTATCAGGGTCTCAGGCAGGCCTCTACTTTCACTCCTTTTGTTTCACTATTCTAACCTTAGATCGCTGAGGTTTTCCCTGTTTTCATACTCACCTTTGCTCTTAGTCCTCAGCTTGAATTCTTCATTTTCTATGCTTATTTTTCTTTATTTTTAACACATTATTCTCCTCACAACTCTGTGTGTAATGCAGAATGATGTCATAGTTCAGGAACACGGTGCCAGTGAAGGAATGGAAATGATCCATTTTTAACAGCATTTTCTGTGTTGCAGCTCATGCTACAGTCCTACAACCTCAGTGGTGCCATTAGGGTAGCCACTGTTTCTGCAGCAATTATGCAAGCAACCAAGAATTCTTTTCCTATCATGGAATTAAAGATTGAATTTATACATTGGCTGATCTATTGATGGTGAAACATTAAAAATTACTAGATTACTGCCAATATATATTAAAAAAAATCAATCCTTCTGAAATTTCTTTAGCTTCTAAGAGCAAACGCAGTGTGCTTCTGTATGTTTTATGAAGCAGTCTCACTGAAAAAAAACCACATTAAAAGCAATAGTACCTTTGTAATTTTAGGTGGATTGAAAATTCTGTAATATATTATGGACCTATTTTTTTAAGGGGCCAAAAAGAATGTTGTTTTGAACAAATTTGATTTTTATTTTCCTTAATTTTAACTTTTTCCATGTGTAACACACCTTTGAATTCAGGTCTAGTATGTATTATGCATCATCTCACAGGCATTGCAAAGTTCATGTTTTTTAATGTGTTTTGAAACCACCCATTAATTTAATAAATCAATTAAAAAAAAAAACCTAAATCAGTAAGTATGTGAGTAACTAGTATTTTTAACACTCTTTCCTTGTTGCTTTGTATTCTTACCAATTTTCACATACTTTTAGCAGTAGCAGTTACAGTCATAAATGTGGATTTTTGTTTCCAGAACCCAAAAAAGGCTCTTCTGTAACAGTTGCTTTACACGGGCCAGGTAAACCTTTACTTGTGTAAATCTGTGTATATGGATGTATGTGTGCCCACATGTGCTTTTTTTCTACTGTTATGAAATTTTCTGGGTGCTAAATGATATCTCATTTCTTTTCCACATTCTTTTGGAAAAATTACAGATAATTTGCTTATATTATTTGAAACTTCATGGACTTTAGATACAAAGGAAAGAATAGTAAAGCTTAGCCCAATTTTTATAAAAAAGTTCATAGAGAGAAGATTTCTATGTTACATGTTGATAACAGTTACTAATAGTATTTATAATGCATGATATATTATTTTTGCATTAGGTTCATTTGATTGGATTTAATTGCATTCCTTTAAATACAAGTTGAAATCTTGAATTCCTTGGAAATTTCCTGATCTTTTGCCCTGTTTTTATTATTATTGTTGATACAATACCTCCTTTGTTACTTGGCCAGACTTCAGAAAAATTGAAATCTAGATCATGTGCCTCAAAAGAAACCTGGAGGAAGAAGCAAGCTGGCAAAGTAGCACAGAAAAACATATGGGGGGAAATAAGTAAGGTAAAAAAATATACAAGGGTATTGGAAACAGCATTAAAAATAGTAATAAAAAAGGAGCACAACAACATTGAGCCATGGAATCATTTGGGTTGGAAAAAACCTCTGTTAACCTGGCACTTGCAAGTCCACCACTGAACATCACCCAACAGTCAGTGTAGATCCTCCTCAGTGAAATCACTTGGTTTTGGGATGAGGCACTGTCTCCAGAGCAGGTAACAGGTGAGATGAAGTTCTCATCTTTGTGGATTGCTCTGTGTTTGTTTTTCTTAATCCATGAAGTCGGCAAAGCAAAATTTTTATTGACTTTAACACTGATGTTTTTATGTACAAGGATCAGCATATCCAAGCAGTAAAACTTGTGTCTTATGAAGTGACAGCTGGTAAACCAGACTATGAGTAGTTCCAAATCCCTGTTAGCCATAGCAGTGCTCCAGTCTCTGGATCACAGAGCCACATGCCAGGGCTGCTGATGTTTGCTTTGAACTCAGATATTCCAATTTTAGTCTAGGTAAGAATCCTGCAGTACTCTTGCCTTCAGAAAGGGAAGGCATTTTCTGCACAGGAGAAGGGGATTTCAGACATGGCTGCAGGGACAAAGTGATTGCAAAAATCTTTTCTTATCTTGACTAGAATGAAAGTGCTGTTTGTCCTTCAGCTGTGGGAGGAGAATTGGAGGTTGTGGAATAGGAGACAGTGCAAGCCAAATACTGAGCATATGAAGGAAAATAATGCAAAGGGAGGTTTTAAACCCTGCTTTCTTCAAGTTTCTCTATATTACAATGATTGAGTTCCTATGTACTGTTTGTCTTGTGTAAAAATGTATGTGCACATAAGTGGCTGAAGATAGAACCTCCAAGGCTTGGAAGGCAGCCTGGAGGGGCAATGATAAGAGACACATCTTATTAGTATTGGTTTAGCTGACATGGGTCTACAGATTTAAGACTGATTAATTTTCTTTTCATGAAGCTGCACTCTACTATTAACACATCTTGCAGAATAAAACATGTCTCTGAATCTTTTTTTCCAGACTTTAGCAAATGCCTTATTACAGCATTTGAAAGAAATTAAGCATTTTGTTCCCTTATGTCGCCTGTTGTGACACATTTAGATAGCCATCTGAAAGCCAGATTTTCAACAAACAAATATGCTAAAAGGGTACAGAAATATGTAGACATTTTATGAAAGAAGTATCATGAAGAGGGTCTGTTAAAGGGAGTGGTATCCAACTGTGTGGAAATAATTTGTTTAGTAGGACAATGGCATTTGCTAATTAACTGCTGTAAAGTCCCTTTATGTTTGGCTGTCTATTTATTTGCTTGGTAACATAAAGGCAACCACACTGAAAGTTCTGAATAGCCAGCTGGATGCTTTTCAAATGTACAGCCTTTGAAATTGATTTGAAACTCCTTTGTGCAGTAAAACAAATATCAATTGTTGACGTACAGTTGACACTGCACAAACTGCATTTTTGTGAAAGAGCAGAAACAATTATTTTTCCTTCCACAAAATGAATCACTGGGATGTAAATCTAAGCAGGATCTTTTCTGGCTGGACTAGAAACCTTAGATTAGCCTGTGTTTTTTCCAGGGGTGACATTTGTGATTCACATCTTTTGTAAGCTGATTCATCTTGTTTCTCATACATTCAATTATATCAACAATTTAGTGATGGGTTTCTAATTCTTATAGTTAATGTAGAACACAGTTGTCTTGAAGTGTATTGCTTCTATTGAGAGATGCTTGAGTGGATGAAGAAGTGTCTTCAGTTTTGGAAGCTGGAGTGTGTGTACTCTCAGGGGGCTTGGATGAGGAAGTGCAATGATGTGATTAAGCACTGTTTCCTCTGGCCAGCTAAGGCCACATTTTCTGACTGTTACATGTAAAAAAGACTCTGTTACCATGAGTTAGTCAGTAGTTCATTAAACTGTTGGACTTTTTATCATTATCCTTCTGTCCTGAGGTTATTTTGTTAGATATGACCTACCATTTTTTTTAGTCCTGACACTCCAAGTTATTAGTAAGTTAGAAAATGGAAGTGAAATCCTCCTTTGTGCAGAATGTTGTTATAGCCTTTTCTGCTTCTCTTTCCTCCTCAAATCATGTGCAAGGTGTTTTTGGTATGCTAAGTTAGATGAGTTAATCCATGTTTTCAAGCCACAGAGCTGCTGCCCTGTGATGTTCATTAAAGAGAGCTGCCAAAATATTTACCTAAATACGAGCCTGAATATTTACCAAAATATTTACTTAAATTCCACCTCACCTGATTTCCATACTGCTGACCTATAGTATTGTGAAAATCTTGGCTATTAGCTTCAAAGCTAACTGGGGCATGTCTGTATTACTTGGATGAGCTGTACCCTTGATTATTTCAAACTGTTCTGTAGTGGTTGTACACATCTTCATTTCTAATCTGTGTCTATGACGTGTTGACACTCTGAGGACACTTCCAGCTCTCCATCCCAGCACAGAGGCTATTTCCTTTTCTTTAAAGACAGGGCAGCAAGAGACTAGTTGCCTCATCCTTAGAGTGACAAAATGTATTTCTTCTTTGGCATTGAGATAATGCAGACGATGACATTTTACTTAAACTGAAGCCTGTAAAACTTCTGAACATGCAGCAATACTTTATATGAAATGTGAGGCATCATTTTTAAGGTACCTTCAGCTGACACGTATTAACAGCCAAACTGCATAATGCAAATGGTGATAGAGCAAATTCCCACAAAGCTACAGTATATTAGGCAGTCAAACACACATCTTGGCTCTCTCACAATCAATGGACTCTCAGGGATATCACTGCTGAACTTGCTTCAGCACTAATGCTTTGTGGCATGTGAAGGACAGGGATAATCTTCCTCAGGTACTCTGGTCCACACACAGCCTTTATTAGAACTTAGGCATGCAAATAAGATATGGATATGCTTTGCTGAATGGGGAGCACAGAAGAGGAGGAGAAGCTGTTTTAGCTCATTCTGTGTCCTCCTTCAGCTGATTCAAAAGAGTTAAGAGGGCCTTGCAGTCCTGTACAGTTTCCTTGCTGTCACTCAGGCAGGTAAGGGAGAAAGGATTCACTAAGACTAAACTTCTCTGTGATTGCCTGCAGTCAGGAGAAGACAGTGGAAAAGAGACCTTCTGAGAGATGTAATCCTGCAATGCTGTATGGCTTCTTTTGTCTCACCTCAAGTAATTGTGCACATTCCTGTCACCTGCATCCCAGGGAACGATATATAGAGCTAAGGAGGCTGAAGTGTTATTTATGATGTCACTCATAAAAACAGTGGCTAACTTGACCTCACTGAACTAGGCCTGATTGTCTCTTATCATGTATAAACACATAATTGAGAAACATTTTTTCATTCCAAGTATGGTTAAGGTCAACTTGGAAAGGAAGAAAGGTTCGAAGAGAGAAAATAGAAGTTGGTTTAGCATAAGCCTCCTGCTATTTATTTACATACCATATGCTTCCTAATGCACATTTGCACCGGGTGATTTTATTTGGATAGACAACTGAAACATCAAAAAAGTAACAACAGTTTTTGCACAGTGAGAGGCTTCTATTGCAGCAGCTTGCCATCCGCTGCAGAGTTCACTTTTCAGCTGAGTAGTTTTGAATGCAATACAAAGAGAGAAAGCTGGCACTTAGTTTCATTGTCACAATATTGAAAATCACCACAATTCATAACTATGCTCATTTCCCTTCCTTTAAAACAGTTCCACGGCTTCCAATATCACATTTTAGCTTAGTGTCCTGAAAAATACGTTCATGCAATTACTCTGTCTGCTGACTGTCAGTAATTGTTTCTGGGCCCGTTGCCTACTGCAACTGCATTACTTAGGTGCAACGTCCAAAAGTTCACTATTTCTACCAAGAAGTTGTAACTTTCTCCTCATAGGGGAAGGAAGCTCAGATTTGTGAGAGAAAAGCCAGCAGAGCTGAATATTTAGCTGTTCCATCCCCTGAGCAGCCCCTAGTCAGGGGACATGTCAAACCTGGCTGCAGCACGTGCTGTTTGTCCAGCTAAGTGGCAGGGAACACAGGAGCGAGGAGAAGGGATTATCCAGGGAGTTATTAGGGATATAGAGTGAAGCTGAGGTTATGTGAGGGGCCTTAAAGGGTGAGTGTGTTGAGATTTTAGAAGACCTGTGGATTTGAGGAAGGCTTATGAATGATGAAGCTGTAGGGTTAGGGAAGAATTGAGCAAAAAATCTACTGGCTTATTTTATCTCTCTCCTGCTTCCACTTTTCTGTGAGCTGCAAGCAAGAGAAGTTTCTGTATCTGTGCCTAAGAATAGTGGGACTTTATGACACACAAATAAAGGGATTTAAACCCCTAACATTTGTCTTGTTCCCAAAAGCATTCAGATTTATATTGTACCTACAGAAATGGATAGATTCTTAGTTTCCAAATATGCTTTCTATTTCCTTGAAAACACTTGACAGTAATGTTCACTTGAGCATTACAAAGTGTTTACTAAGAAGGAAGTATTTAAAAAGAACCAGAGGTTAGTTGTTCTAGGTTTTTTTTTTTGTCTGAAAAAGGACAAGCTACAGGGAGGCCCTGAAATGACAAGGAAAGAAGCAAAGACTTATACAGTAACATAATTAAACCATTGACAGATTTTGCTCAGTTCTAAATGGATCTGTGATTAATTTCATTTTCCTGAAGTGAGGCTCAGGTCTTCAAAAGATGTCAAAGCAGAGCTTTGATACCCATTAAACCTACATAAAGAAATACTGCTTTGCAAATGTTTGCCACTTCGGTTTTCAATGCTGCCTGTCAGCTGAAAATTAGCAACACTCACAAAAGCAGTTGCTAACTCAGCATCTCTGGGGCTTCCTAAATTCCCATTCAAGTGAAGAACCTGATTTTTTTTTTTCTTTTCCTATATATATTAATATGTTTTTTCTCGCATCATGTAGGAAGACTCTGACTGGTACAAAAAAGAACTCTCTGTACTGCTATCTAAGTGCCTTAAGTACAATTTCTTAAATGAGGAATGTTTGTTCTGAGTGGCTAAGTGAATAAAACTTGGAACTGCTGTGCTGGAAATTGAGTTTGTAATGCGAGCGTTGCCAGAAGTGAACAATGTGCAATCCAAACTTTCTGCTTTGTAGGGCAAGAGAAATGAAATCTCTTCAACGTGAGGGGCTCGATGTGGACAGGGCGATCAATAGCAGTCAGTGGCAATGCTGAGAGGAGAGCTCTGTCCTCCCACCGGAGGACTCCCGTCTTCCACGCCACAGGGATGACTGTAATAGCTGCTGTTACTGTTTCCAGAGATGATGTTGTGTCTCTGATGAAGAACTATTTAGCAGGGGCTTGGAGCATTTTCAGGCTTCAAATCACAAAATATTGACAAATATATTTTAGACTCATCATTCCGCAACAAAGCACAACAAAGCAGACTCCGTGTCCCACTGGAATGCATGTTCAGGAGAGCAGCCACTCTACCACCTTGGGGAGAAACAAATTCTATCTGATTAAAATAAACATTCTTTGCAATAACAGTGACAATTATGGATACATTAATTAGCTGATTATATGAGTTGAATTCTATAAATTTCATTAATGTGCACACTTGCATTATGTGACTCAAAAGATCAGGATGTTTCCTAAGCATTTCTTATTCAGACACATTAAAAATACTACTCTTTCCATCATGACAAAGAGGTTTACAGTAATTTCAGTCAAATTACCTATTCTATAACAATGCATTTTGCAGGAAGTTAGAATGCTTTTGAGAAATTTACATCTATGGGGTAAAATTGGCATTCCCAGAAATGGTTTGTATATTGTTCCAATGGTGGTGATAAAATTAAGGGGTTTTAAAATATTTCTTTGGGAAGATTTACTTTTTTTTTTTTTTTTTTTTTTTTTTTTTTTTTTTCAGCCAGGACTAGAAATGCAGATTTATTTCACTTTCCTGTGCTGTGCAGTCCTACTGTGTAGAGCTGTACAGTTTTTCCAAAAGACCAGTCTCAGGTGGCTCAGGACACTTGCACACCCGCTGGGATTGTAGGTGCACACAGGGAACAGAGTTTCTCGTGTGGTTTCCTCCAGTGATAATTTAGTGCACCAAAACTTTTCTGTAGCTGAAGACAGAAGGAGGGGACTATAGGGGATGAACTTCCAAACCAGGCTGCTGTGCTTGACCAATGCAAATGGAATTTTATGTGTCTCCCTCTTTCTGCTTTGCCAATTCCCTTCTGCTCAGCTCCTATAGAAATTTGTGCAACACTTCCATCCAACGTATTTATTCACAATTGCACCTACAGTGAAAAGTCTTGGGTTTCATATCTGTGCCTCTTTTGACCCAGAAATTATTTATGAGATAAACTTCATTTCGGTTTTGTGGTTTTTCACTGCTGTAACATTTAATTAAATAGTAATAAGAAAGATCAATACATACCAAGTCCTTTGTAGCAAAATATTGGGTTTTCTTGTATTCTACAGTATCATTTTTCATATTCAGAATAATTTCAGCATGAAAAAATTGTTATAGATAGGTGCCAACAAAATTCTTGTTAATCTTCCATTTTAGATAAAAGCATAAAAAGAGATCTTTATTTAAAATCTGCTTTATAGGAGGTTTGAGCATATGCCTAATAAAATTTTTCCTGGATTTCTATCCTATGTGCTTAGCTTCAGATTGCAAGGAATGTGTCCTGAAGTCATAAACCCTCTGAAACAGGGAAATAAAAGGATATCTAACAGATCATTAAGTACAGGGGTACTATCAAGCATAGCTTTAATGTCACAGAGATCTTGCCTTTTAGAAAGTTTCAGTGCACAGTGATGTGAGTTTTAAGTGTGGTAGTCAAGTGGTAGTAACACATATATGGTCAGACTTAAACAAAAGAAAAATCTTGGGGGTTTTTTTTCACCCCTACTTTGAGTGAAATACAACCCCAAAACACAAGAAATTGACCCTGACAGTCAGCATTACATCTTTATTCAATGTAAAAGCTATAAGTTAAAATGAAGAAATTCTCATAAAGCTACTGTTAACTATTTAAATTAAGATGTTGAATTTTTGAGAAATCTCAGAAGGAAAAAATACCTTTTTTTTTGCCATAAAAGAGAGCTAAATTCATTTCGGATCCATAACCCTCTCTGAAGACCCCTTGAGTGGAAGAAGCACTCAGAAAGGAAAACCAAGAACACACAATACTGACTGCAGCTTTCCAGTGAACCTCAGGTCACCTGTCATCTCTGTCAAACTCCATTTTCCACTGCTGTGAAGTGAGTAAAACCAGTGGTCACCATAAAAATGCCTTTAATATGGCAGTTTCAAGTGTCATAAACCTCTGTTCCATCTGCTTAAGGAGAATGTGGCCATCTAATTGCTAAGAATGTTACACACAGAGCAGTCAAGCATGTAGATTTATCATATAGAGTCTGGAAAAAAAAACAGCTCTCTTGATGTTCTACTGCTGTGTGTTGAGTTTGTAGGAATTCACTCAACAAGTGAATTCTATGTTCCTCATCTAGGGTTTAATTCATATGGAAAAGATGAATAAGCAGTGGAAAATGAGGGGGTTTAACAGTCTGGTATGTAGTTCTTTGGCTCTTGTTGGCTCAGGGATTAACTTGTCTTTAGGAACTTTCAAACCATAAGACTCAAAGCCCTTTAAGCATTAAAGGGATCATATTTTTTAACAGATGAAAACAGAGATGTGACAGTAATAAGTCACCATATACAGGAAGTTGGAGTAAAGATCTGAGCGTTACCTGCTTCCTGTTTCCATGTCTCTGTACACACATTTTTACCTCTTATCCTCCTCCATTCTTTTACTGTTCTGCTCTTCGCTTCTTTCCACTTTAATCTACCCCCGTTTGTTCAACTTGTTGAATCCTGAGCACTTGTGAAAAGTCTGCCTTAGGAATTTTAAGTTTAGCATTAAGAACTTAAAGAAAAGGTCTTGGAAAAGATTCAGGACTGACTTTGTCAGCTACCTCTAATGTACACTTGATTTATTTGTCTCTCTGTTACTTTACTATTAATTCTCTCCCAACTCAATTTGCTAAGGAATAAGGAAGGTTTAGTGAAAAATAGGAAAAGGAAGGAAAAACCCATGAAATTCTATGGATGTGCAGGGAACTTAAGATGAAGCATTCCTAATAAATATCCCTTTAGACGTTGCTTTTGCTGAAGACATTAAATGAACCATCCCATTTCTTTTCCCTGCATCCAGATCAGAATTACAAAAAGCTATAAGTAAAAATACCTCATGCCCCAAATAGTATGAAATGTGCTGTCAACATATTCTGGTCTGCTGGCTGGAAATGTTCATAAGTTAATAAAATTGAACTGATTTTCTTCAAAGGTGAGATGTTTTGACATTCTTGGCAAGGTCAGTAAGTCAGATTGGAGTTTCAAGTGTTTAACTTCAGCTTCTCTGAGTGGAGAGCCAGAAAGCAGAATTGGAATTTTCAGGAAATGAATCTCCTTTTAAATACCTAATAATCAAAGGAACAACCTAGGCCGTTAAATTATTTTTCTTTTTTCCCCACCCCCACATTCATAAAATATAAGAAAAGTCATCCCAGAAGAAATTTTTTGAGAAAGTTCTGAGTAATATCAACTCAATGAAGCATCAAATGTAATGATGTGGCAGAATGTTTAGTATAACGTGAACTGCCAGAAAACATTTAAAGTAAGATGGAAAAGAATTATTTGTGGTCATATACATACTCCCCGAGATTAAACTTTTTAAAATCAAAATATTTAAAAGCAATAAATCTAATAATATAATAGAATTAGCTGATACTATTAAACCAAGCTGTTTCTGATTCTGCAAAAATCAGCTACAGCATAGACATACCCATAATTGCTATAACTTCTGAATAATTTGTTTGTAACTGTATCTCCATACACACAAAAATGTATTTAGAAAAAAAATAATTAAAAAGCATAAATAGAAGCCTTTTGAATGCTCATTTTTCACTTTGTAATGATTAAAAATTTGGGTTGTTCCATCATGCTGGTTTATTGCATAGCTGCATTAAAAAATTATGTTTCTGGAATTAAACTATGGTTTAGTAATCCTTTTTAGAAATAAATATTCTTTTTTATGAAGGAATATCTCTATATTTCATCATGCAAGAAAAGCAGCAGCTTTTAAAAGTTCAACAGATGCATGTAGCACATACCTGGTTGGCTGTGAGAAAAGCTGTAATGTCTAAGATTTTACAGTTATTTTGGAAAAGATGAAAATATTTTTTTGGGTCAAGTGTCCTTCTGTTGAACTACAAAAGAGTAGATGTCTGTACATCTCAGAGCATTTATATTTGAACAGAGTGATTGAACTTACAGCACTGTATGCTTTGAATTAAATGCACACTCATCAAAATAATTAAAGAGGAATTGTAAGCTGAAGTGAGCACTGCTAGGAAGATGCAGTTCTCCTTTGTGTACTTGTCATCTATATGAGATGCAGTACTTGAATGTAATTTTCTCATTTTGGAATGAATATTTAATTAAATTACTTTAGAAATACTTATGGTTAATGAGAAAACTCAATTTGCCAAAAGTGTACTCTTGGAATACTTTTTATGACATTCCAAGCTTGAGTCCTCATGTGCAAGTATTATGCAAACATCATTGCTTTGGCAAGTGACCTTTACCATGGTTTGTTTTTTAATTGAGCAAGGTTATTGAATTTTCTAGATTGTTAGGGGTTTGTTGGTTTTTTTAGCAGTGGTTTCTATGACGATGTTACACATAAGACATGAAGACTAATTGCTGACAGTAAAAGCATCTGCAATTGTAACTGGTGCTTTTCTGCATTTTAAAACGTCAGGAAATGGGACATTTAAAAAATTTTTAAAAATTTATTCATTAGCATTTCCTGAAATATGTTTGCTGTGGATGGCAGCTCATCTTTTCCAGTAAATGTGAGAACTGTGATTGTGTCCAGCTTTTCTTTTCCAGCTGTCACTAGCAGAGTGTCATAATATTTAGAGATACACTCTATACCTGTCAGAGTTTGTTACAGTTCAGTGATGCATGATGAAGTGTGAGGGACACAGTCTTCCTACACTACTCACTGTATAAATGCAGTGATGATACTTCACAATGACTCCTTGCTCAAGGTCAGACAAAGAAACTCATCTGCAGTGCTCAACAACTCACTTATTAATTGCTGAGTTCTGGAACTCAGGGCCAATTTCTTTAATATGCCTATAATTTGATGGAAAGATTCCCAGGTGTTTATGAGAAATGCAACAAACTTTTGTAACACGTGCAATTTTTCCATGCAAATTCTTTCAAAATGAACTGATTTAATCATCTGAAATTATTTCCTTGCTCAAATCCTTTGAAATGAAATATGATAGCAATAAGCTTTTGCTATTTTACCTGAGGATTAGTCCTGCTGGTATTTGAAGATATAACTGAAAAGGTACCTCTGACTAATACTTATTCTGGTAATTTTTATAACAACTTGGAAAAAAAAAATAAAACTTGCTAGCTAAGGGATTATTATAAGCATATAAGAAAAATATACACCTAACTCATTAGCTTTATTCTTCTGTTTTGCTAAAATATGCAATTTTAAGGCTTTAACACCTCAGGTGCTCTTTGCTTATTTTGTGAATGCCATTTAAATGCATGCTGGTGGGAGTTATTCCATTAGAATATTTGCATGTGCTACTTTTCCAGTTGCTAATTATCTAATAAAAAATACTTTCTAATTTACAGATGTACTGTTGCTGCACTATTGTCCTGAACCTTTCTTTCTCTTACACTGTTCCCTTGAAATCATAGGGCCATAAAGGAGGTATGACTAATTGCATTACTAATGGCATATTGAGGTGTTTAGATCCTTCAAAAGGCTTCTTTTTAGTTATTTCTTTCATCCGAACAAGTACATTAAGAATATCTCAATTTTCTGCTGAAGATCTACAACTCAGCAAACCTGAACATTTTCTTTTTTAAAAAATGCTGTTCAAATCACACAATAGAAAAATTCCTTCACACAGAACCGTGTCAAGTAGAAAGGAGTTTTGAAAACCTGAAAGTTGCTATGAAAAAAATACCTTTAAATGACAATAAGAGTGAAAAGTTTTGTGCATTTTCTCAAGAATACACACCTTGGACAAGCTCTTCCAGCAAGCTCCTGGGTACCATCTCTCCAAACCTGCAAATGAATCAGTGTAGCAGATGCCCTGGTGCAACTGGGCTGAGGTGGCTGAGATCCTCTGAGCAGACTGCCTGCTATTGTGCATCCTACTCACTTCAAAGTGTTAAAATTCATGGCATTTCTTGGGGGAATGAGGGGGTGTGACTCTCCTGATAGCTTTAGTCATCATCTGTCTCCTGTCTTGTATTGCAAGGTTTGAGAGGAGGACATCATGTTTTTCTCATTGTTTTGTGGTAGAGTTTACTTGTTTGGTTTGGCTTTTTGTTTGGGGTTTTTTGGCTGTGTGATTTTGGGATTTGTTTGTGGATTTTTGTTTGTTTGTTTGTTGTTGTTGTTATTTGTTTTGTTGGTTTTTTTAAACTATACTGAGTATAAAAGAGGAGAAGTGAGGCCAGACTGAAATGTGCTGTATAGTCTAGTACATCTGCTGGTTTATAAAGAGCTTACCTGTGACTCATAAAGCCAGCAGCCAGTTTGGTCAGTTTGTTTTCTGGGCACTCACATAGGACAGGAACAGGGAAATGTGCCCTTACTTGCTACAGCTTTTGACTTCACTTATATCACTTTAACTGCCAGGGCAATGATGTGTAGGAGACCAGAACTTCAGCTTCCAGTAAAGATTCCTTCACAGATTTGAGTAAAAAAATAGTATTTATTTCTTTCCTATGTAACAGAAAGAAGCCTAGATGCCATTGAAAGGCCTTGTGAAAAGGTCATTAAACAGGGTGATTTTGGTGTACTTTTGGTTTTGGCTGTAATGTAGGTTAGTTCACCTACACATCAGTTGATATTCCTATCAGAAGTTTCTGAATAACTTAACAATATGTTGCAGAAATTACAAAAATTGGTTTCAGGTGTACATTTTGCTGAAGAACTATGAAGAACTGCTTTAAGCCATTAAAACTGTACCCTTATCCTCAGTATTTGTCTTCTTTATTGAAAATCAGCCCAATGTCCATTATTCATTTTGCTTTTTAACATTAAGATGGAAAAACCTAAAGAGCTACAAAGGTATAAAATGAAGGTGTGTAATATTAGGTCTGAAACTTAAAGTCCTACAGTAAAGCATGCAATAATTTAGAGAATGCATCCATAGCACGTTCTTAAAAATTTTGTTATATTCCATTAATCAATTTGTCACGTCTGCTCCTTTCCTTAAATATTTATCTGAAATATCTTTGGCTGGATAATTGTTAGGGGATCAGCAGAAGAGAGACAAGAATTTGTCTGAGGTTTGAAAAAGTGCTTATCCAGAGGCTGAAGGTCTCAATGTAGTTGACAGAATGAAGGTTAAGGTGAGCTGGTTAAAGTTTATCTCATCTTTAGAGAGAAAATTGCTAGCTCTGAGTTCTTTAATGTAGCAGGAAATGGTATAGCAAGATCCTATAAAGAGAAATGGAATTTCTCAAAGGTTTCAGGGGTTCTCTATCACTAAATAAATGTTGTGTGGTTGATGTATAAACTACAGGGGACGATTCTTTAAGGCATGTTACGGATCAAGTCAGACTGGATCATCCTAATGGCTCCTTGGTGGGCCATTGGTTTGGTCCTTCTATAGGCATTGAAATGTCACCTCCTCCAAAAGTCTGCATCATTCTTCTTTTATGCACATACCTAATCTTGCATTTTCTTAGTTTATGAGATCTGATGTGTCTGATCATGAGGTAGGACAGCAGCTGACAAGTCTCTATTATAGTTGTCATAGCTTACTTGAAAATAATTGCGAGTGCAAATAACTACAGTCAGTTTATGTGTCTTCTGTTATGTTTCTAATCAGTACAGGCAGGTATTTTTCTGTTTTTCTGCCTTATTGTACCCCATTATAACCTCTTTTGCTTCAAACATCACACACCTTTGCAGTCCCATATCTAAGGAAATATTGAAATATATTAACAGTAGGTTGTCAGTAGTTTGAGTTGGTCTCCTTCCATGAGTGAGCTATGTATTGGCTGCCAGGTTGTGTGTGGAACAATTTCATTTTCACTGGTGAAGCATAAACCCCGTCATGCAATGATAATTAC
Organism: Promerops cafer; assembly: GCA_013398275.1. Taxonomy (NCBI): domain Eukaryota; kingdom Metazoa; phylum Chordata; class Aves; order Passeriformes; family Nectariniidae; genus Promerops; species Promerops cafer. Next base: position 712,674 of record VZSE01010919.1, read on the forward strand.
TGAGACCTATATCCCATAAAATGAACTTCTATTTTTTTTCCTTCTGCTATGTTTAGGAACAACTTAGATCCCTTCAGCACTTGGAGATTTATACTGAAATTATTGCCACCAAATTGTTCTTTTACGCATAGATTGAAAATCTTTTAGAGCATTTATTTGAATTTGTGTCATATGCTGCAATTAACTTGCCATTACTTGCAGCTGCCCTTTCCAGTGAAAAGATTAGAAGGTAGGAATTTATAATCAGGGAACCTCAACACAGCTGTCAGAAGAGACTTGGGATCAGTACAAGTAGTCCCAAGGGACAACTTGAAAGGCAGATTTGAACTGTGAACTTCTGTGTCAGAATTTTGATTGCCAAGGACCCTTCTAGGTCACACAACAAGGATAATGAGAACTACAGTCCTAAATGTTCTTGGACAAAAGTTTATTATAACCACACAGAGAAATAGCCCAAATATGTCACAGCAGATTCATGGTTATTACTGAAACAATGCATTAATGTTGGCAGTCACTTGAAATATGGTATGTATATAATAGTTTCATTTAGTATCACTTAAAGGTCTCTATTGCAAAGAGGCATGACCTGTCACTGATGTATGCTGCTGTAACAAAATATGAGAGTTATACCTTTCCTTTGACAAATTTCAGATCACTCATCTACTGCACAAAATGAGAGGAATGTAGGATAAGTTATGAAGAATTTAATTTGGCTTTGTGCTGTGTGTTTCCTATTTTAGAAATTTAGGTGATTTTCCCCAAAATAAAGAACATCAGGAGATTAGGTATCGTTCTTATCATAGTTTAAAAAAACAACCCGTTACCCATAATCAAAAGGGAAAGGAGCTTTTAAGTTCCTTGGGTTTCAACCTATTCTTCTGTGATGATTTTGATGATATCTCATTTGAAATACCATTCCCACATGTGTATGTAGTTCATTCTGAGATACGTAATTCAGAAATTTTGTATGCCAAATTAAATATAAAATAAGAGAGTGTCTTTCTCTGCCATATAAATGACAGAAACTAAAAAAAATTATGGCTTTTCTGAAGGAAAGTAAAAGTTGTCTCCTCTGGTCTCTGTCCGCTGTTACCTTTGGAAAGAATCAATGTTTGTGTTGCTGTCAAGGTGTTGTGACACGGTTTTCAAACTGACTTGCATGTCATGCCATGATGATTGGGAAGACAATGAATGTCACCAGCTTTCAACAGGAATGTGGAAAACAAGATTAGTGCCTCCATACAGAGCAGTAAATAACTTTGCTACAGCAGCTGATGCTAGGAAGATTGTGAGTTGGTGTTTTACTGTAAACTCTGATACCTCTGGGGTGACAGCAGTGATTTCAAGAATTCTATTTCTGCAATTTTTAAATCACTGTGGAAATGAAATAAGGAAAGACTGTGGAAGGTCTTGGAAAAAAACCCCAAACACCTAAAAATCTTGCTTTCACTTAAAAGAGCAGCTGCGGTTTATTCTGATAGTGAAATCTGTCAAGTTTGAGATTTTATTTCTAAAATGTGTTCAGAAGTGCAGACCTATTGAAGAGACCATATTGACTGTGTAATTCAGGATGCAACAAAACAATGAAAGAAGAGTTTAATAAGGTGGAACTGATTGGGTTGGACATTCGTATACCTCTGTGAGTATTGTTTAATTGTCCATGAGATTGAGTTGTTAAATAAGCAGACTAATACAAACTGAGTAACACAAGAAAAGAAAACTAATATGAGATCACAAAAATAATTTTGTTTCTAATATATAGTTCTTAATGATAGTGTTCTACACTCAGTGCTGTATGCTTGAAAGCTTACAGTTCACATCTGTGTTGAAGGAAGCAAAATAGATGTTATTTGTCAATACTTTAAATTTTACTCAGGTACATACAGTATGTGCTTGAATTTTTAGACATGGAACAGTTAAAAGGTTACTTGGTTGACACTATCAGTATGCCTGGAAGGCGTAATAGAGAAAAGTTTAGGTTGAATTTTTGATCTTATTTTACACATACAGAGTGAGTGGCTGACTGAGCATTAGATGACCACATCAGGAATGCACACGGTATTGATTCTTCATTTAAGAATGATGGTCTGTCTTTCAGATAAAAATGTATCTGTTCTTTCTGGTCCAGCTGTGCCAGTGGAAAGGTTATAATCCTGTTTCTAAGTCCAGCTGCTCCTCATTGCTCTCTGCTGGGGTTACCCTGCTCCCAGTTGTGCTGGGTGGGTTGCCAGGGCTCACTTAGCACATTTCAGTCAGAATCACCTGGGCTTGCAAAGTAGTGTTTAAGTAAGTGAGGCTAAGGTGGGGCTACTTATTTTTGGCAAAGAGGTCACCAAGGAGGATCTGACTCATTAGCATTAGCATTTTACCAATGCTCTGTAAAAGATAAGTAGGTTCTTAGAGCTAACAGAGAGCACTGGATGTGTTGGCACTGATGTTTGAGAGAATGAAATGTCAGAATGAGTTGGATTTAAATATCTGTGGTGCACTAGTCAGATTAATCATGTGAGTTTACTTTGACAAAATATGAGATGCTGGGGAAAAATTTTACTATGAGGAGTTTGTTCTCTCTGCCCTCTTTGGGACTGTTGAATGTGATGGGTTGTGCTGTAATCACTCTGAAACCTCAGGATACATTTGAATTGAATTACATTGCAAAGCTATAAAATCCATTGCATTAAAAATAATTATTTAAAATTCAGTAAATTCAGATGAGATGACAGCAGCTCTTCAGCTGTTAGAATGAGTTCATTAAGTTATCAAAATCAGGTATATGTATTTTGCATAAATCAGGTAAAACTGTGAATTCAAAAATGTCAATATAATTTTTCTGACAGAAAAGTATTATAGAGTATAGGTAATTACATTCATAATGAAATGTGGTATTTGGGAAGGCCTTCTATGGGACAGATTTTTTTCCCTGCTTTCTACGCTTAGACACCATCACATGTTTTCAGCTTTTCCCTACCTGTTTGTTGGTGTTGATTCTGTCTCTGGCTGAGAGAGGGCAAAATATTCTCATACACCAGGAGAGTGAGTTATAAGCTGCACTAAATTTACTCTCCAAGAGAATACTCCCCTCATACTTCTCTTGGCAACCATTAGCAGCCACAATTTAAAATGCTGCCAGGGCTCCAGAGGATCCTTGATATCAATCTTATCTGAGGGAAACGTCTGCTACCATGGTCTTGATCTTCCTCAAGTATTGTGCACTCCAGAAGTGTGAATGTGCTCTGCCTAGTGACATCTAGTTTTAATAGAAGCAAAGAAAATCAGAATCTCTTACTAAAGGAATATTACAGCAATATCGTACCAAAGTCAAGCGGGATATGGATTAAGATTTCTGTAAGATTATGTATTCTCTCCTGGATAGAGATTTGAGAGTCTCTTGGAACACCTGTATGGAAAGTGTGTGAAAGAGAAAAGAAAGTGGAATTTGTAACAGGCAAGTGAAGTAAGTGAACATTTTGTTTTGTGAAATAATCTACAATTAGAGAGGAGTCATCGTGAGGTGAAAGACTTGTGGCACTCTGCCACTGTTGTACTGCTGAGCACAGGTGCTAAAGAGAGAGTTTAATGTTATAAGACCCCAAAAGACTCAAGGAACCTCGTCCCAAAGCTGAGAACTTCTGAATGTAGGTTGCTCAAGCTCCTACATCATTCATGTCCTTTTTATTGGTGTTAAGACAGTCTTTTATAACCCAATCACAGATTTTAACTTTTTTCCTCAGAAAAAAGCAAAAGTTATAATATTAATATCCCCCTTGCCAAATTTCTAGTTTATCTCTAAGGTATTAAACTGCAGGATACTCTTTGACTATAAAAAATAGGTTGTTTCTAGTGCAGGTAAATGTGTATTTATAATTCTTAGGAAAAAAGAATACATTTTATCTGAAGTGTATGCACTCTTGGAAGAAATTCACTTTGAAGTGTTAAATGTGGAAAAAAATCTACCTTAATTAAAATTTGATGAAATTATGGAGAAAAAACCTTTTATTTCCTTGCAATAAGAAAAATCAAGTGATTATACATCATTTTACATTGGGAAAAGTAGTTAAAGGCTGTAACTGACCACTCAGAGCATATGAGATCAAGGCTTCTTACATTATGCAGGAAAATGGTTGAGTGCTTACTTCTTAATATAATTTTTTAAACTTTACTTTCATTTGTGAAAGTAACTTACTAAAATGCCACAGTTAACTAAATGTTTTAGTTGCAGAGTTGCCTTTGCCTACACTGTCTATCCATCACTTGAATCAAGTGCACGTATCAGTTTTGGTAATTTTTCTGCAAAATTAGCAAAATATCTGTGTTTCCAGTTTATGAAGCAATTGCTGCTTATGTGCTATGAGAATAGACCACATCAAATTCTGATGCAGACCAATGATGTAAGAAAGCTGAATCAAATTTGCAAGTTGGGATATGATTGATCTATTTTAATGCTTGTGGACTCATACACTTCTAAGAAGGCTGAACCCATTTCAGGCTGACACTTGAAAATCAAGATAAAGCATTAGAGTAGATTATTAAATCCCAGAATGAAATGAGATGAGGTAGACAAGAAGTTGGCTGCTACTCTGCTCTGTAAAGTTCCACAAAGGGGACAATGTGAAGACTGAAGAGTGAAATTCTGGGGTGATTTATTAGCTTGCAGATTTCTGTCAGTCCAGAATTCTTTGAAAGGTGTCACACCATCAGTGTGCCTTCATTAATGAGAGAGCCCATCAACTCCTCCAGCCAGAAGGAATGCCCTGCCAAATTACCTCGCACAGATCCTGCAGTGGGCTTTCTGGTAACGTGCCAGAGATTAATTTTTCTTGCTGAATAGTAATTTCCTTTCAGTATTTCTCAACACCATGTAAAATACTGTTATTAAAACTACTTCTTAAAGGCTTATAGAGCATTTTAAGAAGTTTTGTTTGAACACAAGAATTCTATTAGGACTCAGAAGCAAAAGAGGGCTAAACCTAAGATATCCAAGATCTCAGGAAACTGTAACTTCATCAAGAATGGATTTCACTGAAATTAGTGGACTGACAGATAAAATTCTGGAGGGAGACTGACATCTCATAATAGCCACAGAAGTGGTTTCTTTCTCTGTTTCTCTTGCTTCTGTTGACATCTGTGGATATCTGCATTTTGGTCTCAGTGGGAACAGACAAAATTAGTGACCATTTGTAAGATGTGTGAATGTGTAGTTATGGCAGTGTTGTGGACAATATTTCCCAGCTTACATATTCATTTTTAAGTGAGGTCTGTACTGACTGCCCACCTGTAGCAGAAGAGTACATTTCCCTGGTGCCCAGAAGGTCTGTTCCTGTTAATTGTCTAAGCAGCTGAATTAATTCAGTGTCTGTGGGCGAGGAACATTTTACTGCCTTACTGGAACAGGGAACCAGAGCATGTCTGGCAAGGAAGAAGAACTCTGCAGCTTTTGTGAAAACACAAGGCCATGAGTAGGAACAGGTTCTTCCCTGTGGGATCAAACCCTGTTGTGCTGGACTGTGGGGCTGTATCAGGGACCACCTGGAATCCAGCTGACCTTCTGCATTAGGCCATGCTGTTTACTTGTTGAGAGCAATGTAGCTCTTGTGGTTCTTTTCTATGGTAAATTATTTGGCCAGAAAACAAAAACCAAACCAAAACAAAAATGGAAAAAAAAAAAAGATAGAGTGGTGGGATACAGAGAATAACCTTGGCTTTTGGTCCCAAACTGGAGACCAGTGTTCCAGGTGCAGTACCACAAAGCATATGCTATTCTTCCTGCAATAGGGATCTTCTACTTAATACTTTACTTCTTGGTAGAATTTTCTTTAGTGATGACTGTTTGTTGTAAATATAAAAAGGCAAAATAAAATTATGCAACATTTAGGAATTGTACCTCAGCCAAAGTGGCTTACATTCATTTGAAACATCATCTGTCTCAGTAATTAGAATACTTACAGTTAACAGGGACCTGGCCCAAACTATTTGGTTTTGGACTGTGTTCTGTTTAAGCATCTGCCCTTGAGTTAATTTTTTTAAATTTCTCAGTATGTTCTAGCTGTGGTCTGCATATTTAATTCCTCTTGGATATTTTGATACCATTATGGATGCATGATGTTCTCACACAAAAAAAATCTTGATATTTTCTGTGTGGATAGAATATAGAACTATAGTATTTTCCATTACGTGAAAATCATTCTCATTTTTTTAATGAAAAATCTGTATTTCTAAAAAAAAATTAAAACCTTTAGGATGTGGGTGAAAGAGTCCCATTTTCACCTTAGTGACTTTCTAAGGTAAAAAGTGTGCATTAGAAAAGTGGGAAATTCTGTGAAAGTAGGAGCAATAAATATTGTGCTAGAGTAGTAGGAAATTATATTAATTTTGTTATTTTAAAGTATCTAGTTCAGTTACAGTATTTTAAAGGCACTAATTTGATATATTTACCTAACATTATTTTGTGAATTATTTTACTGATACCTCCATTTGTATTCTTACTGAAGAAGAGATGCAGAAATTCTAGTTTAGAATATTAAAATATTTAAGAACATTGAGATAGCTGTCACTTGAGGAACTTTTCTGGATGTCAGTCTCTCAAAATATGGAAGTATTATGTACTTTCCATAAAGTATGGAAAGTATTATGTACTTTCCATAAAATAATATGGAAATATTTACAGAATTTTAATTCCAGAAGTTGAAAAAAGTTAAAAATTTTAATATTAATTAATAAATAGAGGGAAAATTTCCAGTAGTTTTTGGTTTAATTTTGGATTTCCTGTCATTCTTCATGGGTAAGAAGAAAAAGAGAAGAATCTTCAGAGAACAGAGCATTGGCGATGTCAGTTGAGGAACTCTGAGAGAAAATTGACGTAAGACACTTGATCTTGTACCATATATAACTGTAATATCACTAGGTGTGTGCCTGTATCTACATCTGTGTATATATATTTGCCATACAAAAGAGGATCTTTTTTTTTCCCCAAGAGAGTTACAATCTCATATAGAGATTAAGAAAAGTAAGAATTTTGTATGTGTGACTTTTCAATCAAATATCTCAAACTTCTGTGTAAAAATGAGAGCTACCATTCCAGTTAGAGCTGGAGAAAGTAAGGTCTGGGGTGTAAATACCACACTGCAGTTCACAGGTTTGGTCTGGGCACAGAGAGGGGGTAAAAACTCTGCTTCTCTTATTTCCACTGTACTGTCAGCTCTGACAAATGCCATTTCGTGTTTTCCTGTTACTAGGTCACTGCTAATGACACCTGAAATGTAGATGTGAAGTGAAAGTGTGAAAAATGCTTAATAGCTGTTTTGTCAGGGAAAAGTTATACATAAAACCACTTTGTACTTTTTATTGGAACAATTCAGCTATTAAAGCATATTTAACAATTCCAATTTTTTGATGCGTGGTATGCCGTAATTACCATCAATTTTTATTATTTTTGGCAAATGATCATTGCTGTGCTCAGAGGACTTCACCTAGACAGATTTTTCCATTTAATGCAGCACAAAAGCAGTTTTTTAGCTCCTCTAGCAGTGCTTATGTTCAATCCACCATATTAAGCAGCGACCTATTAACTGGATGGTTCAAAGACTTAGCAATACATGTGTTTGGATTTAGATTGGCTTCCGCTGTCCTAGAAGTTAAGCTCAGTCATTTAGAGCTCCTAGAAATAATCCTGGAACAGTGAATTTAATTGACCACTGGGTAGTAAAAAAATAGTATGTAGAAAATCTTATAATTGAGTACCCTTAAACCCAGTGGAGTTACTGCCCCATACTAAGGAATCCTTAGCCATATAACATCTTAGATCCAGTCATCAAGCTTTTGCTTGCTAGTTCATATCCTTCTGAAAGAACTTGAGTGACTGTTGTGAAATACTTAGCATTTTCCTAAACCATCATCTTGTGCACAAAAAAATTAATATGTTTTAATTTTATCAGTATCGTGTTTGACCACTACGTTGCTTTTGCCTTCCTTACGTAGTAATGACAGCAGAGAAAGACATTTCAGAGTAAATGACTTGGCTACTTAAAAATGTTATAGTTCTTTCTGATCTTGGTGCTCTGTACCCAGTGGTGTAGTGAACAACGTGCTGTGTTAGGCACAGCTCGGGAGTGGAAACAGAAATATATCAGCAAAAATTCATCCGGCTTTCCTTGCCCTTGGGTGGCACTGGGGACTCCCGTGGCTCTTATGTCAGTAATGGGTCTTCATAAGTGGATCTGGTCTTCAGATTCCCAAAGGATGGTTTTGTCCCCCGTGCCTGCTTATCCAGATAATGTCTGAGACTTTCAGGAGCTTTGTCATTGTCTGGCTTGTGGCTAAAGGATGCGCTCTTGGCTGGGCTCCAAGATAATCCATTCAGTTGCTTGATGTCGTGTAGCCTGGGGATGAGGAGAAGGTGACTCCACCAAATAATGAAGACTCTATTCTTATTGGCTGGATGGCAATTCTGTACAATAATAAAATAAAGTAATTAATGTATCTTAATTATAGTCCTCTTTAAAAATCCATTGCCTTAGCATATTTTTCCAATAATGTGCAACTAAAAGAACAAACCCAGAAAATATACAGATGCAACTTTGTTAATAATTCATACACACATTTTAAGTGCTGTTTGGATAAGGTACAAAAACAGAGGAAGTACTGAGCACTTTTTTCTTCTTTTCAATGACTTGGTTATATTTTTTTCAAAGATTCTTTTTCACAATGTATTGCTTTGGGGATCATGAAGACCACCATTACCTATCTGCAGATTACACTGGAAAATGCTGATTTCTTTTAATTGCAACGAACTTGTCATCAGTAAAAGTAGCAAAGATTTTGAAAGGTATGAGCAGATATCTTCCCTAAGTTTGTGATAGCCATGTATCTTTCTGTCCGGAAGAGATTTTAAGAAGCCTTAGTATTTGGCATTTCATTTAATTCCATAGATCAGAAAGCAGGTAATTGTAGACTTCCATTCTTTTTCTTCCAAAATTGAGGGGAAAAACAGTAAATGATTTAAAAGCAATTAGCTGCATGCATATTGTCCTGGCAAACCATTCTATCCCTTTGCTATGTAAATTTTGAGGCAAGCGTGATTTATCTGTCTCGTTGATATGAAACGGGGGAAAACCAAGGCTGCCCTTCTAAACTGATGTAGGTTGCTTTCCATTCTAATTTTATTGCTATAGAAAAATAAGACAATTACAAAATCAGTTTTAGTCAATAACAGAGTAATAGCATCCTAAAATGATATTATTATTTATTCATGCTTAGTTAAATATAACTGTAACATGAAATAAATTATTACCTGGTTTGGATATAATTTCGTCATAAGGGCTTTGAAGGTCATTTGGACTACACAACTAATTAATGTTTTATTTCCAGCCTTCCTTAATTATTCTTGCCAGATGGTCCTTTATTTGTGTTATTGCTTGGAGTTTCCAGCTGAGGTTGTTTGATTGTTGAAGAAAAATATGTGATGGCACCATAAGATAACTGTAATTGAATTGTTAGGTATGTTAGAACATTCAAGCCTTCTGTCCCTGCTTTAGCCACATCTGGGAAATAAGTTTGTTAACAAAGTGCTTTGGCACCTCATTGAATACTTGATGTGATATATGGAAATGTTTAGAGCAAGCTCAATTAGCATAAAAGCCTGGAGAAACAGAACTCTGGTAGCTTCTCATTCATTTATGAATTACAAAATCTTCTGGGGAAAATGCACAAATGGGTAAATTACCAGGTGGTTGGTTTTGTTTAGGCTTTTGTTTGGTGGTGTTTAGCATCTGACTTCCTTTTCTCACATCTAGACAATATTTCTTTTGTGTTTATAACAAAAAAGTAAATAACAAAAGACAAAATTATGTTATGAAAGCATAGTTATAGTCATAGTGTTTGGCTCTTAGGTTGACTTTGGTAAATAACATCTCAGAAGTGCTTGTTTCTAAGAGGGTTAGGTACAACACTGGCAGATGCCAGATTTGGGACCAGGAATGTACATACAGTATTTACAGTAATCTGTTTTGTTTTAATCAGTCATCAATATCGTTTGCATTGTGCTAGTAAATAGGTAGTACACTTGTTCTTTGAAAGTCCCGTGGTGCCAGGTTCTATATAGCAATAAATAAAAACATGCATGCTCTAAACAAGCAGAGGAAACAAGACGAAAAATGGTGCATGATAGTACACAAATGCACAATTTTGTTCCAAATAGTTGTTTAATCTCTTCTCTCCTTTCAAGGCATTGTTTTCACCATTTTTCTGTAATCATTGCAAGGAGCAGTTTTGGGAAATGGAGATGAGTTTACAGAAGATATTGAATGTTTTACAGATATGTGTGTCAGGGGTAGCTGGGAAGAAAGAACTGAGGTATTTATGTGGGAAATTGATTAATGGATAAATAAGAAAGGTATTGATACAAAGGTTCAAGATCAGAAGGAAAAATTGGCTCATCTGGAAAGTGAAAAATGAGATGTATCTTTGTTTCATTCATACCTGTGTCCTTCAAGACACTTGGGTAAAATGTTCTGTTAAAAAAAAAAAAGGTAAATCAATTACAAATCAGAAATTGCAAGAAAAAGCTTACCAAAGCAATGGATAAGAGTGTTGAATAAGAATAGGTTAGAGATGACTTTCCTTTGTTGTTTTCTTTTCTTTTGTATTAACTAGCATATCAGAAAACCCTCTGGAAGAAAACTATCATTCTGGTTGTGGAAATTAGCTCCCAGTGTTGAAAATAAGGATGTGCTATAGCAAGTTTCACCAATCTAGCACAGCATTTAGAAATATTGGTAAATTTTTGTGCTGCCTCTTGCTGCTGGAGTATGTGTTTAGCAGCACGGTGTATCTCTTAGCAAATCCTCCCTCATTTGAGGAGTAGTTCAGCTGAGCAGCAGAGAAATCCTGTGCCCCTCAGCCAGTATCAGAGATGTGTGTTCTTGGCTTCTGAGTGCTCTGAACGTAAAGCTCTCCTCGGCTGTTGGGGGAGATGGGAAGCAGCTGCCGCCTTTCAGAGCACACATGCAGGGCTTTCAGAGCGCGCTGCGTCTGCCACGGAGCGGGATGGAGCCCGACAATGGAGCCCGCACCACAATGCAGATGCATCGAATTGAGGCTCTGCCCACTGGTGTCTGCTACTTCCTCTGCAATTCAGGCGTTTTGTGCTTTAACTCGTTCGGTTGTTAAAGTGTTATAAATATGCATTTTCTGAATTGCTGCTCTGAAAAATGGGACCCTGGAGCTGGTGGTAACATCTCTGCGGCAGCGGTGGAGCGAGTGGGCACTTCTGTCAGCTGCGGGAGATCTGCCCATTCATATTTAAATCCAGTCCTTGTGCCAGAACTGAACAGCAAACTGTTCACAAGCTCATCTTCTCCAGTGCTAAGCATGCACGTCTCTGAGCCACCAACAAAAGAGACACGTGAATTTCTGTAACGACCGGTTAAACTCACCAGAAACTGCTTTTAGCCACTGGTTACCCAAATAAACAGAATAGGTAAAAGAAGGAAGAGTACCCGGGGGGGTTTCACCTTAGTAATTTTAAAACTGTTTTCAGTTTTAGCCGCCTTCTTTTTGTCAGTTCACCATTTCTCTGCTTTCCACTTCACTCTCTTACTATACCAACCAAATTACCCAAACAATATTGCATGGTATTTTTAAATAAAACTTTTAGGACTGTATATGAACTTTCACTCCCTTTCCCTCTTTTTATCTGGTGTTGCAAAATAATAAATTGCGGCCGATGCCCCCAAGTTCCATAAGCTGCCTTGTCATCCGTGTTCTGAGCTCTGCAGCTTTACAGACAGTCTTTTCCAAAGTCTCCCCAGAGGTTCTGCATTTTGCTGTTTCCACTCAGTACAGCAGGAAGGAGGGTGGCCAGCTGGGAAGAGACACAAACCATAACAGAAGCGAGCTGACCTCTGACTCCAGGATCTGTGTGAATGGGAGGTTGGTCCCGGATGGTCTCTTACCACAGCAGGATATCCCAGTGTGAAATGCCAGCATGAAATTACTAATTATCCTGCTGTTTAACTTCAGGATATGCTGCTGACTGTGTGTTTTCATAGTGTCACCATAGTACTACAGAGATATTTGCAGGAAGAGGTATTATCTTGCCATTGTGACATTAAATTGCATCAGACCAATTCAGCACTCTTTTGTAACACTTATTTTAATACCTCTGCCTTTTATAGGGGTTTATAAAAATGCTGTGCAGAAAAAAAAAAAGTCACCAAGCAATAGATTAAGTGGGTTTTTTAACCTTATTGTGTAAACCTCGAAATTCTTTGTCGTTACATATGGTTTTTCATGGTGTAGAAGATCAATATTAGTGTTTCTTCATGCCCACAATGCAAGATGTATTACTCAAGGTGCATGACATACTACCTCACCAAAGTACCCACTGAGATTTGTAGGTGGTGTTGGGTTACAACTGTTTTTTTCCTGGAGGCTAAAATTGCCTAAATCTTGGCTCTCACTGTTCTGTTTTTTCCCTCATTATATATTTAAGAGGGTCAAATCATTCATCATTCTCAATTACTGGGATATAATTCACTGCATGCAATGTGAGCTACAGACCAGATGCCTGGAAATTCCTGCACTGACCAATAATCTCAGGTCCCAGTACACATTCTGTTTTTAATACAACAGTAACATGTTTGTTTCCTATTGAATTATTTGCAGAAGATGCATCCCTGATCAAAGCTTCATCAGGCAGGTGGTTATCAGAATGGGACACAATCAGGGAGACTCAGAGCAATATAAACATTGGGAGCTCTGTTCCTTTTAACAGCCCATAAAATGCCAATAACATTTAAAAGGAATAACTTGATTTTATTAAAGGGCAGGATCTGTCATGGGAACTTGAGGCTGCAAGTTTAAATGAATGTCTTATAGTGGACTGGAAGTCCTGTCCTCTACTACTACAGGTACTAGGGTAAAAGGTGCTTTCATTTTACAGGCATTTCAGTTTGTCCATGTTCTCCTCTGTTCTTGTTGCATAAAATAATATATTCTTCATGGGTTCATGCAGTAAATTCATTAGAGCTAAGGTACAGACATCTCACAAAATTCAAAACAATCTCTGTGTGAACAACCTGTTGTAGTTTGGAATTTTTTTATTTGCTGTACCTTCATGTATTTTGTGCCAATTCTTGATTCGTGGCAACAAATACAAGGTACTAAAGGAGTTTAAAGGCTGGGAGTTTCTTCAGGCAATGAAGTCTCAATATCTGGGATTCTCAAGTGGTCACTATTCACAGCAATTTTGTTTTTTAAGTATGAATCTGTAGCATCAACTGGTCTGACAGAGCATTTAAACAGAGTAGTTTTTGAAGAGGTGAGGGAAGGTGTTCTGTTGGGTAAGGCCCCACCTTGAGCACTGTGTTCAGTTTTGGGCCCCACATTTCTAAAAATACATTGAGGTGCTGGATTGTGTCCAGAGAAGGGCAGTGGAGCGGGGTAAGGGTCTGGAACTCAAATCTGTGGAGCAGCTGAGGGAGCTGGGGGTGTTTAGCCTGGAGAACAGGATGCTCGAGGGGAACCTCACTGCTCTCTGCAACTCCCAGACAGGAGGGTGGAGTGAGATGGTGTTGGTCTCCTCTGCCATGTCTCGAGCAAATGGCCTTAAGTTGCAGGAGGGAAGGTTCAGATTAGATATTATGAAATTTTTTCTCACTGAATGAAAAGTCAGTCCCTGAGATAAGTTGCCCAGGGTAATGGTAGAGTCACTGTCTCTGGAAGTGTTCAAGAGATGTCTGGATGTGGCACTTGGGGGTGTGTAATTATGGTAGTGCTGGGTTCATATTTGGGTGAAATGATCTTGAAGATCTCGTCCAACCTTGATGATTCTGTGATAAGATTGTGATGGGGTGGGAATCAATACTGCTCATTCAGCTCAGCACAGCAGTGACCTTGTTAGCCCAGTTTTCTGGAAAAGTAGTGTCAGAGATGTACTTTAAGGATTAATGGGAAGGTTTCAGTGGGTGAAGTTTTTTGGGTAGGCTAAGGGATAAGGTAGGGGAAGGTGCAAATGGTCTTCTAAATTCAGAGAGAAGCATTAATGATTCAGTACCCATAATGATAACATATGAAGAGTGCTAGATAGGAGAGAAGAAATTTCTAGGGGTTTTGAAATTGAAGGCAAGTAAAAGGTATTTGAAATGGTAGGGAAACCGAGGAACAAGGTGTTAAGTAAAAGATGATATGACAAGATAATGATCTCTCTAGAAATGCCTTGAATAGATGGAAGTGGGCCAGGATTGCATTTGTTAAGGCAGGTGAGACAGCTGCAGTGGTCGAGTTAAAAGCTGTTGACCACATTAGTGAGAAACAGAATTGTGAGAGTTATTAAATATGCTCACACAGTTCTGTGGTTGTGTTTGAATCTGTGTTGTTGGTATTTGCAAAGCTAGAACTCAGCTGAACTAATCGTCCTTTTTAATTACTGTTCTGTGAAATACTGAAATTGTCAATTTTGTTGTTGTTCATTGACACACCTAGAAACTGAGAAGAAATTTACTTGGGTCAGCCCAAGTGATTTTTCTTTTTCTTGGATTCTCACTTTTATAAGCTCTCAGGGGAAATTAAATACCAAGTTTAACATGACATGTATTTTTAATAAAAGCAAAGAAAACTTGAAAATGAAAAATTAGAATCTTACACTTCAGTGCAATTCACTGTCTAGAAGAGGATTTTTTACTAAGTCATGTGCCTTTTTTAATTTTTAAGACTGATGCATGAGTAAGATAGATAGAAAACCACAATTAGAATTATTCCTCTGTCTTATCTGGAGCGGCATGCCCTGATTACTAAGTTTGTACTTTCTGGAGCATCACACCCTCTGAGCCTGTCTTGTTAATGGTTCTCACTGGGGGTAAATATTATTTGGATCAAATAGCAGCAAGTGATGACCACTGCCCTTAGCAGCAGGCAGTCATATGAAGTTCCTTTTTTTTTTTTTTTTGGTGCCAAAGAATAATTTAATTATAGATATTAATTGGAATGGCTTAAAGAGGAGAGAGAGTGAAATCTCAAACTAGCCCAAATATATTAAAAAAAAAAAAAATCAAAAAGTAAATGGGAAAATTATGGAGTGATTGTACTAGCAATTGGTGATGGCTGAGAGGCTCCTCTAGAAGTTCACATAGAACAGGAGCTGGATTCAGGTGTTTTGACTTGCCCTGTAGAGAAATTTGCCTTTTTACGTAAAATTAAAAGGAAATACATATGTTTTTTGAAGAAGATTCTATGGCCAAGTTCATGAGCATGAAGGAACCTGATGTAGTTAGTTTTCATATATGAGGATAATTTAATTAAACAGAAATGGAAGAACTTGAGTTACTTTTGAACATGACAGTATGTCATGTGACATCTTGGCTCAATGTCTAGTTTCCAGTTGTCCCATAAAGATGATTATTTGCAGACAGCCCTGGTTGCCTCTGGAGGTATACTTGTAAAAATAATTTCCTTTAAAAGAGAATAGTATAAGTTTTCCACTTAAACCAAAATGAGAAATGATACAATTATATTTGCAATGAATAATAAGAGTTTTGCTTCTCAATTTGGAAATGAATTACGTGCATTTCAATGTTACCTGTATTTGTTTTAAGACTTATGAGGAAATTGATGATGATGACTATAATAATGAATAACCACTTTATATAAACACACATAAAATTTCTTTAAGTATTGTAATTAAACATTTAAAAGTGCGCACTTTCTGTTCAATCTTTTGCATACCACATGGATAGAGTAATTAATGAATAAGGAAGTTGATAATTGAATCATTTGCTCCTTATCTGAAGCTTTATAAGTTGCAGCCTTAGGTACTAGATACCCCAAGCATTCTCTTCCTCAAGCAATGATGTTTATACCATTGTGTTGTGAGCCAGCCTTATCATGAATTTTCTGAGATCTGGAAAGACTGAGGTGCTTAAAATTGTTCAGCTACTCCCCTTCTAGAGGAGGGAGGTATCTCCTGCTGCGCCAGTGATCAGATTAAACTTTCCATCTTCTTTAACAAGTAGAGAGGTACTGTGGATATGGAAGAAGTACATATGAAATGTGTTCTCTTCAGGAAACTGTCAAGGAAATCTGGAGGAGGCAGCAGCTACATTGCAGGAGAGGATCATAGTCTTGGAAAATTGCAGAAATATGTATTGATGCCAAAGTGTAGTGAATATTAAGCTGATTGTGATTCAATAGCTAAGATGGGGGGATGCACAAAGCAAGATCTGTATTGACAAATAAGACCTCTAGCCTGCTTGAAGTAGTTTTCCACTCTGCTTGATTTGAGCCATGTTTCATGAGACTGCTATGTTAACTTCTGAGCTCTGCAATTCAAAGTGCAATCTGGTTTTAGGGAATCCAGAGAACAATAGTACATGAAGTATCTTCCATGGTGTTTTTTGTAATCCATGACTGTATATCAGATGTCCTTAGAAAAACAGGGTCATGAATCCAGATCTTGCTGTTCTGAAGCAGTGACCTATCCAGGAGACATAACCATAATGTTTGTTCTTTGTATTATCTAGCCATGGTCCAGACTGGGTTACACTGTTTTCTTTAAATGAACATGCTTAGTTTCTCTTTGAGATTTTAAGGGTAATTTTGAAAGGATTTTCTTTCCTCCCCCCTTGAGGGTCTATTGGAACCTATCATATACAAAATATGATGTCACCAGGAAAGAGAGCATACAGTGTAGACTCTGCTTTCATCAGTGTGCTGATGACCTGGGGCTCTGGGATTTATTTTCATTAAACTTTATCAGTGAAAAGTCTCCTTTGTCTCTGCCTTCCCAGAGTGTCTGTGAAATTGGATTTGGATGACAATGAGCTGGTTAGTGCTCTGTCTAGGAAAGGCAGGCATTGCTTGTTTGGGAACTTGAGATCCATCCTTATCTGTAAGGATCTTCATGAAAGATTCAGTTTGTTCTCTGATTAGAGATCTAATAGGCTTGGTGGACAGGAATGGAGTTTTGACATGCTTTTGGGTAGTTATCCAAAGCAGTAGTTATCCTTTTACACTGGAATTTGTACTTTGCCACACCAATAAAAATTTGCATAACTGCTCTTGATTACTGTGGGGACCTTACTTCTTGTTTTCCCTGAGGCCAGAGGGATCACTCAGTTATTGCTGCACAGGCAGAGTGCAGCCATGGGGCTGTCACACAGGTTAAGGTGGTGTTTGACACTGAGTCTTCTTGCAGCCTCTGGGCTTTTCAGGTTTTTTTGAGTTTTTTGGGGGGTTTTTTTTTTGTTTTTTTTTTTTGTAGAAGTACAGGGTCTGCAGTAGATCCTCAAGTCTTACATGATTTTGGTTCTGTTATCTACACAGATCTTTTTGTAGCCTATTGTTCCTCCTGGCTCTACTTTAAATATCTTTGTTGTGGCAAGGGAATGTTCTGAGTGGAAGAATGATGATCATCTAAGACATAAATCATAATCTGTCTGTCCTCTTTTTAAGACAAGACTGCTCTTTCCCATTAACTCCTACATAAAAGGCTGCTTTTTCTTTAATATATTGGGTGTGTTTCCCTCAGGAAAACAGTTTGTAGTAGACCTGGTTGTTGTAGGTTTTGTTTACTAAACAGTCTTTGTCTCATATTTTACTACAACAATATTTAATAAAGTTTTAAGATACATTTTACTTGCTTTGCTCTGTCAGCAGAATAGCTGGGAGGCATCCAGATTTACATCCTGTGATTCTAACCTCACAGAAAGTAAAAAGCATCCAAAATTATATAGGTAATCTGTGCTATGATTTTTAGTGATGTTCTGAAGTGACATGAAATCAACATTTCCTAACTGGACATCACAACCTTTTTTTTCCTCTAGAACCAGTTCTATTTCAATGAGCAGAATATCTCCAAATAGACACTTCAGTTGTAACAGCACCAGGCCCAAATCTGCTCACACTGTAAAATGAGATGAGAAATTTGGCCTTACCTAAATCAGCCATGAGAACACATTACTGGGTCATATTATACTATTTTTTTTTCTTCCATGTAGTGTCTTGGGCTTCCCTTTCTATAATCCAGTTGTGCTGCAGGTGGCTGTTACTCCTATTAAGAATAGACTTTTCTTTAGATTTTTTTTATTTTATTTTACTTTTAAAGTACAGGTCTCAGCTCAAGATGAAGGTATTATCAAGCACAGAAGAATAAGTTTCAGGCTTTGCAGTGCATATAATTTAAACTTGCGTGGACTTAAAGACTTCAATACAAGTTCTTTACTGCACTGAGGATGTGCTCTGCAGCATGGAAAGGAGTTACTGTGAGCATAAGTTTGCATTCCCAGCTCCTGCAGACCTGTGGTTGATTCATGCACATATGGAGCAAATAGCAAGAAGATAATAGATGAACCACTGATTTTAGCAGCTACCACCCAATTCCTACCTGCTTTTGACAATATTTAGATATTTGAAGAAATATTGGAAGTACAAGTATACTGTGTTTTATTGTAAGGTTGTAGAATCTTCAGCTACAGGAATTTATCAGAAAAGGAGGAGATCTGTTTTGTTCCAGTCCATGTATTTTGGAAGGGATAGGCATGCTCAGGAATGTATACAAAATAGAGATCGATCTGTAGACAAATAATTGTCTTCTTTTACTACAATGAAAGAGACAGCTTTAAGATAGACAGAAATAAGGGCAAGAAGATGTGTGAATGAACTATCATCCTGTAATTTAATTTAGTGTAGTCAAATATTAACTGTTGAATGAAAACTGACACAGCATAGATTTATCAGGTAAGGCTGCAAAGTACATTGCAGATTATGTCTTTGAAGCTAATGGAATTTTCTTCATGTATACCTTTGTATTAAAATACTTAATTTTAAATAACCTGCATTTCTGTGCTGGTCTTGCTGTTCCGCCACCTGGTTTGCAAGATATCAACATTTTTAATAGTCAACAATTGGTTTTATCAAAGTAAATATATACAAAGAATTTACTTTTTAAAATTACTAAACTTTATTTTCAAATAAACATGAAGGATTTGAATGTTTAATTTAATACTTGGTTTTGTCATTAATTTGTAAACATTTAACAATACTATTTGATAAAAAACACCTCATAGCACCTAATTTCACTACAACACATCACTGTTTGTGCTACTGCTTGGTGGTCTGGCATTCTGTGAGGTAATACACTCGTAGAAATAAGTTTGCACTTGTGTTCATGTTAATTACAATTATTTTCTTTCCTGTTTGATTCCTAGAATTTTTAGTTTTGATTGCAGTTAGCTCAAGGCCAGCCCTGTGGTACCTTAAAAATCAGGCATCACAAATAATGTACCAACCTCTACATGATCCTAATTTTCTGAAGTTAGGCATCAAAACTCCTCATGCAGCTAATCTGAGAGATGAACGTGTGCCCCCATAACGAGTAGATGAGTGGGGAGTAAGGTTTAACTGTGATTAGAGATAGCCAAAAGGAAGTGCTGTGCAGAGTTTAATCCTATTACTGCCTCACCTGTTTACCAGATAATTTTATAAGAAAGTGCAAGCTGCAGTGGAAGTATTTTTTAGACTATATAAATAATTTGTTTAATAAACAGGATCACTATAATCTAAAATAATTCCTCTCTTGGCATAGCAATCATTAATTACAGACATCTTTGTGATTTTACACAAATATCAGGAATAGTTTAAAATTAGTCCTTAAAATATCTGATCTGAAAAGTTTATGTCATTAAAATTACTTCCATTTAAACCATGCCTTTGAGAAATCCCTCTACAAGGTTTCTAGCTTAATTAAATAGCTGAGAAAATATCTGGCTGTTTACTTTGGAAGGTGGAATGTACATTTTTATTTAATCCCTCTGTAACTAGGAAAAGAAATTATCCAGACAAGATAAGTTTCTGGAATATTTGAAAGCACAGTACCTACTGACACAAAGTGTGCTGACAGGGAAGTTTCTGTCAGTTTTCACTGCCTGATTTTAAACAAAATCCTGCAGTTATTGTTTTGCCCTTCAGTGAGGGACTTTTTGGTAGGGCAGT
Source organism: Promerops cafer (assembly GCA_013398275.1). NCBI lineage: Eukaryota > Metazoa > Chordata > Aves > Passeriformes > Nectariniidae > Promerops > Promerops cafer. The sequence continues at coordinate 732,654 of VZSE01010919.1, forward strand.
GAAGCTAAGAGCCTAGTATTATACATTTATCTGTGGAAATGAAATTTAACACACACATTTGCCTAATACATAACACGGCATAAAAAGAGGAAAAAATGCAGACAGATGTTTTTCTTCTCTGTTATGTTTAGCCATGCACATGCTTAGTGGTAGTGAGGCTTGCTGGTTTAAATGGTTTATTCTGTGTATGCGGAAGTCTGGGGACTGGTCAGGGGCACAACACTCAAGCAAAGAGAGGAAATTTTGAGAAGAGTAACAATTCCCATATATGTACATTTGTTATGTTTTCATAGTCTCTACAGCTATTCTACTGTAAGAAAAAACAGAAAGTTTCTTCTGAACTGTCCTCAGGCACAATGTATGTTAAATATACTTTTCTAGCTACAGTGTACTTTGATGCTTTCATGACTCAGTTCTGGTAACTCTGCCAACCTATTGTCCATTTACCACCAGTGATGCCTGATCCTGTGATATTTACCTGTTTTCTGTGATTTATACCTATACTGGGAGCTCTTTCAGGCAGGACTTGTCTTTTACTTCTATGTCTGTAAGACACCTGGTGCTGAGGAAATGAAATTGGGCCTTTTGAGTGGTACTTAAAAGTGCTGCCATTGCAGTGCTGTGCCTCACTAGGGATGTTTTAGTTTGTGGACATTTGATATTCAGAATTGCACTTCAACTGGTGTTTCCATTATTTTCACTCATAAAAGCCTGGGTTGCTAATCAGACAGACATAATTTTGTAATAATTGCCCTTAAAATGAGGTCTGCTTCATTTTTCTTTAAATTTTTTTAATGATTGAAATTTTGTTCTTGACTATGAAATGTGAGTGCCTTTTCCTGTTTTAGTTGAAAAGAAGGTGGGACAAACTACTTGAAATAAGTTGTCTGTCCTTGCAAAGATGTTTGACAGCTGTATATAACCAGATACAGATTTGTGTAGCGAGTGCAACAGTCAGGTGTTCTGCAGGAGTGCTGAAAGAAGGGGCTATTTCAGCCTTTCTTTTCAGCACTGCTCACATTCAGCAGTGTTGTTGGCAGGTATGACATCTTTATAATTCCATGAACTCAATGTCTTGAGAGTGGGAGTTAAGCCCTAGGACACAGAACTCATTTGTTTTCCCTGTCTTAAATATACCCAGTATTCTGACCAGTGAGCTGATGATCAACTAAGACAGTAAAAGATTTGGGATTTTTGTGTGATCAGTGGGTGCATTTCAAAGGAAAACTTGTGGCCCACCATCTCCTGCTAGCTCATCCAAGTGAGGAATGCTACTGCATGTGATTGTTTGTAACTGAGGCTAACACAGTGCTGCTTTGTTCAGGGTGGGAGCGCACACCCCGTGTCAGTGTGTGAAACAAACCATGCTGATTGTTTGGCAAGACTTAAACATGCACAAATTGTTATATGACTCCAAAATGCATCACAGACATTCAGCCACATAGTATTTTGTCACCTTTAATCATGGTTATCAAGTAAATATAAAACTGTTTCTTGCTTTCAAAATACTTCAGTTTGCTTTGTAAAGAAGGCTGCTGTCCTGCTGGTGGGTGGAAGTGCATCCTGTAGCTGCTTCTGAGCCTGAGGATGGATTTCCTTAAAAGTACTTAATTATAATAAAATGTTAGAAAACTGTCAGGTACATCCAATTGGATGATATTCCAGATGGTAAACAAAGCCAAAACACAAGATAGGAAAGGGAGTTACTATTTGTTGAAAAGACTTTTTTCTTTCACTTTTTATTTCCAGGTGAAAACCTGACTGATAATTCAGAAGCCCATGGAATATTTTCACCAGAGGTAATAGGTTACCTCTGATGATATATCCTTACACTCTTCTTCCCATCTCATAAGTATCTCTTATTTAGCAGAATGGCAAGAATTACTAGTTGACAGTACATTATTTTAGAAGTAGAAATTTTAAACTGTGTCTAGTGTTGGTTTCCATTAGAAGATCTGAAGCAAGTGACAAATGTTGCTTTTGTAGCTGCATTTGACCTGTTGGTATCTTACATTTTAATGCTGGGGTTCTTTTTTAATAATTAGTTTTTTAAATCTTCTGCATAGCTTAGTTGGAAAAGATACCTTTTCTTTTTGTTTATGTAGCTTATGGCTTCATGTTACCATCAGTCTTCAAATAAGATCATATAAATTTTTTTTTAATCTGGAGGTTTATAGGAGTACGAATGTGATTTTAAAAATCTTCATGCTAGGGAAGATATTTTACATTTCATTTAATCTCACTTGTTATATTAAAATACTAGAAAACCCTCATAACTTCTATCAATGTGGAACTGTTCAGAATTTGTACATGGTAATGAAGAGTCATGACATACCTTTGCAGAGATGTTTTGGTTGTTGTTTTTTTTTTTAATAAATTGTATCATCCCTTAGTATCAGAATTTCAGGTAGTAATTCAACAGGTAAATCTAAATAAGTTGAGTTGGCAGGGACCCACAAGCATCATTGAGTCCAGCACTATCACCAAAAATCACCACTTACCTGAGATATATACATGTGTATATATATAAAAATAATGTCTGCAACTTATGATGTTCTGTGTATCGTAAAGTAAATCCTGTGCATAGCTGTGTTTCATTCTTCTGATGGTTTTATTTCAGCCATTGTTCATGAATTCATCAAGACTTCAACGTTTTCCTCAGAGCTGGTTGCTGTAGCACTATATATATAGTCCTAAAGTGTAATTTTAGCTCACTAAATAACTTTCCCTCAGGAAGTATGATCAAAGTGCTTTGTGCCTGTAGTTATTGTCAGTAACCAGGACAGTTGCTACTGGAGTCTTTGGGAAGGGATGATTTATGATGTTTTGCTGGAAGCCACACAGGGTATCTTTGTCTCTTGAGACGTGGGGAACTCCCTCATCGCTTAAGACAATTTCTAAGTCTCATACTTTATTAGCATCTGCATGTATTCACTCTGTATCAGTATCTGGAGTTAAGTATCATGACAAAAGTTCTTTGTGTTTTTCTATTTTCCCCTAATTGTTTTTTCTAATAAACTAACTTCTGGTGTAAAAAATGAACAAGAAGATTCAGAAGTTAATGAGTCTAAAGAAACATCTGTTAGAAGGACTTTCATTACCATACATTTCCAGGGAAATCAGAACATAAGGCAAGACAGCTGATGAAGAGCCTGTTTGGCTTAAGCAAATGAATAATGTGGCCCAGGACAGAGGATCAGCTTTTCAGTCAGATCCTAATAAGCAATGCATTGTTTTTGGCAGTTAACCCCAGATGCTAAGCTGGTGTCAACTGCATTGTTCTGTCCTTTTTCTCCTGCCAGTGTAATATGTTCGTCCTGGCAGGATCCACTTTTCCTGTTATTTTTCAAGGCACCATACCCAGTACATTTCATCCAATGAGCCTAAAAAATACCTGTCCCTTGTCTAGAATCTAAAATGATTTTCAGTCTAAAATTAAATCTGTTAAATCAACTTTATGCCCTGCTGTAAGATGTAGTGAATAGGAAAAGAAAGGGTGGTGTCTTCTGTATTTAAAAAGACATCTCAGGTGTTTTTTGCATAATGTATCTTTTTATTTCTCCCTCTCTCCCTTTATGAAACTATTAAAAAGTTAAAACTGCTTTTTGTACAAGGGTTTATAGATACACAAAATAAGCTTTTATACAACAGGCACTCAGGTGAAAAAAATAAATGCAACAATACTTCTCACACAGTGAAACTTAAAGCACATTTATTAGTCACTCAGGCCCAGATTTACTGTTCTGCAGCCAGTACTTGTATTCTGACGTGACAAACAACATATAATGAAATGAACATATGTAATTATAACAAAGAGACAGGAGTCACTCCTGAAGTTCTCATTGATGCTCATCCTCCCTTACAGCACTGATTGACTTAAACAACTCTTTATTACCACAGAGATGCTAAGTTCATGAAAATTGGTCAAATACTTTTTAAATCACAGACTAGACATGTCATGAGACCTTTGATAGAACCAATACAAACAAGTTTAAAACCTGAGCACTCTGAAGGGAGATTGTGGTGTGGTTTTAAATCAGTCTGGTCATGGGGAGATGGGGAGGAATGGTGTTTGAATAATAATTTTTTCTCCAGAATTTGTAATAAAGGGAAACTTAGAGTGATATCTTGGAAAGTTCATGGGATGTTTTAAAAAACATAAAGCCTGTGTGTATGTAAATTGACTTTATATCTTTCAACTGTAGCTGCTTCTGAAAGGTGGAAAGTTGATGGGAAACGGAGAAAAATGTGCCAAAGAAGGGGATACTAGAAAAATGTCTGTGTAGGGCAGCCCGATGCTATCTGCAATGATGCCTGGGGTTTGGAAAGCAGCAGAATACAGATCCTTTTCTGGATGAGCTAAAAGCTGTCGGTGCTTTCCTGTGCTCCTCACCGCCTGATGCCTCCCCCACGTCTCATGGCTGTCCTGACCTACTCCAGCCTTGGATTCCAACCTTGAACAGCTTCCCCCCATCTTGCTCCTGAGCATAAACATTCATTTACTGCTACACACGTGATGTGTTTCTTTCCTTGTCATTGGAGAGAGTAAAATTGTTCCCATTTGTTTTGAAGTTGGTTTAGCATAACCTGGCTCAGTGCTTATTATTTCTTTATGATCAGCCTGATCCATTTTGCTTCATTTCCAGAATTGAATTTGTTTCTTAATATTAGAGGCATCAGACTCAGTTTCCAGGGCTGTGCAGAGCAATTGAAATGGGAGTTTTCAGGACAATTATTTCTTTATATTTTTCTGCTCTTCTGAATAATAGACTCAGATGATATCACCCAGTGGTGGTGTTAGCACTCTGCATGTTCATTTTCACTTACATATAATTATTAAATCTTAAAGTAATTCTAAAGATGAATCTCAAAACTAGTGTATGCCCAAGCTGAAAAAATGGTTGGTTATTAAAATAATATTTTTGTACTAGATCCAATTCCATCTTCTGTAGTTTTAAAAGTTGCTATTATTTTTTTAAGTCCTGAATTTCTGTTTTCCCTCTTTTGTTCAAAGGATTTCTTAATGGGAATAGTGACAATGTAAGCAATTTACTTCCTCTTACAATTAATCTTGAGGATATATTTTAATGAGTTTAAAGAAATGTTGATATCCATCATGAGGGAGCAGAAACAGACCATTAATGTTTTCATTTAAGAGTGGAGTTATTTTTGAAAATGAATCTGTCCAAATTCCAAATTCTGATGAAATACTTTTAAAATTCAATCTCACGAGTTGCAAGTTTTCTGTAGTTGCATTTTCCTTTCTGCCATAGTTACTCATTTGGGAATCTGGTTATTGGCTTGTAACAGAGTCCAAAATCAGTGTTATATTTAAAATTCAATATTGATGAATAATTGTTTAGTTCTATCAGTACAATAAATACATTTGGGTAATGGCTACCATCACACTTTATTATAACATAACATCTACCTTTTCAATGTTTTCAAGAAATTATATAAACATAGTGTGTCAGTATGTGGAACTTTTGATGATTTATTTTACCTGAGTATGTTCTTAGTAACTTGGAAAATTGCTGATAAAGGGATAGTTAATTGTTTTGAATTCAAAGTTGTCCTTTAAAGGCAGCAAATAAAGATCTTGGGAAGGCAAAGGGAAATGAATCAATATTTCTACTCTTGGAAAAGCACAGAGACAACACCAGATTTCTTTTTTACCAACCCAGAACCTTCAGGGAGACTCTGGATCCAGAAAATGGCAGTTGAGCAGTAATGGTAATTACTACTTCTGTTTTAGTTTGGAGTAAAATTAGTTTTGCAGTTATAGGAAAAAACATTTCTTTTAATGGATGTTAGTAGTTTACAGTCTGTTGTCTGTGTGTGGGGGTTTTGTTTGGCTGCATTTTTTTTATCCTGATAACACCTTTTTTCGTAGTAGATTGGAATTCTCTTATAAATAGATATTATTCTGTTGAGGTTAATAGTTCAGGCATTTATACTTAGAGATTTTCATCCTCTTTATAGCAATGTTCAGTGTGTCTGGTAATGATGTTTTCTGAAGGCTGACTGAGAAGTGTAATAGGAGTTGCATTATATAGCTAAATGCTTTTTACTTTTTTTTTTTTTTTTGAATGCCTGAATGCTTCATTCAGATTATCTTTTTCTCTTCATCAAAAGTTAAAAATTATAATATAAACTCTCTGGACCATAAACCCCTCTTTCCTCTGTTTGCACAACAGCTAATGCAGAGAAGTCCTGGCTCATGGCTTTTAGGCAATAAACTGTGTATAAAAATAATAATACAATTAAATTCAACTTTACAGCAAATAGATGATATGCAGTCAACATCCGTGAGGAGGGGCTTTGTTAACAGACATGTTAGGTGAAATGGAAATTACTTTCATTTTATTAGAACTGTGTTTCTCTTGCCTTCACACTTTGCTTCCCATTTTGCAACTGCTGTTGAGGCAAAGCTAATGAAAAAGAACAAATGATAATATACAGTGGAGATCAGCAGAAATTATAATCATTAGGCTTTGCCAAAGTAAAAAGTACTGACCTATTATTGGAGCCTTAGTCTATTCCTTTTTCTGATGCCTGCCTTTGTATTAGTGCTCCAGTTTTTGAAAAGTAGGATGCTGATTTTTATGCTACTTTTACAAATATTCACTTTTTTTTTTTTTAATTTGCAGATATGTGAGTGAGGAATGTCTCTCTCAGTTGTTAATTGTCCTTTACTGGTCTGAATTCTTTGAATTACTACATTTCACACAAATTACTCTGGGGTCTGTCTAAATAAATACTGATTGTCCCCCAAAATGGATGGTACAAGGGCACACCATCCATGTTACTGTTATTAAAGCTTTTCACATAACACCTTAATGTGAATATAATTTCAGTGTTTCTCCCTTTTCAATTTGTTCTTCAACAACTTGGGGATATCTACAGCTTCTTCGTGGCGGAGTTCACACCCATTCCCGAAGTTAAGGCAGATGCAAATCAGTCTTTTTCTTAGAGTTAGGGTTTGAACCAGTCCCCTGCTTTTGTGTTAACGTGTCCTAAAATAAGGAGGCCTTCAATTTGATTGCATCTCTTTTGCCTACAAATGCTTGATGTAGCACTGTCCCTTGATAAGAACGTGTGCACTGTGCTTAATTCAATGTCAAAAAGCAACGTTGAGAATCAGAAGATTCTTATTTCTTGGTTGCATATAAGAGCTGTCATCTTTTCATCTCTGCAAGCAGTGAATTCTGACATATAAGCCTTTATTTGTCGTTTTGCTGCAGCAGCCTCAGTCTTGCTAGGAACACGTAGGATGCTGTTAGAAGGTGGGATCATCCACTGAGACCTCTCTCCATTAGGAATTTGCTGCTGGTAATACACAGGATGGAAAAACTCAGATTCTGAACCACTGGCTCAGAGATAATCAGCAGGCAGATCAAAAACTTGCAGAATAAATTGGAGAAGAGCAGCAGTATGCTGAGCTGTTATCAAAAGCCACGGACCCTGAGTAAATGTTTCACAGGATAATGTCAGAGGCAAGGATCGTGTCACGTTTAAGAACATGTCCCACTTGGCTTCTCTGTACTGTGAGTGCTGGATTTTAAATGCTTGTAGTTTTTTAAAGCATTCACTATAAAAATTGGTGAGGAGGTTTTTACTCATCCCATGATATTATGTTTGCCTTTTATTGAACATATGCAGGGAAAGTAGGACTAGCTTGTCTTCCCTATTTGCATAGGAATTCTTCTCTGCTTGTGCTAGTTGTAGGTTCATATCTGTGGCAGTAAATTAATACCTGAGATCCTTATTCTTCAGCTAAATTGCTTTTTAGCCCCTTTTTTGGCTTTACACTTCGTTCTACTTTAATGTAGAGACATCTACGTGTACATGTAAAGGTCTTAACTTAGCTTAGCATTCTATTAAAATCCACATCGTTTTTGCCCCACACCTAGGAATAAACTAGATTCAATTTCCTAAAACCTTATTTTCTTTGGAGAAAGAAAAGGCTGTGTGTGTATATCTCTATGCATTGAGGGATATTTACTGCTGTGGTATGGCCTGCATATGGATCCTGGAAAAATCTTGCCATTCTAGAAATCCTCAGTGTTTTTATTTTCTATTTGAGCATTATCCATGAAGAAGAAAATATTATGATTTTTTATAATATATATTTATTTTCTCACAGTAGTTGCAGGAAAAGAATGGGAAATTTTAGCTTTTCAATTTTTGCTTATCAATCCATTCTTATGAAGGTGACTAAATCTCCTTTGTTTTTGTTATTAGTACACCACCAGCACAGTCCAACAGGCAGCTCCCAAGTGGGATCAAACACAGGATGCTGTTTTTTGTCTCTATCCCTAAATTGAGGGAATAGTTGCTGAACCAACCCACCACTGCGTGTACAGCTTGTAAAGGCCTGCAGCTGTGTCAGGGAATCTTTAGGTTGGATATTAGGGGATTTTTTGAATATTAGGAAAAAGCTTCTTCGCCCAGGGTGTGGCTGAGCACTGGAACACCTCCCCAGGGAAGTGGTCACAGCCCCAGGGCTGCCAGAGTTCAAGGACAGTTTGGAGAACAGGCTCGTGGTGGGATTCCTGGGGCTGTCCTGTGCAGGGTCAGGGCTTAGACTCAGTGATCTTTGTTGGTCTCTTCCAACTTGGGATATTCTGTGATTCCATGATTCTACCCCTGCATCTTGGCTGTGAGGGCACTGTCAGGAGGTGGAGGTGTGAAGGAGTGCAGAAAGAGATGTTCCTACTCCATTTCTGAAGGAAAGAGCAAAACCATCCCAAATCTGCCCCTTCTGAGGGAGGAGCCCTCATGGCAGAAGCCCAGGTTCGTGTATTGTCTGCATGGAAGGGAGGGCAGGAGGGACAGCTCGAGGGACAGAGGGAAGGGCTCCTGCCCCTCGAGCTCCCCGTGGCTGCAGGGCTGTACTTGGATTCTTTCCTGCAGTCTGCTCCATCAGGGCTGTTAGCTGAGGTCTTTCTGCCTATGGATTCTGTTACATACAATATTAAATATGTTTTAAATCATCTGCTATAGTGCTGGGCAGCTGAGAAATAACCTTGTAAACATTTCCCATTCATTTTTTATTTGTTATTGCTTTTGTTTTGCAGAAACTTTCTTGTGGTTATAATCTTTCTTCTTGTGTTGGGGTTTTTTTTATTAATTTTTCTATAATTTCTCTTCTTCGTAGCATTCCCCAATGATTGTATTCACAGTAGTATGTTGTAATAAAAATGTGCAATATTGTACAGATCAGTATGTGCAGTTTTCATTGATAATAATGAATTAATAATTCTTCTATTTCTCTAGCTCCCTAGATTTGAAATATTTTAAGTGTGCTCTTTGGATAGATTGTAAATATTTTTTTTAATGTACCATGAAATACTTCCATAACATATAAACATAAATGTTTTCTAGTTTAATATTACAATGGAGATAAAAATAAGCCTCACAGAATTATACAACAGAACTGAATTAAATCCCCAAAGTGAGCATGATCAGACAGAAGGGTGAAATGTCAGACCTGGTGTAACCCACTTCATTATGCCTCATTTTCACAGTGCTCACACAACAGTGGATGATCTTAAACATGGTAATTGAATAATTATGACTCAGGATGTTCTGCCTTAGGGCGTAATTTCTGCTTTTCCTGATGTGGCAAATAATGTACCGTGTCATTTTGCATTAGGAAACACAGCAGCCAAGCTCTGTGCACTGGTACAATTGTCTGCAGCACCAAGCTAAAGCACAGCCCTCCAAAACCACCTCTGTGGAAATGCAGATGTTTAAGGAGACTTTCACATATCCTAAGTCTGGTTGTTGATGTCTGCAAAGTTTTTCATCATATAGCCTTGGGGTTTTTAGCAGAAATAGCAATATGCCCACAAGTAATGCCCCATTGTTTGAGGAGTTTGTGGCAATTTGGTGTGCAGGTTGGTTTGTTAATGTGGCTAAAAATTGGACCTTTTATTAGAAATTGTATGAAACTGTTAAAAAGCATGCTATATTGAGCCACGTGTGTGTGTGTATATATATAGTACTATCACTGGGGACATTTCTCTTAAATAAATTTTCTTTGAGAAATGCAGCTGAAATGGATGGCCCACATTAGGGTGGTAGATAGAGGTTTACTCTTTGAAAAGTAAATATAACTTTTGTCCAGGTGAAGTGGCGTTAGAAGTCCTTTTTGCATATAGTAAACTGCAGGTCCAGCCTCTATTTTTGCTTCATGACACATCACAGCTTGATTCTTCTGCACTGCTGGTGAGTTTGCCAATGGCAGCTGAGGTGATGTGAAATGAGTTTGCTTCTGGACAAGGAGTGCCTCAGGAGAGAAAAATGAAAGAGCTGCTTTGTGCAGCTGAGTCACAACTACCAATCTGCAGTTCGTATGTAAAAGGGCCAAAATATTGTCTGGAAATACAAGATTAGCAAAAAAATCTGAGTAAATTCAGTGAACTGTGTGTCATCTCTCATCATGGTTGTGTCTTGCTTCACACAATTCAGTTTTGTTTATTTTCTGCATAAAAATTCATGTAATTCTTTGATGTACAGTAGGATCAGAAACATTTCTGAATGACTTCAAGCTATGTATAGAACTAGTAAAATCCTTAAATTTATGGCAATGATCCCTACACTAAATGTTTCTCATTATTTGTTACTAAAGCTACATAGCATATTTTTCAAAAATACTACTTTATCTAAACATTAGCTTTGTATGAGAAATGAGATATTTCAGGGAAACTTTCCGATGAGTGGGTGAAAAATGGAATGATTTTAATTATTTTGGTTTGGGCTAGGTGAACATTGATCTCTGAAATGTTCAGAAGGTGCTGCAATTCCAGGTAGCTCTATGTTGTGTATTTTGACACTTTTTTCAGAAGAGGAAACTGGCTTACAGGTCTCTTGGCTTGTCCAGCAGTCTGTGGCCAACATGATTCTTCAGTTCACTTTCTCAGCTGTGAAAGTCTAATATGCATTGGAATTTAATAGAAAACATGAATTTTGGGACACCTATATGTATGCAAGTTATTTGCATTCATTCTGTGTAAGCCTTATTTGGACTTGCTAAAAAAAGTCATGTTTTATATGTTTGAACTAGCTCAGTATCTGAAACAACCCTCTGTGGGAAAGAAAATGCCAATATCCCGCCATCCTTTCCTGCTTGTAGTTGCAGTAAATGCTGGTATAATTATTACATGTGCTAATTAAAGAAATATATTCAATATACATTTTACATTAGATTGAATACAAGGAATTTTTTAATATTTTAGTTACTCCAAATCAAGCTATTTAGATATGCAGTATAGGTAGTGGATGAACATGTAAAGGTAGCATTTTTATTCTATGAGATTTAACTGTGTTTTATCCACTCCTAAATAGTGCAGTGTTCCTTTATGCAAATCCCTCGAACTAGTTAAATATTTTGTTGTGTTAATGCTCAAGAGAGAGGGAATCAAACTGTAGAATAAAATCCACTTGTCTCCATGTTGTCTATGCATGACTGAAGGCAAAAATATGTTCAGCCACAGAACTTTAAATGTATCAGAAAAACAAAGCAGAATTTCTCATTAAATGAAAGCAAGGGGGATTTTTCATTGACAAGGAATGGAATGCCATTCTGGTTTAGCATAACTTGGACCTTGTCAGTGTGAGTGGTGTCAGCTCTTACTCTCAGTGTGGTTCACACTGCCTTTCCTGCCTTCTGAAAACTCTGAAGGACCTGATTAGGGAAGGACCTGATCTCTGCTGTGTATGTAAGTGGTTTAGAATGCAGGGACTTAATAATAATAATTGAGATACTCAGCTGCAGTAAGCCTTGATGCATTGAATATAAATGAAGAAAAGAGGAGTAAGTAGCTCAAGCTGTGTTTCAGCATCTGTGAATTCCAATTACTTTTTTCTCTTTTCTCTGGACTAATTCAGGTACAAACCATTCATTTCTGAGTACTAAACTGCATAACCTGTACTTTTGTAATCAAGCCAGAGTTTTTAAAAATAAAACTGTATTTTTAAATCCGTGCTGGAGCGTGTGTAAACTGATAGTCAGAAATAGTGGGTTTTCAAAAAGGGACCTGTTTTATTTTCAGCATAGGGAGAGATACGACAGACAAGAAGACAATTTAGAGTGTTTATTTTAGAAATTTGGGTTCTGATACCAACTGATATAATAGAGAAAAACATAAATAGTCCCAAATTGTTTTAATTGGTATATTCACTGTGCATCTAAAATGTTGCTGCAGCCTAAGGGAGGATTTTTGGATGTGTCTGGTACCAATTGCAAAGAAAATAATTTGATAAACCACAATTTTCTTATATTTATTGAAGCACCTTTTATTGCATTTATGTTTAAAAAACCATGCTTAAGAATTGTTGACATCTTTTGCCTTTAAAGTTTCAGAAAATTAGGTCAAAATTTCCCTCCATCAAAAACTGAGAAACTCAGAAATGACTTTTGCCTGTAGGACAGGAATGAAAGCACGTTATTTTAAAGGCCAGTGAAATATAACTGCGAGCAAACTTTTACTGTTGAAATCATAAGACTCATTCATCAGAATTCAAATGGAAGGGAATCAAAATGCTGATAAATTAAAAAGCAAGGCAAATATTCAAATCCTCTTTAAAAATTATTCATTTTGTAATAAGGCTGTATTCTTACAGTCAATAATTTGTAGCTGCAAGGGTATCCCTGTATGAAACCAAATTTCTTAGTGCTGTTTGCCTACCTTTTGTGTTTGAGCATGGACAAAGCAGTAAATGTCAAACAGCCACTTAGGAGTTCTTATATAGAGTGGGTTTGTTTATTTGAATCGTGGATGTTGGCAATTGTAACTTCATGCTAAAAATATAAATTGTCAGAAAACAAAAAATATTATAACTTTTTCTAATTTCTCTGACTATTTATAAGATGTTGAAGAAATTACCTGTGGGGATCATATGATTCTTTGCATTGTGAACCTGGTAGAAGTTTGAAAAAATTGATATAATCAATCACCAAAACTATCCAAATTATTTGTAGGGGCCTTTTTGGAGCTACTTACCAGTTAAAAGTAGCTCCTGTGTACTGACCCTCAAAAATGGCCATATAGCACATGAATGGCAAGATGTGGTTAAAGTAACCTGTGTCTGTGTATATTTTTAATTTGGTAATACAGTTTAATAACCCACTGAGTGGGACTGTTCAGTCTCCCTTTGCCTGTCATCAGGGTGTCTTTGCTGCTGGATTTTCATGTTGCCTTCTCCTAATACAAACGTTAGGGTTGCACATGAGAAAAATCACAGCTGGTGCTGGTCTTTCAGACCTGTGTCCCTGCACTGCCAGGCTGCCTGCCTCTGTTCCAAACTGGATTTTCCACGCTGGTGTGAAGTGTGGGCATAAGGAATGGTTATACTGAGCAATCAAAGCAAGATTTCCTACTCCATGAGAAGCTCCAAACCCCTCCTAACTTGGTGAGGAAAAACATCTTTCTCTTCTCCTGATGGCCTTAGCTGAGGGTTTGGGACCCATTAGCAGTGTACAAGATCCCCAGTGCCAAATCTGAATAGTTTGTCTTAAGCATTGAACACTGGTGGAGAAAGTTCTCCACAAGTGCAGGGAAACTGCAATGGGGGCATTACCCAGAAATTTTTCCTGTAGTACCTTTAATGGCTCCTGTAGTCCACCCCATTTACGTGTGACAGGGAAGGATCAGGGGATCCTCTCAGGTCATCACATCCCAGCACTGCTCTTGTACTTCACACCTTTGTGGTCTGGCAGCTCAGCTTCACCAACAGGAGCCTGATCTTGGCTTCACAGAGAGGAGCTGCCTCCTCTGCTGTGTCCCAGGCTTCCCTGCCAGCATTTGGCATTTTGAACCTGTGCTAGAGCTAATATTGAGTGGGATCCTTAGCCAGATGAAAATAGAGAAGGCTTGCTGGTCCTCAGTTAGATGGGAGAGAGAACATAAATGTTTCCCTGCAGAGGTGAATATCATCTTGAATTCATATGTGTTTGTTAAAACACATCTATTTCATTGGCAAAGTTCACGTAATCAAGAAATATCTTTTTCCGTGTTAATAATCAACCAACCACCACAGCCCCAAGTAAGAAAATCAAAACTCATGTTGAAGGGTTTGAGCATTACATTTTAGAATACTTCCCTCAATTCTGAATAAGTAGGGAAAATTAATTAGCCAAATCATCATTGTCATGCTCTTTTTAAGGAGCTCCTGAGGGCAAGTCCTTGCTTTGCATGCACTGTGATAAATATGGGTCTGCTGAGGAAAATCACTGAGATCTGTGGCACCTTTAACTCATAGATAATATCTTTGTTTTCTTTTGTCTCCCAATTAAGGATGTTACTGGCTTTTTTTCTTGGTAAATAAATTTCAATTAATGAAATTCCAGCTGTCTCACATATTATGGTGGTGTAGATTTGAAAGCATTTAGCAGATGCCCATATAAAAAATCTATTTAACACATAGCAGGTTCCCTGACATTTTAAACCAATCCAGCTGGAAACAATAGCAGAAAACAAATCCACATTGTTGAAAAATTTAGGGCTCTCTTTAATGCAAGTAAAAGATTCCTATGCAGAAAGGGACATACTGTTGCAAAGTATAAAAATGTCTGATGTTTTCAGTTTTGTAAGAGGAATATATTGTGTTGTATTCATTTGCTCTTTATACAAACTGTATAAGACTGCATATAAAAAGGAGCCAATTAAGATTCCAGGTAAAAAATAATACTATCTCTTAAGTTTTTGCTCCAACTAATCACTCCTAATATCACATGAGAGTTTCTAAAAATGGCAGTCAGAAATTCTGATAATTTATTTGTCCCTAAGGATTTTAATCTGATACAATTATTTAAAAAAACCCTTTAAGACTGCCATAAAAATCCTATTAGTAGTTCACTACTTAAAATCCTACCAGCAAAGTCAAGCTTGGGGAGGAAGTAAAGGAATGGAAAAGATGACCTTGACTTGCCTAAAGCTTGCAGTATTTGGAAATGGGCCATATTAGAGGAAAGCAGGTAAAAGCGATATGCACAAAATTCCACTGAGCACAGAGACTGTGTGGAAATATACTTTGGGAAGTCCCTGCTCATTCTGGTGGACTAATCACTGCAATATATGCATTTTAAAATTCCTACTTTCATTTGCTTTTGTTAAAAAAGGAAGGGTTTTAGGAGAAGAGGGAACCTGAATGCTGTGTGGCAAAGTGTTTTTTTGTTCTTTTTGTTTCTTTCTTAGGATTTGCTGTGGGTAGAAACAGTAAAGCTGGCTTTTCATCCTTGTTGTGCAAATTCCCCACTATGCAGTGCTAACACGAGGCCCATTTTCCATTTGAATCCATCTAAGCCTCTAAACAGAGGTTTAAATGATGCACAGTGCTTGTGATCACAACCATAGCAAAGGGATGAATTCTTAATATGAAACGTTTTGTAAAGTTACATCTGTGTAAGGTCCTTCAGTGCTTTCCTGTGCTTCACTGTGATTTAAGTTATTGCACTGTCAGTGTCTTCAAATAACCATGGCAAATTCAAATTTAAAGTCTGTCAGTTGGAAGGCAAATTCTAACAATTTACTGATAGTGATTTTACTTTAGGGTAGCTAGCCTGTGTCCTAACCACATACAGTTACAATAGCATTCCACTAGTCTACTCATCTATTTTAAGGATTTAAGTGCAAAGGTAAATCACTGTGTAAGGTGGATGTATACAGAACAGAGTCTGTATAAAGACAGTGACTGCAGAACTGCTAAAAGTATGTTGAATACATTGCTTCCTTAAATGAAGATGAGGGTTGTTGGATCAAAGCAAATGAAAGAAACTAAATGTGGCTGGAGAGTTTGACCCAGCTGAAGTGGCTGTTCAGACAAGCCTTCCATTCCTGTGACACAAAAGTGCTGTGCTTCCCTCTGACTGTGTCATTGCCACAATCCTGTACTTGGCTGTCCTCTCTGTTGTAAATTAAAATAGATGAAAGCTGTCGAGCCAAGCCTGTGATAGAGGCTAATTTGATGTGATATAATTGATGAACTCTAAATCGTCCCACTTCTCTCTTGAAACATTCTGACTGGAGCTCAAAATGCCAGGGTGCTTTGATTTACACTCTGTCACTTTTATATTGAAAGTCTCAGTGTAGCAGCAGTGAGGGATTAACTTCTTCACAGTATTTCTTTCTAATCTGTGGAGTATGCACCCCCACAGACTGGTGCAATCCCTTGTAGGAACAGTACTGGGAAAGTCAGATTTCCTTGTTTGCAGCTGGTTTGTGCACAAAATTAAGACTAATAGAATAGCAACCTGACTTCTGCTGCTACAGATATTGCCAAGGTAGTCTCTTGGAATTAGTGTTGTGCTTCTTATTTCAGAACTAAATTTTAAACTTTTTGGTGTAGTTAATGCTTGAAAACCCTCTATTTCTGAAATTCTGATATAGCTGAAATATTTTAGGAGATTAGACAGGTTCTTCAGCTTGCTAGGTAGCAATTCAACTCTTAAAATATTCTCCATAGAAATGTTAGAAGTTTCAGACTTTCTGCTGTCAGCAGTTTCTTGATTTTTGTACTTTCCTGTTGAAGATATTTGAATTCAGAGCAAACTGTCTTGGTTCCTTGGCTTCTTTCAAAGGTAAGGAATGCTCAGTGGCCTTGATTTCTTAGTTCTCTAGCAGGAGTAGAAAGCTTTTCCATTTTATTCTTGAGCAACCCTCTCACATCTGCTAAACCAGTTGTTTCAAATAGAAGCAACATGAACAAAGGAGAGCTGCTTTAATTCACGTTACTCTGATCAGACAGCAGAACTGCATCAGTTTCAGAGCCTCTTGCTCTCCTGCACAACATGAGCTGGCTGTGCCTACATGCCATTCCCCCCAGCAGTGCGTGCCAAATTCTTGCTGACCTGAATGTACCATGTATGGTGAGCAAATCTGTGAAGTCTGAAATATTTCTTTGGCTAGCACCCAGATTTCAGATGGATATCCTAGTTTTATGTGGATTAGCCAAACCCCTTCTCGCTGAAAATGCCAAGTGGATGGGATTTGTTATAAGGAATTTCTGTACATTGGGAGTGACCAGACATTTTTCTGATATTGGCTGTGACTTAAAACTGTGTCTTTACTGATGATTTGTAATTGAATAGCTGATGTGAAAAATACTGGGTAATAAAACTTCTACTGGATGCAGTGGTTGAGCTAAAAATGAGGCTCATTTTTAATGAAAAGGGATTTAACAGCTTTGT
This sequence comes from Promerops cafer, assembly GCA_013398275.1. NCBI lineage: Eukaryota > Metazoa > Chordata > Aves > Passeriformes > Nectariniidae > Promerops > Promerops cafer. The sequence goes on from VZSE01010919.1 coordinate 749,848, forward strand.
AACACAGGGTCAAAATTTGTAAGGCTTTTATAGGAGGCCTTCACTCACCCAAGACAGTAGCACCAGGTACTGTAGCATGACCATTCAGCTCCTTGCACTGGGGATTGATGGGGGTCAGGGCATTTCCATCCTGAAACAGGCAGGAGCACTGGTCAAGGTACCTCTTTTTGGTCCCCTTTGCAAGGCAGTGACAGTGATGGTTATTTGGCTAAATACTCGAAAGATTAAAGCTTGGAAGAACTTAAAGGCATCAGTCAGTCATGGTACATCACCAGTTTGACTTCCTTAATGGTAATATCATTGGTGCTTTAAGGAGTTTCTAAAGGATCACTTTAGGATAGTTCTATGATTGTCAGTGGTGCTGCAATTAAAAAGTTTCATTTACATTGTCACTTTGTCAGTGTACCAGTAATCTCAAATAATAGATGGTTTTAAAGAATTAGAGGTAATAATAAAGGCAAACTTCACCTTTGTTGGAGTACAGCCCGGTTTTCCTCCTCAGGATTATTTTTTCTCTTCTTTTATAATTCTTGTACATGCTATGATTTCATTAAAAAATGAAGAAAAATAAATAAAAGCCTTGAATTCAATGTCATCTGGAAAGAAAAGATGAATATTTTGATCACATTAAATGACTATGGGGCCTGGGATCCAGGTACATTTCAGACATTTTGGCTTTTTATAAATTGGCCTAGCTCCAGTTCAGTCATTATAATTTGGACTGCAACTTTCCACATCAGTTCACAGAAGAAACAAATCCAGTGTCTACCCTTTTTTGTCATGTAGGTTAAAAAATGCATTGACATTGTTTGCAAATTAAGACATAAATGTCCTGCACTTTAGCTTCTCTTTTAAGTAATAGTATGTACACTGCTTTTTTTCTGACTTTCTCTGAGCTAGGAAATAGTCTCTTTTTAAAACTGCTGTAGTTAGGGCCTCTTTAAAAAGGTTCTTAAGTACCTGTAGTGAAAATGGGGTACAATACCAAGCAGTAAAGTAGAAAAATGAGTAGGAGAATACTTTTTAAAAAATTTCAGATTTCAACATCTACTTTATTTTAGAATATGTAGAGAATTGGCTAAGCACATACATGATTCCAGAGCCTGTCAGGGTTCCAAGATTTCAGGTATGACAAGAGATAATTCCTATCTAAGAAAAGAAGAGGGCAAAGGAAGGGCTGGGCAATTAGGCACCAGCCAGTTTATCATTAATTCTTAGGAAAGTATTGGGATAAACAATTTTTACATGATCTATGGGAATGTGGAAAAAAGTGAAGAAGCGAGGCATTTAACGTTATTTTTTTCAAGCACAAGTTGTGTCAAGCCAAACCCAATTTCTTGATAGAACAGATTAACAGACCTTTTAGACAAATAGGAAGGGAATGTCAAAGTGTGTTCTTGAAGTGGTTGGATAGAAGTTGTTCATTGTAATAAGGGAAAGGTGCATCAAGTGGGCTTCTGCTGGGATCTGATTCTGGTGTTGATTTAAGAGGCAGAAGGGAGCACTGAAGATGGGATCAAGAGTGGTGAGGTAACATTTACATACCCACATCTGTTTATAGTTGAGGAGGTTGAAGGGAAACTTCAGATTTATGAGGAACTCCTGTAAAGCACACAAGAGTTTTGGGAGAGATTTCTCCTCACTTGTAGGCAGAGAATGGTCTCCACTGCAGACAGTACAAGAAACAACTGGCTTAATTTTCAGCATGGAGATTTAATTTAACTGTTCTGGACTTCTGGAGGGACTGTGGAGCATCCACCACTGTGGCCTTTTTAAAAACATACATCTGCCAGAAGAATCATGATCACACTGCCCTTGTGTAGGACAAAGGCACAGGGGTGGACCAAGTGATCTCGTGGGGCACCACTTAACCCTTCCTTTATCAGAACACGTTTACTGTCTTTAAAGCAGTTTGAAGAGCTGGGAGTTACCAGCTTGTCACCTGTTGTTTAAGATAAGTAACTAAAGCTGGTTTTTTAACAGTTATGATAGTGATGGATAATATTCATAGTGCCTCATGTCAAAAGGCCATTGCTTAACAACGTTGATAGGAAGAGCTGAGATTTTATTTTGAGAAGTTTCACACTGTGGCTATTTCACCCATAAAAATGGTAGTTAGGTTTTTAAGTAGTTCTTTAGAAAACATTGTGAAAGCATTATTTATGTGGCATTGTAGATGACGAAGTTCCAAGGGGGTAGTTTGCACCATATACCATGTACTTGACTCTTTCTTTCATATTCTGAAATAATTTTAAGATGTATTTTAATATATTCACGTAAAAACAACTGTCGTTAGGCAAATACAGAATGTCTTCTGTGGAAACATTTCAATACCTACAGTTAGTTGATCTGGCTCTTTTCTCTGTACACAGAATTACTTTGCAGAACAAGCATTTTTAGAAATTTTCTGTCAACTGAAAATGGCTCTGATACCTAGCAGCAAAATATTCAACAGTTTGCTGAAAGGATTTTTTTTAAAACCCACTCGATTAGGGATAAGAGCACAATTCTGGCATTAGCAAGGCCTACTGAAAGACTTAAGTACAGCTTTAGGAACCTTTAAAATGTTTGTGGTTACAGATCTGTGTAAATGTACAACATGGATTCATCGTGATCCAAGTGAAAGAGATAATAGGATTAGGTCTTGTTTAGCACTTCTTAAATTTTAAAGCAGGAAACTGAATTTTGAGTTTGTTCTTGATTCTTAGCACCCCAAAAATCTCCCCATGCCAAAATATTCTTTAGGGGAAAAAATATGAAGGATCAAACATAACTTTATTGGAACTTGGTGATCCCCCATAAATTACTGGCAAATGAGCATCACCCAGGGTGCCACTTTCAGTGTTCTAGAGATGGGAATTCTATTCTAGTATCACAAAGTTCCAAAAGCTGAAGTCACAGCAGATTCACATTTTGCTCTTTGCTTGCTAATGTGCAATACATTAAATATCTGTTCCTTGGATCTAGCAACAAAATGACCTTTTCAGGGCTCATCTTTTTTTCTCAATTTTGATTTGTTCAAGGGAAATTGCAGACGACTGGTATTTGGTTTCCAAAAGGGATACATAAAAACTTGACCTTTTGGAACTGTTATTTTTTGGGGATGTGTACACTGTATTTTAAGTATGTCTTAGCTGTTGTTTGCTGGACTATGTCTAGTTTAAATAACCCTTCGTTTTATTCAGTATAAAGCTAGGACAAAAAGTATAACTCCTCTCATTTTTTTCCCATGACAGATCTTTGCACACGCCTGAGAGCACCTTTTCTTCAGGCAATTTTAAAAGAAAGTGATATGGAATAGGCCCTGGTATCTCGGGAAGTTTCCACAGACTCTATTTTGCAGTGTAAATAGCACATTTTACTATGTCCATCATTGTAATATCTCATTGCCTACCTGAATGCACTCTTGTGTCAGGGTTCTTTCCACTTGGCACGGTGGGAAATGAGGCAGAGGGAAATGATTGTTTAGGAAGTTCATGATGGAGGGAATGACCGAATTCAGACTGCTGTCACAACTGTGGCTATTCCTGCTGCTTGGTTTCCTATGCCAGCTTTTATCCATCTCTTAAAATCACTGTACCTCATGCAGTCATGGAATAGAGAGCTTATTTCACCTAAACCCTAACAAAAAGGTTTAGTGACTGTGATCTGCCTTTCCAGTGAAAACAGCTGATTTGGAAATTAACCAAGTCAAATAGTTTTTTCAAATGAGAAATTGCTCTCCTTTCCAGCCATATAAATAGCCAATTTAATCTGAAGAGATTTTCAACACCAAGAGTTACAATGAGAAAATTTACAGAGAAGGCAAGCTTTGTCTTCTGCAAATTAAAGTGAATAATCAGAGCTTCATTAAAATATCACTATGTATAATTCAGTTTGAAAATGAGAACTTAAGATTTGGGAAGAGAATTAAGTTGTGTTTCTAAAATATCTGTGATCCATGCAGATGTGTTTAAGTCCATGTAAGTTCCTTCTGTTGATTGGAAGCAGCAGTAGAAACCCTCAAGAATATTCAATGAATGGGTGAAGTGCATTGTTTAGAGAGGCTCTGGCTTTGCAGGGCTGTCCATTTACATACAGTCTTAATTTTTTTAAGCCTTGGAGATTGTCAAGTGCAGTGTGATCAGAAATTCATCAGTGCAACTCTCTGTGAGGTTTTGACATTTTTTCTCCTTGCAAATACTTTTCCTATAAAACTCAGATTTAATGCATGGCATTGTTAACGCTTCTCTTGTAGCCTTTGGATGTTACATCAGCAGCTGACAGTACAGAAGCAGCAAAGGAGGTGACCAAGTTGTAACTGCAGACAAGTCAGAGCTGCAGGATGAATAAGCAGAACGGGAATTTCAGATTAGACATTTGGAAAATCCTTGTCACTGGGAGGGTTGTGCAGCACTCACCTAGACAGCAGTTTTCAGAGAGCTGCAGAATTACCGTTTTCCTGGTTTTCAATACTCACCTTGACAAAGTCATACATGTCCTGGTACCACGTTGATAGTGATGTGATCTGTGAAGAAAACCAAACCCATCTAAGATGTGAAGGAAAGAAAACTAGAAAACCTAGGCAGTTTTTGCTGTTAAAATAATAGACACTTTTCCACCTGCCGTACTCTTATTTCTGGAACAGTGTACTCAGACTTCCTGGCTCTGTTAGGCAGTCAGAAGTCTCCTGAACATTTTTTCTGGTGCTTGGCCCCTCTTATTCCTACCCCAGTGTCCAGCTGCCCTGTGACCCTGGGCATGCACACTGCTCAGTGCACCCTTTATGGCACACTCTGGGTACCTTTGGTTGCCCATGGGCTACAGGAGCTCATCAGAGGTGCCAAACAGCAGCAGAAGGATCTTTGAAAGGATTGCTCTGTTCATCCTGTTACAGCACTGACATGGTCTCATCCTTTTCAGCTCTCCTAATCTAGCAGTCTCTCAAGAATGTCTGCTCCTGTATGACAAAGAGAAAGCACACCTGTCCTAGTTCCTAACAACTCATCCACTTTATTAGATTTTTTCCAATTAGGGCTTTTCCAGGGCAGTTATGCTGGAAGGTGAACAGTGTAGAAAAGCAGTGCTAGTCAGAAGAACAATATCCAACTCCACATGAGAGAGCAAGTCTTAAAAAAAAAAAAAAAGAAACAAAAAAGAAGCAAAATGGTAACATTTCCTAAAATACAAAAGACTTGAAACATGTCAGCCTGAGTTTGCTGAAATATTGTATTCTGTTAATGTTAACTCACTCTAATATGTATTTTGCATTGAGTGTTTTATTGTAATGAATACAATATAGGCATTAAAATATTTTGAAAGCGATGTTATCAACCAAGAGAAAAAATATCAAAACATTTCTACTTAAATAAGAACTTCGCAAGGAATAAATTTCCTTATTATAATGCATACAAGATGCCATGGAATGTTTTCATTTACTCCAAACTGCATTGATCAGAGGAGTAGTATCCCCCATGAGAATTTTTTTGATCAATGATAAAATTGAATTGCATTCCCAGGCAACTGCTTTGTTGAGATAAACTTCTAGATGGCAAATCAGGTCCCATTTCAAAATCCTTATTTCACTAGGACACCAAAACTCAAAATTATCATAATCTGTCTACATGTTTATGCAGAATCAGCTGAAGTTTATATTTCCATGATAGGGAAATAGTTATGCCAAAATGGTTGGGTTTAGAAGAAATGTTTTAAAATTATATGGGTGTTGAGTGAGAAATTGACCTAATTTATAGTGTCCTAGCATCTTACTGTTCTTCACTGGAGACAGCTATAATTCTATACTTTATATGAAAAACTCTTCAACAGGATATAAATTAGTACCTTGAAATTGCTGCAAAATAATAGAGATGCCTAAAAAAATTAATCTTGTCAATAATCTCGTACTTAATGAGATTTAAAATTATGGTAGAACTTGAAATTGGTTGTCTGTTCAGTCAAATAAATGCTCATTGAATTTCTGAGCCCTGTGTTGAGAAAATGGTATTTTTAATTTTCCATACTTTAAAGTGAATATTTAGAGATGTGCCTGCATTCTGAATGCTATAGATTAAATTTGTGATAAAATATTTAAATATTACATGTTAATACTCTCTGTTTATCTGATGTCTCCAAGTGAATATCCCTGATAACTGGAGAAGCGTGGGTTTGGTTGTTTGGGGGTTTTTTTCTGTGATTTTTAAAACTCAGTATATTTTTTGGACTTGAGTATATAAAAGCAACAGCGTTGTAATTTCACTTTCCACTATCCCATGTTTATTCTGCCTCAGTTGTGATGAAATCTGTGGGGGGATTTTGTTTGGTTGTTTTTTTTCTATCTGTTTGCTGAGTAGGTAAGGAAGAGCTTTTTCACTCTTCCCATGAGATGCATGTTCAGAGAGTTTCCATGTTCTTTGCCCCATGGGTGAGGTGCAGGAATTCCCCATAACTGGAAGCTCTAGAACTTTGTCCCAGTATTGGTACACGGACAGTTGCAGATGATGGGAGGCAGTGACCGTTTCCAGCCACAAAACTGATTTTAAACATCTCAATATCTTCCTGTATTTCTCCTCATTGCATCTTGCTTTTCCTGTCCTGCACCTTGCAGAGAGCTTTAAAATGCTGAAGGGAAAGCAGCAGTGTTTTGAGTAAAAAAACTTTGATGTGCAAGTGCTCAGCTGCCAAAATCAGCAGCGCTTTATGGGCAACCAAACATTTTAAAGTTTTCATTCTTGTTTACAGAGCTAATTAAGGATCTTTGTAGCACTCTTTTCAAATGGCAAACTATCAAAATTACAGTGACTGTCTTGTGAATTAAAAGGTTCTGCTGAATGCCTGACCAGGAGAAGAGGGGGAGAAACCTACAGGCCTTAAAAACCAGAGAACATAGCACATATACATTTCTTTATAATTTGCATTAAATAAATCTTTTAAATAGTAGTATGTGCATTTGGAGCATAGGTTGTTCTGCTCATTTAAGTATTTTCCCCAAGCAATTCTATTTGTTTAAAACACTGTTTGGCTTCCCATTAAAAAGTAAGCACTTGCCAAAAGCTCTGCAGACTTAGAATACTGTAATGAGTTCCATGTGGCAGGACTGTTCTAATAACACTGTTTTCTTTAAATTTTGTTATTTTAAGAGGAAAAGGAGGTACATATAATAATTTTAGGATGTAGTGACTCAGTATTTTTAAGTTTTTGTGGTCTTAAGTTGTTGTTAGGACTGGAGGGTCATAGTAGTTCTTTCCAGCTGTAAAATTATAGTAAATAGTAAATTTTATTGATGCAAATCAATGCTGATGTAAATCCTAGACAGAGACCACCAGTTTCATGTTGAAGTAAAGGGTTAAAAACATAATTCTTAACCATCTAGATATTCATACTTGGCTTTTATTTATTCTCAATATAAAGCATGCAGTTTTGCCCACAGACATATTGATTGCCCTCTTGGTGTGATATACTGGGAGCCCATTTGTGCAGGTGCTTGCTGACAGACACACTGCTTGGCCATAAAACCCAGGCCTTGGGAATGTACTGGCTGTGCACTGAGAGGTTCTGTTCTGATTTTAACGTTACAAGTGCATCTTTAAATTTCTATAGACAATCTTAAAATGCAACTCGAGGCAAAATGCATAAGAAGCACTACAAAATGAGTGTGTTGCTTCATAACAGATCTTAAATCAACAGTGTTTATTAGTAAGCTGCCAGCAAATATTTGCTTGCATACCTTTTATTATTTCAAAGGCTTTTATTAACAGTATGTCACAGTGCTCGTGTCATTTACATTCAGACACCACTTTCTAATGTAAGCTTTCCAGAGATAACAGGGAGAAAAACATTAAGAAATGAAACAGATCTTTTCTAATAAACCATTTTTGCAAGTGTTTTGTCTCTTCAAGATGCTGTGACATCCTGTTCAGCTGAAGGAACACGCCACTTGAATTGCACGACTCATTCACCTTAAATATTTAATAATGCTTTCATTAGTTGCACTGAACCAGTGGAGTAAGATCTGTAATATCTACTGCTGGCCATCATTTTTATTCATCGTGGTTTAATAAGCATTATAATTACAGACTGAGGAAGAAATATGAGTTAACTTTGTGGTTTTGCTTGGGACTTCTGTGCACACTGGTATGATTGGAAGGGATTATACAAGCTCTGTGTGGCTGAGTGTATTCTAATATACTGGTGCAGAGTTCCCAATCCTGACACATTATTGTTCATATTAAAGTAACTGCGGAAAAGGTCCTGCATAAAATTGAGTCCCGACACTATTGACTCCATCTGGCTTAGTTGTGAAATGTGAAAATTTGAAGGCCAAGTGGACTTGTTTTGGCAGGTGTTCTAATGCATGCGTTACCAGTGGAATTAGACTTCAACTATTTTTACCAACCATTTCCTGTATTTGCTTGTAACTTACACAAATAGCGAAGTTATTTAGAGAGAACAGTCAGTTAGGGAAGCTTTCATTTGGAAAGTTTGTCAGAGTTCAAGCTAAAAGGCCATTTGTAGGCATCATAACCTTCTGTGCTCGTTTCTCGAGTAAATATAGATGGTGATGATTATGATTTAGTATAACTTTCTCACTTTGATATCACAAATATGACTGTGTGCATGCTGTTTGCATTCTTATGTTTTAATGGGAGGTATAGTAGGGCAGACTGATATCTGGTGCATTTTTTAATGTTTTGTTAAAACATCATTTTTTCCTCATCAGCAACTTATGCGGGAGCGACAGCAGATGGCCAGCCGCCCCTTTGCTTCTGTCGATGTAGCACTGGAAGTAGGAGCTGAGCAAACAGACTTTCTACGAGGGCCATTAGAGGTAGGAACAGTGGTGCTGACAAGGGACCATTGTGATTTGCATATTTATATTGCCAGTCTCATCTGCATCTGCTTCTGAAACCAAGCAGCATTCGATTACCTGGAGCTGACAAGTCTCAGCTACGTGTGTTTTGTCATTTTCAAGGCGCAGAGTTTTAATCTCATGACATAAGCTGTACCAAAAACCACTGGAGAATCTATTAGCCTGGGCTGGGGTGACAGTCAGCTCACCTGGCAGTCCTGTTGTGATGGATGTGAGCTGAAGGAATGCAGGACTCGGGCATTAAGGAGGCAGCAAATGTCATGCTCAGTCCTTCAAGTATACAGTGCCATCTAGTTAACATCTATCTTAATTAACAGAGATTACAACAAACAAACAAACTAAAGCACTTTAGAGTAAAAATTCAGTGTTGTTTTATACACAGAGGTTTAAAGCATACAGACTGCACTGCATGGTTTTGTTTGTAGGAGATGGCTGTGTTACTGCATTCTTTTATTGCAATTGCAGTACATTGGAAAAGAAATAGTAGTATGTAAAGCAATATGATATTGGAATGGTGTAATAACACATGAAATGGATTCTAGAAGTTTCACTTGAAAATAGAGGGAAAGTTACAATATGTGGATAATAATGAATATCTAATCTAGGTGCAGATTTTAGGAGATGATCTTCTACTCCTCTATTCCTTTAACTTTATTTACAATATTGTGTTTACAGTTATTACTTCACCCTATTTACAGTGGGACCTGTGCAGCTCTGAAATCTTTCAAGATTGTACTCTTCATTGCTGCCAATTCTTCTTAAATTCAAAGCTTCTCTTACTGTTCTCAATAACCAATATTAGTGGAAGGTTAAATACAATCTATCGAACCTCCAAGGTTCACGGAGAATGAGCAATGTGAAAAACAAAAGCATAGCAGAAAGAAAAAGATTCAGCTCTTGAGTACTTATCAAAGTGAGGTGCTCTGTCCTGCTTTTGAACAGGAAGTCATCCCAATTGTTCTTACTGTCACAATTTAAATATTTGGAAAAGATGGTGAATAAAAATGACATATCTCTTTGAAGAAGCTGTGTTATTTTCTGACCTAATACTAGACCCCTCACATTCTTCACCAAAACCACCTTACTTCTGTCTCCTCTTATCTTGGAACAGAAGACCTCTCCAGCTCCCCAGGCTGAGGACACATTACACTGCTGTTAAAAGTTAATTTTTTTGCAATGTGATTTCATTGTCTCTGCGCTTCTATCTGAGAAGATTTTTTTCTGTTTTCTTTTCAAACGGAGGCAGTGAGTGGATGAGGCATCCACACTCTAATTTTGTACATACTGATTATTTAATTAAACTTTAGAAGTAAACATCACAACTTAATTGCTACATTTTCTTTCTCGTGTCTTTTATTTAGCACTAAAAGCGGTAGATCCTAAAATATTTTAATTATATTTTACAGTTTTTATTACCTTCTTTTTTCCTAGCCAAGCATTTTCTAGCGATTGTTTAGAATTCAGCATCCGTAGTGTTTTTTTCTTAATTAATACATAGTTATACACAGAATGAAGTCCATTCAAGATTTCCTTGGAATTATAATATACTGATTTGTATCCAAAAAAGAGCATTGTGTTGAGGATTAAATGAATGTGATTCAAGTATTGATTGTCTTTTGGTATATATTCTGTAAAAATAAAGGGCCTATATTAAGGTTCTTTGTGAAAGGACACTTAAAGCTTTAGTTGCCATTCTGTTCTTCATATTCTGTTCTTTTGGACCAAGGGGAATCCAGGTCACACATTTCCAGGATGCAATGCTTAAGAACAGAATAGTATGAAATAGCTGTAAACTTCATTTTGTTGTATTAATTTAGACTCATTTAACTACTTCAATAATTTTGTCATATCTGATGCCCATTGGGAAGCTTAAAGCTAGAGATCTTTTGTGAAAAAATGAGAATATACGGTCACTTCAAAAAGTTTGGCTGGCGTTGCAGAGATCTTGCACAGGGGTTCCAATTTTGAGGATGGTGCATTGCATTCCCTCTCCTCACACTTTTATTGCCATCGTGTGTTACTCGCTGATACTTTGGGCATTGTTGTTACACTTTTATTGACGTTGTAATAACTCTGACACTGCCAGTGACACCGCATTGATCCGTGGGCCCTTTGGGCACTGTGTAATGTCACTGAACTCTTCCAGACGTTGCTGCAAGTCCCATTCAGCTGCACAGTAAAGCTGCTGTTCATTAATGTCTCCTGCCTCACGTGGTTTTGTACAACTGGTGTTCTGCATTAATGCTGGTGCTCTGGTTCATGGCAGTATTCATATGACTGCACATGGTAATGGCAGGGTGCTGTTTGGTTAACAGCTATATTTTACATTTATTTGTAAATATCCATAGCAGCTGTTTCACTGTAGAGGTTTAGTTTGCAATAGTAAGGCAATTTTTACCCAGTGTTCAGAAAAGATAAAAAAAAAAACAAAACAGGAGTACAAATACTGTACTTAAAATGGTTGCCTAGTTTAGATACTTACAGTACAACTGATATTTGGGTCTATTTTCAGCTAGCAGCAATTTGCAACAGATTAAAATAAGATCATGAAAACACTACTGAGGAGAGTTGAACCTCAGCTATTTTAGAGTCTCTATCAATCAATCTATCTTTCTTAATGTTTTGCCAACAAAATGACAGTATCTCGATATTAACTCCTTCAAAAAACTTTAATCTGCATCATATTACTCTTCTTCCCTGCTGTCTGAGTGAGTTTTTAGGCATTGGCAATAGCCTTTATTCTTACCATTTAAACAACATTATTTATCAGTTTTTACCTCCTCAGGCCACCTTTTACATGAACAAGTCTCATCTTGTTATCCATTCTGTCATGTTGGCTTCATAACAACTCTGAAATGTTTTATTGTTGATTTAAACTTAACACAAAAGAAAGCAGACTGAGTTTTTCCCTTGCCCTTCTTCTCTCCTGTATCACACCAACCACTGCCTTGCTGATGATACTGATAGGATGTGTCCCAATTCTAAATGTACCAAGCCATACCCACTCCCGTTGTGCCATGATTATATTAATGATATTTAACCCGTGCTAGTCCTAATCTGCATCTTCATCTGCTTCTGTAATGATTTCCATTGCCCTGCTTGGAAGTGAGGAGTTCTGGGTGAGCCCTGGCAAGGAAGGTGAAGCTGGAGGCAGGACACCCCTCAGTCCCTCCTGGGGAGAACAGGAGCAATCTGAAGGCACTGTGGGGGAGGAGGGGAAGGGAAGGCTGGAAGGGAGTGACCCTCTGGATCCCAGGAGGGGAACAGTCCAGTGCAGCTCTGGTGAAGTCACTGGTGACCCAGGGGAAGGGAAAAGGAGAGAGAATTCCCAAGGGTCCCTTGCCAGCAGTAGCACATAGCACAGGCTGCTGAGGGCAGAGCCCGAAAACAGCAGAAGCACCCTGTCCAGAGAGTTTGAGAATATTAGCTATTTTGTGATACCACCATAATCTTTTTCACTACCAGAATCATAAAAAAAAATCAAAGTAGCATCATAGATCAATAGATACTCATTGCTGAGCTTCTTGGCACTCAGTGCCCTCAGTGTTAAAATGTTTTTTATTCCTTTCATTTCTTTTTTCCAGACATCTGAGCCATTTCCAGACTTGGTTGCTTTTTACTTCTCAGTATATACCAAAAGCTAAATCATTGAGGCTATCTTCATATTCTAAACCTCCTTTAGGCAAAATTTTTTTTTCCTAAAATGTAAATCACTTTTGAAGAGTTTCTTCTACTGTGCTGCTGACAGTTGTTTCAGTTAATCTGTACATTAATTGAGAAGTAAAACAAATCTTTTTTTACCTCTTTGCCTAATTTCTGGGTTGTTTTTTTTTTTGGGGGGTTTATTTTTGTTATTTTTTTTTTTGGAAATGGGTACAGATTATTTCTTTAGGTGAGATAAGGTAGACACTGCTGTAAATGCTTCATGTCTGGTCATGCTAAGGCTCTGAACAGCAGCATCTGCTGTGCTGCATCTGCTGGAGTAAAGACAGGAGTGTTATTGCCTGCAGAAGAGCCAAGTGCAGATTTACTGCTGTGATGATCATCCATTTGATATATTTGTGCTATTACTTGGATTTTCTTTTTTTCAAATCGATGTTATTTCATAATTGTTTCTGCAGAAAAGCACACAATAGATCTTTCAGTCATTTTGCCATTAAATTACTGCGTTTCCCCTAGAGTTGTCATAGATATTAGACCATCCTCTGCTTCTGACAAGGTACGATGATTTAAAATAATTTGAATTTCAAATAAAATCTATGTTTGTTTCTCTATCAAATAATGTTCTCTAGTGAGTAATATTTATGGTGCATTAAATAAGTTTGGAATTTCAGGCACTTTTGATAAGTATGAAGCAAATATTGGCCATTATTTGTCATTTATTTGAGTAAATAATTGGAAGGTGTGCACTGACACAAGCAGCTATCATTTTATACAAAGAATAGCTGCTGGAAATTAGAGTGACTTATCAAAACACATTAAAATCTTGTAGCAGAGATTTGTGGACTTGTAAGTAATTGTAGAATATATTAGTAAGTTGTGCTGCTGGCTTCTCTTGCCAATAAAGAGACTTTTTAGCTTGTTTTACAAATAAATCTAGTTAAGGTGGGGTCAGTTTCTTATATAATTTGACTAAATCATTGAGTAACTTTTGAAAATGCAGGCTACCTTATTTTGAACAAAATTCACCTACTTGCATGCTCCATCAGCATTGCACCTGCATTGTGTTGATGACATAATGTCTAAGCCAAGGAACAGGCTCACCCCAACTCCTTGGTACAGATCATCAGCTTTCCTCTTGATATGCTCAGTTCCTAATATTAGTCTCAGTATCAGAGGATAGTTTCACTGCCCTTGCAAAAAAAGTAATAATTTATTTTAGACAATGGTGAAATTTTCCCTCAAATGGTCACCTTGTTTCCAGTGACCATAAAAGCAATATGTATTTGGCAACAGGAACTATCAAAGGCCATTATATTTGCACTTCTTGCTTACTGAAAAGTCATGTCATAGTCTTGAGCTGCTCACTGTAGCTCAAGGGGGACCAGAGGAGAGGGAATCTAGACGAGAACAATGTGAGCAATCAGAGACTTAGAAAATATAACTACAATGAAAAGTCAAGGAAATTGGAGTAGGCAATTTAAAGGAGTCCAAATAATAACTTGCAGATATGCAGAAGGTAAACAGCAATCAGGAGGGCAAAATCTTCTTTGTGTGCGCTGCAGGTGCAAAAGGTGTAATGGACTTAAATTGTAGTAGGGGAGGTTTAGGAAGGTATCAGGAAAAGCTTTTCATAATAAAGCTGAATCACTGAAAGCAATTTCCTGGGGAGGTGATGGAATTTCTTTTCTTGGAAGCTTTTTAGGGCAGGATGGACAAACATTTCTCAGGTACCATGTACCATAGCTGCATTAGAAACCTCCTTTCAGCTCTGTCTTTATTATTCTGATTGCTCCCTAGCTCTTCCTTCTTCAGACTCTCTGAAAATGTTCCATTTCTGTTGTTTGAACACCTTAATTACCTTCACGGCAATATTAGTTTTCTGTTACTGAATATTTATGACCCTTCTTTTCACTTTTGCCGTTTTATTCATTGACTTCCATCCTCGGTTTTCTCTCAAGATCAGAAACTGTTAAGTCATCTCTGACCCCTGCCTCTCCCTGACTGTCGGTCTGCCAAACATGATCTCCATCCTATTTGGAATAGCTTCAATATTCTCCTTGAAGTCTGTACTGATGATGTAATTATTTTTTTGCCTTAACAAGTGCATTGACATTTTTATAGTCTTTCAAAGTCCATGCATCCTAGACTTCTAGATCTCAGAGAAATGTAGTCAGATATCACACCTGACACTGAAGAGCAGAATCTGTATTGGATCACATTTTCTGCTTTTCTGTATTGCTCAAAGATCATGTTAAATTTGCTGTCCACTGCCTCAAGAACTCCATTATCTTGTGCTGCACCTCGACCTTGAGGGCTCGCTGTCTTCTCTGCCCAATCCCTCAGTGCTGTTCATCCAGAAACTTTCTCCTGAGCTATTGTGTCACTTTATGTTAAACCCTACTTTCTAGTATTTTTTCTTCTTTGTAAATCATTGCTTCACATTGTGTGTGCTTTTTGTGGTATTATGTACAAGGGATGTTATATCAACAAAATTCACATCTGGTGGTTCTCCCACTAGAGAAAAGCATTTACCCCCAAAGCAGTGTTGTTTGATTTGCACCACCTCCTTCCTTATATGCAGTTTTTAATGAAATCAGATGTTTAGATTTCACACTCTTTTGCTCCTCATTCAGTGGTTACACACAACAGGGTTGCTCTGCCCAGTTAAATATCTTTACATTTGTGTAGGATTTTTGTTGCTTCACTCAAAATGTATGTCTGGAAACATGTGAGTGTTCTGAGCCTATGATTCAGAACAAATACCTCACCTAGCTGCTCATGCATACTGGTCACAGCTATACTTCTTGTGTGTGTTGTGTATACTAAATCAATGTAAAATGTATAGATGTTCAATTTGTTGCACAGAATTACATTAGCAATATTTTAAGATTTCTGAGTACTATTTTTCTTCTCTGGCATATGGGAAAGCTAGAAATAATATGAGAAATGCTGCCTGGAGTAAGCCACTTTTTTTTTTTTCATACAGACCATATTTGTGTGTGTGTGTTTATTCCTAAAATATACACTAACACCTCAAAACCTGTTCATGTTTTGCTTGAGTCCTTAACTTTAAGGTTTTAAAAATTCAGTGTCAGTTCTAAAGTGTACCCAGTCTCTAAATGTGCGAAAAAATATTTTTTAATCCCTGTGTTCTTTTCTCTGCTTCTTTATTTCTGTCCTCATGGGCAAACAGGAATTGTGAAAATACCTTAGACATGATGTATAGGAAGTTTGTTTAGATGGAGGTTGATGTCCTAATATTTCACCCTAACAAGAGAGTAAAGCCTTTGCTTTTTACCTTGTGAACTGTAGGATCTGTAAATTCACAATTAGTTCTGAGAACCTGATTTTGTGTAGGTTTTTTGATAAAAATTCATCTTTCCACTTCACAAAATGTATTTGGCACATGTACTGCATAATCAGACGACTACACAAATTGTTTGGATAGAAATATATGATTTGTATTGAACAAAATTGCAAAGAAATTTCATGCTCAATTGGAGGAATTTTGGCTTACCAGCAAAGTGTAGGTGTTTCAGTGGTATTGGCATGCTGTGAATAGAAGTCTTAAATCAATGTATTATGCATAATTGCAAATCCAGACTATCGAAGTAATTATTCTGATTGTTTTCAAGCAGAAGTGTTTATATGTGTTTGTAAGTGTTACGAATAATGACACTGTAGCTTTTAATAAATTCAATTCTTGCAACATCTTATTTCATAAAGTAGACAGGTACAAAATTCAGCAAATGTAAAGCAATGTTTATATACTGATATTTTTAAGTACCCTTAGGATTCTCCTTGAACAAGGCTTGGTCATGGAAATCTTGCCTTTGGATATGAAATCCATGATAATGAGATACTTCCAGAATTATTTAAACTGAACATACCAAAGCATGGAAATAGTTATGCTATCAGAATAACTAAAAAGCACAAAGATGGGAATATTTCTCTGTTTACTGGGCCTTTCTGTGCACCTTCTCCTTGGACAATTTCTTCTGAAAATCAAAAGATTATGAATGGTACACTTCAATAAACTAAACACTGCAGTAAAGTAAAAGTTAAAGGGCAGTTAGACTGCAGTGAAACTGGGAAGAACAGCGAGTTTGTATCAGGTCTATCTCCTTTAAAAAATCAGCAATATTTGTGATATGTGATCACTTCTAGATATAAATGTAGTGTAGTTTACAAATCTGTTAGAGATTCCTATAACAAAGACTGTAAAACATTATTGTTCATTAGTGTGAAGCAGTAAAGTTTTTAACAGATACGTAAGAAATAAAATGTTCCTTTTTCATCTTTGGTATGTGTCAATTTATTTAAAGTAGAATTTTGCCTTTCTGAGTGCCAGTCCTTGTACTGTATCCTTGGCAAAATGACCTTTTTCTTATCTTTATTATCCAGCTTTCAGTAAGAAACTAGAAAGTTTATAGAGGTACTTGCTGTCAGCTTCTTGTCTCAACTGTTTAGGCCTTTAAAAATGATGTACAAATATTGAACCAGCTGGAGATAATAAATAGTTATTCTTTTCTACAAACAACTTATTGGTTATTAAAGGAAAAGTCACTAGGCTGTTGGAAAAGTAAGCAAGCCATTTATTTTATATTGAGAAAAATTTCAAGTTGTAGGAATCAGAAGGAATAAAATATACCCTTCTGAACATGTTTAAATGTCATTTTATGTGCAGAAAAGAGCATTATCCAGTGACTCACAGACATAATTTATGTCTTGCGACACCAAGCACACAAATGCAGGATGATCTTCAAGATCACCACTAAATATACCAAGAGTCACTGACATGACTCTGGCAATGAGATCCAGTGAGATCATTTCCCTCTGGGCATATGGATGCTGTAAAGTGTGTCTTTCTTGGTCATTTATTTTTCATGAAGGAAATTTTGAAATTATATATATATATATATAAATATTACTGCTTTCTTATAAATTAAGTCAGACAAACATAAAAAATAATCTCCAAAGCCAGCTGTCATGTACTTCTGTGTACCTTCAGGCATTGATCATGAATGTGATTTGAATTACATTCTCCCATCACTCACTTGTTGAACTCAAGGTAGAATTGCACCAGGTCTTAATGCAGCACCATATAGATCTTCCAGTGTACCACTAAAAAGAAAGTAGTGAAATACTCTACTTACTCTGATAGTTTATTGAGGAATAGTGGATTTGTGTGTATGGTTAAATACAGAGTAATTGCAGAAATACACTTTTTTTTTAATTCAAAAAATGTTTTTGTTTTCCTATTTCCTGCTACAATTATATAGTAGAAGAAGTGCTACAATCTGAATATTTAAATTTTTTTCTCCAGACTATTTAGAGCATCTCTTTTAATTCTATTAGAACACTTTCATGGACAATATTCATTGAAATGACACCAATTTGCAGCATGTTTTGATCTAGCAACAGTTTATAACTGTTTGCAACTACTTTGCAAAATAAATAGCTTAAGAAGTATTTAAATAAACTAACGCAGATGTCTGTCTCATTAGTGACTTTTAATTCTGTGAAGATGCAATACCTCAAGGTGAAAAGGAAGTAGGAGAACTGAAAGGAGCACTCAGACAGTGTAGGTACACATGCACTGCATACAGCCATTGGCATCCCCAGCTGGAAATGGCAGAAATCCAGTGCATTTAGTGTATGATGTCATGCTTTGGGTTTGTTTTTTGGGTTTTTTTAACACATAAATTTGGCCTTGAATTAATGTGAGAGGGCAAAGTCAGAGAAATTTGTCTAGGATTTGGGATAAAGGATAGGGGGGTTTGTGAAAGTCTGCCAACCAGCTAATATTTCAGTAACATTATTGACCTAATCCAAAAAAGTTATATATCTTGTAATACTTGGAATTGGCTTTGTTCCAAAAAGTTCTACTGTGCAAGATGAAGAAAAAAAACAGATAAAGGTTTGATTACAGTTTAGGCAGTGTTTTAGATATGCCATCTTAGCCACTGAGTATCTTGAGGATAAGGTCTAAAACCTTGAATTTATATTCTTTAGAAAGCCAGCAGAGAAAGCAAAGGGTAGAGCTGATGTTTTTGCAGCAATCTCTGTAATAGCCCTTGCTGCTGAGGTGTGCTCTATTACTCTGTTTTAGACAGTTTTTCAAAGGACTTAAAATGTCCAAGTGTATCATAGAACTGAAGCCGCCATTAAGAGGTGAAAGTAGTGCAATCAACTCATTACGTGGGGCAACAATTTTAAATCAGCTGGGAAAGTCAGAAAGCACTATTCAGAAGTGCTTAAGGAGAAAGCATTATTCAGAAGTGGTTAATGAGAGCTGGGACTGAAGGAGAAATTCAAAAGCTCTTCTCTACAATGGGTTATAATTGATAATTTCTTGGTACATCTGTGTAATTATAGGGTCTTCCACATGCTTCCCCCTACTCACCTGTCCTGTCCATCTTTAACTAACCAGCTTTTCTCTAGTAGGCAGATCTTCTCCAAGCACCATTCTGTTCTAACATTATGATCATTAAGTTTGTTACAAGGTGAGCCCTTCTGACAGGCAAATGCAGCTATTTGTTAGCTGAGTATTTACAGCTCTAGAGATCACCTTCTCATCAGCTCTTTTAGAAACTTCACATTAATAGGACCAAGGAACTCATCCTTGTTAGGAGAGCTCATATTAAGCTGAAGTTCAGTATTTTCATTGGCTGAATTTGAATTAGGCAGTAAATCTAATCTTTAGAAAATAGCATTCATCGTGCACAATAGAATCATAGATAATTTCGGTTGGAAGGAGCCTTCTGTAGTCATACATCAATCAGAGAGACTGGGGATGAGCCAGACCCTTGGGCAGAGCTAAGCCATCTTTGGTGAGATTGTTTAGGGCCCTTTTGATGGTGTTATGAATATTATTAAGGAAGCTGATTCTGCAAACTCACTGGGTCCTGTTCAAATGTTTAGCTTCTCTCACTGTGAAAAGCCTTTACTAATATCTCATCAGAATCTCCCTTCTTGAAATTTCTTTCTACTGCCCATTTTCTTGTCCTTGTGAGAAAAGGATGGAATTACCAGAATCAGCAGAAGATCCCACCTGAGGTTTCTCCTTTTAAGACTGAACAAATCCCTTACTGTCAGACTTTTCTTCTAATGCTTAGGCCACCTCTATCTCACTGTTTTGTTTGCAAAGATACAGTGGAATATTTTTTTGAGAGTCTTGCTGAAGTCACAGTTAACACCATCCAGCCTTGTCTTCCTCAGAGTCTGTCATACCATTACCAAAATTTACCAGGTTGGTGAGGCAAACTTTGTCTTTCATAAATCCGTGCTGGCTGTTCCTAGTCAAATTCTTGTCCTTCACGTGCCTGGAGAGGACTTATAGGGGAATTTCTTTCATGGTCTTCCCAGGGATGGTGAGGAGCAGGTTAGGTTAAGCAGTCTGAATTTCCCCAGGTCTTCCTTCTTGCTTTTCTTAAAGATGTGTGTAACCCTTGCCTTTTTGTAGAGATCAGGAATTTCCCTTAATCACCACAACCAGTCAAAGATGACAGCATTTCCTCAATGACATTGCTCAGTTCTCAGTATCCCTTCTGTTCCTGGGGAGTTGTCTGTATCCAGTTTAAATGGTTCCCCAGCTCCTCATTTCTCTTCAGACTCAAAGAGATGTAAAACATGAGCAAAACCCAAAACCTGTGTTGCTCAGGATTTCAAGTTTTTGTGTGTGTGGAAAAAAGTTGGCTATAAAGTTCTAGCAGGAACTGGAGAAGTTTTGATGTTAATTTAATCAAAGAACTGCTATAAAGGCACTTCCTTCAGTAGCATCATGTAACAGTGCTCAGTGTCTGTTTTTCTGCTGATACTGGTAAGAAATATTTCCCAAGTTTTTCTCTTGTGCCAGCCCCTAAATTCCTTTCCTTTTTTCCTGGCCTTTATATTTTAGTAGTTCCAATGTGTACCTTTGTATACTATACAGTGTTTTTTTAAAAAAACATGTTTAAATTTTGGCAGTGCATGTGCAGTTACAAAACACAGTGGGGATTTACAAGTTATTTGTTTGGTGAGATAAGTTTGGGGTGGGGTTTTTTGATTTTTTTTTTTGTTTTACAAGCTTTGTGGTAAATTAGGCACAGTTCTAAATGGTACTAACCCAGAAAAGTTTACTGAAGCTCAGAGCCGAATAAACATCAAATTTGCCGAAGAATTTTGTGTGAAGAGCAATAATTGACCATAGAAGGCATCCTGGATATGGGATGAGGGAGAGAAAGAAGAGTGTTTGCTGGGTTTTTTTGGTTTTGGTGTGTTTTTTTTGTTGTTGTTTTTTTAAATGCAAGATGCCTTGGCTAGAGTTCAATTTAAAGATAAGGAGAACTCTACTAAAGCTGTTTTCTATACTGTACAAATTGGCAATGCTACTTTAGTTTTCAAAGAAGAAACCAAAGAGAAGGTAGATTTCAGGTACCTTTTACAAAGAGTAAATGAGAATTTTTTTTCCTACATTTGATTTTGTTTGCTTGATTTTTCTTTTTTTCTTCTTTTCTTGGTAACATGTCAATTACAGTCTTCTTACTTGTGTTTGACAGCTTTATTTTAAGAGAGCCCAGTGTTAAAAATAATCTCTTTTAAGGGCATGCTAGTATTTCTTTGCTACTATCCTCTCTGAAATACCCTGACCACTCTTCTTAATTGTAATAAAATTTTATGGGAAGAGATGGTACCTCCTGTTTGGAATAGGTGCATTCATTTGATTAAATTCATTTAATTAAAAAGTCTCAATGCCATCATAAAGGCATCATCTTCTTTCAGTGATTTATTGATACAGTTCAGTCTGTGAGAGTCTAGGCTGTGTATTTTAGGTCCACAGGTGTGCTAACAAATACAGTTGATACATACACACATCTGAATAAATTAAGCTGTATCTTAGTAATGGCTCTGGTTTTCCAACAGGGGTGATGGAATTGTGAGCTCCCAGGTATTGTAGAGTGAATCATCCCAAATACCTTTCTCCAAAGCAAGTTAGATTACTAAAGCATATGAACAGAAGAGTCAGTGTGATAAAACTATGCTTTAATTGCTTTCACAACAGATGTGGTTATGGAGTCTGAGCTCTGGTTTAGCAGTATCCTTCCAATCAACATCTCTTCATTTCAGCTCTTCCAACAGATAAACCATATTCAATGACAATCTTTGTGATATGTTAACTTGTAGTTATAAATAATGTAATGCATGTCCTAATCTTTCAAGAATGTTCACAGGCAGTCTCATCCTTTGGAGTAAAATTCAGAACAAACAATTTTATAGTTGGTTGCACTGTGACAAAATTTACAAACAGAACTATTTGTGTGATTGTTGTACCTGTTTTTTAGGAGAAATACAAAAAAGCTTTTGAAATTGGAGGAGTGGCTGTCTTGGAAAGTGAATCCACAGTGTTGTATACAAATACTTGAACCTACAAACTGAGAAACTGTCCTCTGTCGATGACCTGATGTTCCTAATGCAGATACTGATCTACTTCTACAGATATTTTAATCCACAGCGAATGTGACAATGAAGTTATTAAGTGTTGGTATTGGTACCCCGTTCCATAGCTGGAAATGTCAGTTAAGACAGTGCATTAATAATTATGAGGTACATAGTGAATCTTTTAAAATTTGTATTCAGAAATTCCCTGTCACTAATTTAATGCAATCATAAGCAACTTGAAGTCAATGTGACACAAGAAATGATACTCAAATGTCTCATTTCTAATGAATGACAGTAATTAGCCATATTTCAAGGAAAAGATAATATATCACAGATAAGGAAGTTCATATTTCATAAAGTGCCCATTATCAGAGACGTAGGGCCAAATGAAGTCTTATGTTACACTCCTATATAACCTCTTCTGTCACAGAACATAATACTAAAATGATCGTTCTAAAGTAAGTTTGAAGATGGAGAATACTTTTGAAAATTGATGGCTTTAGTGAACAATAGTATTTATTTTTATAAGGACTAATGGAATACTCATGGGAATTAAAGAAAAGCAGTTTGGTTCGCCTCTGGTCATTTCCACAGTGACTCAAATAGTGCCAGCTTTGTCTTTTTAAAAAAGCTAAAAATAAAACAATTGTTCTCAAGTATCTAAAAGTCCTTTGCTGCTTATAAAGCCTAGCATGCAGCACTGACCCTGTGATATGGGGGCCTTGGAAGTGATCTATGGAAAGGGAATGAGGCTTCCCACATTGAGTGGAAATCCAGATCTTTCTCTTCCATGGTACAGTGGTCTGAGGTTCAGTAGGATGTAGCTGATTGATACCAGAATTTAAATCATCCCAGTATCTAAAACTGGGAGTATCGGGTAAGTAAAAATGTTTCAATTTACCCACCCTAAGTAAAAGGGTGGAAAGTTGTGAAATGGTGATCCATGGAGTGGGTAAAAGCTGTGACTTGATCCAAATCCTGCCCACTGCAGTAACATACAGAGACAATTATTGGAAACCAGCAGAAAGGGGAACCTCAGTGTTCCTGTCCTTTATGTAAAGTGTTCCCAAGACACCACAAAATGTGTGTGTGAGTGAGAAAAGTGGTGCATGTTGGAGGGGATGGATCCCAAGAAGGCTGTGGAGCAGCTTTTGTTCCAGTGCTGGGAACCTGCCCACAGGTGAGCTGTGATAAGGATGAACTCTAGAGCTACAGAGGGCTATCAGCTTGAAAAAGGTGGCCACAAACCAGCTTGTGCTGCTTTGTGCAGGAGTGAGGCATCCTCTCATCTTAAAACACACAATGAAGGTTCATTTGTAGGAAAAAAACATAGAGCAACCCTCTTTAATTTCTCACGTGAAAATGTAACTCTCAGTTTATGATTTTGTGTTCAAACTCTAGATTAAAAAGCAGAATTGGTCCATACCTGGCTGTGTTCAAGAGCATCTTACTGAAAACAGTCAGTCCAGCCTATGATTTCTGCATGTGGTGCTTTAACAATTGTTTGCTAGCAATTTCACACTTAAGTGGAATAAAGGGGGAAGAATATAAATACTTCTAGTATTCTGAAATCTCTTGAAGTTTGTAAGACTTTGATACTGACTCTGAGGAGAAAACTCAACTTTTTTTTCAATCTGATTGCATAAAGATGATCTGTAGTGTCTTCTGTAGAAATAAAGGTTTCTTATAAAAATTAATACATGAAATTTAGTTTCCTCATAAATTGCAATACTGTTTAAACAGACATTGTATTTGAAAAGACATGTAACTTTTCTTCAGCAGCACTTGAAATGGAGTCATAGGTATTTCTACAGGTTACAGATTCAGATTCACAGTAGCAATTTGGAAAGAAAAAAAGATATTCTGTGGAGTGGAACAAATATTCCTGTTGTATGAATACTATCTGAAGCATTCCATTGATGTGTTTGCATGTTCAGAGAAAAGTAACACTGTTACAGTTCATGTTTCCTTCTTTATTATGTGAAGCTGCGTTATCACTGTTCTAAGGGTGTGGCTTCAAAAGTGTTTGAAATGCTTGCAACACTCCAGATTATCTGAAGTGTCATAATTAACAAAGTGAGGTTATTCCAGTATTATCTAAGTGTAGTTTTTATAAACTCAGAAGTGTCTGTGGGGTGTGGTGTCAGGCTCCCTGAAGTGTGAATGTGCTTTTGCTGATTGATAGCTTTGCATAATTTAAGTAGTAAAATCTGTACAATGCAGATGAGAACCTGGGAGGGAAAGCAAATATTCTAGTACTTCAGTAGCCTTGTAACTATTTAACATCCCATAGTAAATGATGTTTATTTCATGTTTAGGTTTAGAAATTTATTTTCTTATGTATTAGATATCCATCCCACGGTACACACAGAAAAACTGACAGAGAAAAATTGGAAGCAAGCCCAGGTTTTTTTTGCTCCTTATCCAGTGACCTACTCGTAAGTGACAGTATTTATATTGGTCCTTCCCATCTAGATATGGCTTTCTGCATAAGAGAGGCAATAAAATATAACCCAGTAATTACTGCAGCTTTTCCTAAAAATACAAACCTTAACTAGAACTCATTTGGAAATATGTTGTCAATTTTAAAACACAAAGTGTTGGGACAAATTTCTCCCAGACGATTTTGCTATTGTAATGCCTATTGCTGTAGTAATCCATTTTTAGATGCCTGACTCAGAACTGAATCCAGAGCCATGTGTGGAGCAGAGCCAAAAGGGAATACTGAAAAGGGATGCCTCTTCAAACGTACCTCAAACACTGCAGAGAGCTGGTTCTGTCAAATCAGGATTTACATCTAAAAATGATCTCCTGGAGTTGTGCTCATGCTTCTGCTTTCAAAAAACAGAGAGAGGGCTGCTGCATTTCTACTTTGTGCAGTAGTCCAGTGCCTCACACAGCCACTGAAGAGAAGAGATGGGTGTTCCAGGCCGTCATCAGCCAGCAGTGAGAGAATCATTTCTGTGACCTGAATGTGAAGCTGTAGGATGCTCTTGTCATTTTCTGCCATAACTGTGACTCTGCTATTGTAGAGAAAAGGGTTCTTGAACTCAAGAAATTTGGTGGAAAAATGACCTGTGACCTCAGCTGCTGTCCTGGGAGACAGAAGATGGGGATGGCTTTTATAATCTCTGTACTGAGTGATGTCCAAGCCTTTAATCCAGTTATACTGAAGTAATGTGTACTTCATGAATTGCCCTTCAACTCAGAATCAAAAACTTTGTCTCTTTCTAGAAATATAATAAAAATAGGTTACAAGACTGTACTTTGACCAAGTCTAATTAATCCTGAATTTTTCATTGTTCCATGGGAAACTTGAGCAGAAAAATGTCTACTTTTTTTTTCCTGCATGTACTTCTATAAGAGATAAACACTGAAGTCATTAACTCTTTTTAGACCGCAGTAAATTCTGAATGTGTGAAAGTTTCTTTGTGTACCAACAGGAATTTATTTGGGTTTGGACTTGGGTATCATTAAAGTGACAGTTGTTTTTGTTTTTGTTTTTGTTTGGGCTTTTTTGTTTGTGTGTTATGTGGGGTTTTTTGGGGGATGGGGATGAAGGGTAGAGGAACAGAGTTATCTCAGTTCTACATATCTTCAGTCAGATTGACCCTTTTGGATGTGGATCTAGTCTTCCATTGGTTAATACTTTTTATCTATTTTTTATGGTCTGTTTAAAATCATGCCTCAACTTGAGCTGTGATAAATTTAAGGGCCACTTAAAGTTGTCTTGCCTTCATCCATTAGGAGTCTCGGAGTCTTCAGCTTTTATTGGTACTTGTAGATTTTTATTTAGTAGTCTTTTAAAAGTTGTTCAGTAAAGCAAATAGAGTTCTTGACACTTCAAAGCATATTTCCAGACCAGTTTGTTCTGGAGCTCTTTTCTGAATGAATTGCAGTTTTTAATTTTCTGTCTCCTTGTGTGGACCAGTACTGGTACCAAAGGATGAAATCTGAGAATTGATCATAAACTGGTGTGCTTTTGTTAAGGCTTCATTCTTGGTAAGGTTCTGGTCAAAAATGACCATAATTTTACAAATGCAGTGTAAAAGCATCCCTGCACTTGTCTGCTACTGTTTCCCAGTTCTCCCTTAAGAATGAATGCATTCTGTGTTTAGGTGGGATCTTGCTTTCAGCTGTATTGTAATGCATACATCTTCCTTAACATTGTCTTGCACGTAGTGCCCATCAATGGTAAATAACAATTTCATACAGATCAATGTTATTTATAATCTGAAAGCTTTTTTAGAAAGACTTTATTCCCATGTGCTGATTAAAGTAATGGGTTGTATGTGCTCAAGTATCAGTTGTTATAGGATGGCAATAGAAATAGTAGCTGTTGCTTCATCACAAATACAATTTGTTATAACCTGCCTGTATTTTGATGTATACTCCTACTTGGATCAGTCAATTCTGGTGCTGAAGTGAAAGTAAGATCCACTCATAGGCTTTCAGTCGTGTGCTAATGCCTTGCAACCTTGAAATACAACCTTTTTTGTTCTGTTGTAATTGCAAATTTTTGTAGTTCTAATTTTGTAGCAGTTTAACTAATGAAGTATGAACATATTTCTTTACAGAAAATTTCTTCAAAACAATTTCAAAACTGGAGCATTAAGTAGATTTTACTAAGTTCCCAACATACTGAGGGGGTGAGGAGTAAATTTTAAATCTATTAAACTATTATCTTGATTTACTGAATATAGAAAATTTTCTTTTAACCTCTTTTGTGTGTTTATAATATATTTATAAACTCTTAATTGAGCCTCCTGCTAGAAGGAAAATGTCAAATACCATATTTCCCCCTGCCTTTCAGCTATCAAACTCTTGCTGACAGGTGGGAATAACCATTTGATTCATGTCAGCACAGATTTGTGAGGTGTTAGCTTGGGTAATGACACTAAATTAAATCTCTGATTACCTTCTCATTTGTGTCACTGTAGCTGTGAATCCGGAAGATCCATTTAATGTTCTTGGGGAGGGAAATATCAGAGTTATAGAAAAGAAGAGTTCTGAATGGAAGTAAAATGCCATGTTATCAGTCTGACTTGAAGCTAAAATACTTCCTCACTTATGAAGAGGTTTTGAGTGATATCTAATAAACAGTGATGCTGCTGTAGTGCTGGTTATGTGCTGTTCAATTTTTAACTAGGTTGGTCAACATCTGTGTTCAGCCTGCAGCATCTTCCCAGTGGAAGCTCAGTCTGTAGCTCTAGGACAGGCTTAGTCCATGGATTACTTTTTGCTAACAGAAATGATTTATGGAAGCTCCCATAAGGAGAAAAGTCATGAGGCAAAGCACAGACAGCTTTTCAAGCTGTAAGAGAGAAGATAGGAAGTAAGAGTCTGACCTATTTTTGAGATGGCATTTCAAAGCTTTTGCTGTTGGACTTTTTATTTTGTTAAAATAATTTATGTTACTAAAGGAAAGTTGAAAGGGCTTTCTAAATATTTTAGTTTATTGCTGCTTGTTTACAAGTGTGGTTGATCTTCCTTGAAGTCACAGATTACAGGAGTGTGTTAATGCAGTAGTTATTTTGAAATGTAAAGTGATCTGCCTTGATTAAGAAGCACAGTGCACTCTCATGTGAGGTACCTGCAGTAAGTGCATGAAACTGGGAGGAGCCTTTACACTCAGCAGTGTTTGACAGCTGTGAGTACAAGGTGCTGGGCTCTGTCAGATACCTATTGCAGGTGTGCTGGAACATTGATTCCTTCCAATGCCTTATTTGCAAAGTAAAGAAAAAAAGGCTGATACTGATTTGCAGGAATGTATATTTACATGGTAGGCATGGACTGGCATGGTTCTTGCATGTAAAGCTTTATGCAGGTTAATAAATTCTTACATTGTTATGCCATCTCACTTCATTGTAGGGTGACTGCATGTTTTTACTCAGGCATGGTAACTGAAGTTCAGTGACTGTTGCAAATCTGGAAGGGGAAGGTCTTAAAGAGTATTAAATTGTTTCTAGCTGATAGTTTCCTCAGAGCCTTTAAGAAACTGATGTTTTGCGTAATTTTTCAAAGGCTCCAAATAGGCTGCTTTTTGCTGAGCTCTCCTTGTTCCCTGTTGCCATCAAGTACCCTAGAAGACTTCAGAGAGAGGATGGAGAAAGCACAGGATGAACTAAACCCATCCCATGGCCCAAACCAGAGAACTTCTGTGTCCTTTCAGTCTGCTGTAAACCTTCTCTGCATTTTCTTCTTCAGCATCTGGACATCAAACTGTCCAGACGTGCTGAAGTGTATTAAGGACTTCCACAGAGTGTTTTGGCTGAGTCAGCCAGAAGCAACAGAGGGCACTGCATCCATCCCAGTGTTATTAAAAGCACAGACTCAAGTCTAATACTGCAGCAGTAGGCAGGCATTTGTAATGAAACATGCTGCCAGTGGGAAGAACAGGGGTGTCTGGATGGTGAATAAAATTGCTAAATATTTTCCAAGTAGTCAATGGAAAAATTGAGTTACAGTCTGCTTTAAATTATTTACAGAAGAATTTAAATTTGCAAACTTATTACAGCAAGCTGCTGCTTTTAACAACCCTCAAGTTCTTGAAAATTCAATGCTAAAATGAGTTATTACAAGTGAGTTAGCTGTCTGAAATTAAATTAGGTGATAAACAATCCATTTCTCTGCAGTAAATTGGCATTCATGACAACTAGTTCTAGTATGCACCTGAACCCATTATTCTTGGCACTTCATAAAGTTGCAATTGATAGCAATTTGTATTGACAGACTCTTATTGAATATAATTCTCAACAGAAACTAGCTAATCAATTAATTAATCCTAGTGTTACTCAAGTTTGTTTTTATGTTGCTCCATCATTCAGAAAATTAACTGTTAACATTGTTTACAATTAATATAACTTAAACACTTTAGTTTTCATTGGCTGAATTACCAAGCTTAGACTAATTAAGTAAGCATTAAAGCTTTCTGAATTACTAGCAAAACTGAAAATTATGCATGCTAAATTGAAAAACACACAACAAAAACTGATTCTATAATACATATCATTATGCAGGATTTCAAAACAGAATGTTTAGTCTTGCACTTCCTCTTGAAAGCTGCTTGGCTGCATGTGAAAAGTCCTAGCCTCTTCTGAAGAGACTTGAGGGAGTAATCATCAGCAATATTATGATGAGAAGCACCATCAAATCGTGTTCTTCTAAGGCTATCTAATAACTATTTTCATCTTCCCTCACATTTAAATAAGGCTTTCTTAGAATTCCCTACTGCAAAGGAGCAAATCCATCCCACTGCCAGATCATTATGGACAGATGCTGTAAGAATGTGACTGCAGAGAATGCCAGGGTTCATCAGCTTGGAGCACCCTTGGAGTCAGAGGGGCTTCCCTGGAGAACGAGGGTCTGCTCGCCTGCCTCTGACTGCAGCAACAGAACCCACATTAACAATTTTGATTTGCGTTGGCAAAAAATTAATTACATAATATTAAACCCTTAAATTCCATTAGATGAGCTCTTGTCTTATTAAACATGAGTCCTGGCCCAGAGCCCTACTTTGCCCATGTAAACACAGCATTCCTCTTGCAAATTAGGAGAATGGCCCTGACCACCTTTATATGAATAAAAGCCTTTCTTTCAAGGAAAGTAGAACTTGCTGCTTCTGAGAGAACTCTAGGTTTAAAAACTAACATTAATCTTGTCTAGGTGGCAATCAGGAGGGCTATATGTTTTATTTAGGTCCATTAGTAACATTTGTGTATGGTTCTGTTTACCTCTGGTTTTCTTCAGCAGTTTGTACTGAGTGTCCTGGTTTTGAAAGCTTTTTCAAATATCTTAATGATGTATGATGTGTGGTAGGTACCTCTTTACTTGGTCACTGAATGACTGAATACTGTACAAGAATTTTAACAGTGAAATAAGGTCATTTTCATCTTATGAGTCATGGTTTCAGGGAGGTGGAAGGCACACAGAAGTCATTCAAATGCCTGCTTGCTTTTTGTGGAACTGGAGGAGAAGCTGGAAGGAAACCTGGGCTTTGTATCCAAGCAAGAGGTGCTGTGGTAATTGAGCTGCCTCGGAAGGAGTACCCCAAATATCTTTTTCTTTGTTGCTTTATTACCTTAGAAACAATAAGGGATTCTCTCAAAATCACTCCCATTGTCTCCAAATTAGTCTACTAGATTGAGCCTGAGAGATGGACACATCTCTTTGATATACTAGTATAATATTAAGGTAGAGGATTTTTTATTTTTTCTTGTAGATAATTTAATCTAAATCAGAATCTGACCTGTGGGGATGAAGGAAGCCTAACATGAAATGCTACAAAATTTCTGGTGCATACTTTTTTCAGACTTCTTTTAACACAGGAGGGCTAGGATGTGATAAATCAGTTTAGATACCAAAGAACTTGATTGGGATACTCAATTTTACTATAATAGCCTAATCTAAAATACTCAGTCCTTTTCAGCTCTTCTATACTCTTTCAAAATTGCTCCTAACAAGGACAATCTCTAAAAATGGGGCATTTGAGACAAGTTAATGGCTCTATAGCTGCTCAGGATAACCATTACCTAAGAGTAGCATTCGCTGCCTAAGCACAAGGCTGGATACAGTGAATAGTATCAAAGGTGTTCTCTAGCAACTTGGAGAGACTTGAAAAGAATGAGGTATTTACCATTTGAGGAGATGTGCAGTTAGACAAAACCACAGGTTTAAAATAACCCACAACTTCAATGTAGAAAGAAATGCAAAGTGAAAGAGAGGTTAACCTAGTTTTCAAGTTCCCTTCTGCTTAGATTTTGCATCAAGTTAAACTCCAGGAATTGGGACTTACCTTTTTCTGACTTAATTTCACTTTCAACATCAGTTCTTTGATATTTTTGTCAATGCTTATTCCACTTAGTTTGTTCAAAGACAGTCTCATTACACTGATTCCCTCACTTTCTCTCAAAAATTTTCATGCAATTAAATGCTTGCCTTTAAGTTACCAAGTGTGATGGTACAGAAGCTATTTGAAATATGTATCCTGCATAACTTGCTGTGGAAGTTTGACTCACCTTATTGATAAATTAGATCTAAGTGCTCAGCGTGACCAAAAACAATTTCTCTGTAACTATGTGAAAAGTTAACATGAGGAAAGGAGACAGATTCAGGCTTTTTAGTATGTCAAGGGAAATGGAAGTGCTGAAAATAAGATTTCTCTACTAAACCAGAAAGAAGAATGAAAATATTTTTAATTCAGTCCATTTCTGTTCTTTCAACAACCTAATCACTTCAATATTTAACTGAATTTGCTGTTCTTTTTGGAAGGGAGGGGCAATGTATCTGAATATGGATAGACAGGGGTAAACTAGCTGGGGTTTTGTTGGGGTTTTTTGCTTGGTTTTGCTTTTTGTTGTTGTTTTTAAAGAACACCACCCCCTCCCCTGCCAAGACCCCAGGCTTTCTAGCCTGAGCTTGAGAAATCAAATGCTGTCAACTTCTGTTGCTCTTCCAGTAGATCACCTAACCAAACCCCAGCCTGCCAAGGAGAGGGCATGTCCCTGAGATGTTCTTTGGCACAATTTTGCCCATCTTTACCTGTTGCCAAGTCTCAATTCCGCTTTGGGAGAGGAAGCAGCAGTGTTGGAATATCTTTGCAAGTCTCTTTTATCCTGGCAAAGAGACACAGTTGACTCCATTAGTGATAAACATTAGAACACTGTGTGCCTTTTACTTCAGAAGCTTTTGGCCTCCAAGGTTGCATATTTATTTCTAATCAATTTAGAAAAATTGGAAGAATCAGGAAAAGCCATATATATTGCATGCAGAGGTGATATCATAAGTTATTGTGTCTTTTACTTACTAGGGTATTTGGAATACATGTACAAAGGCACAAAGCTTGCTGCCATTTATCCTTCACTGCCAAATTAGTCTCTGCAAATAAAGCAACTGGGGGAAAGCAATTTGATGGACAGGGAAGAATCCAGCTAGAAGTGACTTCTCTTGGGAAAAAAATTATTTACTGCTAAGAAAGATGGTTTTTTGGTTCTTTTTCTTAATTGTGGCTCAAGTTTTGTGATGCACAGCATCACAAATGGCTAATCTACTTCCTGAAATGTTGGCACTGGGAGCAGTCAGACTGGTGACTGGGAGAAGGCATGGAATAAAAATAACATTGAGAGCAGTAGATTTTCTGACTAAAAGCATATGCAGTCATAAGGAAAGTTAGGTCTTCTGCTTTGAATTAAGTTAGTGCTTGCAAGGTTGCTGACCCCCTGCTAAGTGAAAATGTTCTGCATTCTGTGTGATGTCCCCATTCCTGAGCAGACCTGCTGCTGCAGGATGAAAAGATAGGTGGGTACCTTAAAGTTTGCAACACCTTCCTTACTTCCATCTCTTCGTGTTATTTCATGTTCTTGTATTAAAGCCAGACCAGAATCTGACTCCAAATTTTCACCTGATTTAAATGAAGAATGGTTTCCTCCCACTCAAAGAGTGCTATATAAGCACAAACATTTTCAAGCAATAACATTCTCCAAGTATAGAACTACTTTCTTCTTCCTTTATGTTGTGTTATCTGACCTTTCATTGGCATGCCAGTTTAATTAATGGTGCATAATTGCATCCCACTGCTGACAAAAAGCTGCAATGTTGCTTGCTTTTGTTAGTCAAGGCCAATTATCTGTAAAGTCACCCTTTTGAATTTTCTACAATCAATCATCACCAGTGTACATTAAAAAAAAAAAAAAAGCTATTTCATCAAAAGGTGGATTTCTCTCACCCCACAGTTGTGTACATAAATACTGCAGTGTCGTTTCTGTCATCTTTTTACCTCAAGTATGTGATGATTGACAAAGACTCACTGGAGTAGGGTATTGAGTCTTCCTCAAGAAACTGTTCTCTCTAAATTCAAAATTTGAAATTACCACTAGGTGAATTTCTTCTTTTAATTAAGGTATTTCTCAATGGGAAAAAATGTTTTGTGTTGCTATGAGAACTTGAAGTTCAGAAGGGACCCCCTGAAGGTCCCAGCTTCTCTCTGGGCCACAGAACTGCTGTGATTTTTTGTCCCTCTCTGCATATACCGACTCTCATTTATGATGGAAACCTAAATTTCTTCTGGATGTCAGGATTTGACTTTATCTTTACACTAATACACGTCAAGCCTTTTTTACTAAAGAAACAATGAGCACTTTCTGGTCTAAAATGCTTGATGCAAGATAAGGAAAAGGCATTCCTTCTATCACATAGTTTACTTGGAAACTGTTATTCTTAACAGATCATTTTGACTTACTGAATTGCTTTCATTTGCATTCAAATTTTAATAAAACCCCAGAATTTTATTTAAGTGGGTAGATAACTGTAACTGTAATATTGTTGAGATCATTACTAGCTGTACATCTGTATAAGATTTGGCAGCTTTTTCCCTTTAAAAACAGCATTTCTCTTTATTCGTTTCAGGGGTATCTGTTTAAAGATAAAGAGCTGAAAAGAAAAGGCTACAGATAAAGAAAAACTTGGATGTTAGAAATGTTGAGCATTGTTAGAAGTGGATGATGTGTTAGAAGTGGTCTTTTAAAAATAAGTCTGTATCTGTATTTTGTGCAGGGCAAAATATAGAATGCCTTAAAGTACAGCTGCAGAAATGTTAGATCTTAATGAAAGTGTTGGAAAGACTTCTACAGTCACTGCCAGTCAGTCTGTGACCTGCTCACATTCTAGGCAGAGCAATGATCACAATTGATCATCTGTCCTTGAAATGAATACAGTAAATTCAGGCGTGGGATGTGATCTAGTGAGGGAATGTGGTACTTTTGTTCTTCTCAAATAAAAGTGAGCAATATAATCTGACTGCAAGTAAGATCTATACCCCTCAGCAGAAGAACACATCAAAGCTTTTTATGGCTAGTGCAATTAATTGGACTATTCTAAAAATCTGTGTATCAATCAACAGGCAAGTCTGTCCTTTAGCAACATAATAAGTGGTGAAAAGTGTAAGGTTGGGTATCTGATCCTTTGTAAAACATTTGTAGGCTCCTTAACTACTGAAAAAAAATGTGATGGAAGTTCATTTAAGCAACAGAGCACTGAAGTGTTTAAATTGCTCATCACATGGGAGCAGTAAGAGGACTCCCATTATCAGCCTGCTTGCAAAACTGCTCGCATGCTTTCCTTCATTTCCTCTTCCTACACCTTTCTAACACTTGGGTGGACGTTGCAGGTGCACTTGTGAGCCGTGGGATGAGGGCAGAAGTGTCTGGCAGTTCAGTAACACAAACTGTGCAAAAAAAGGTTGCTCTGTGGTGCTGTGACATCTTGTGAAAGAGTTATCAAAGCCTCTGCTGCTCTTAACCAAATATGACAATAGGCAAATGTCCCAATGCTGAAAACACTGGAGTCAAAGCAGGGCCTTAGAGCAGGTCAATTATTTCAATTATCTGCAATTCATGATGAAAAACAGCAGCAGCCTTCAGGAAATATGCAAGAGTCTGGCAACTGCTTGATCAGTTATGACAGTCGCTGCCAAATATCACATCCCATCAGGTTTTTGCAAAGGGAAGGCTTGGAACAGGTGGAATATTTTAGTTACCTCTGCTCCATCACAGCACAGCTCTCAGGAGATCCAACAGGCCACCAATTGCTCAAGTATGACACCACTGGCAAATATCCCATGGCAGTAAGTGTAGGCAGAGGGGGAGTGCACGGAGCAGATGGATTGCTTCAGTAATTTGGGCCCCTTGATGAATAAGAACTAAAACTGCCATCAGCAGATCCTGTGGCAGGCAAGAAATAACTGCAGTGCTATGATATAACTTAAAAATCTGGTGTGGTTGAAGTATTTCAACAGCTGTAAAGCTCAGATTTGTCTTAGCACTGGCTTGACCCACAGCCACCTCCAGTGCTGAGGGGGAACACTGAGAGCATTGTGAGTGCTTCCACGTACTCTGTGGTATTTCACAGTTTGTTTTTACACTGCAGAGAGAACACTGACCCAGCACCAAGCTTGTTGTTGGCACCTTCTGATTTTATTGGTTTTCAGGAGTCAGCTGGGGAAAACTAAGGACTATTTAATGTCAGTGCCAGGACAGAAACCAACAGCTTAGACCTGGTTATGAATAAATTTAGGAAGGCCTCAGCATCCAAAAATGATCCTTACTTGTATGTTATACTGGGTCCAAGATCTGATAGGCCTGAAATTTGTTGTGAAAAAATTATTTAAGAGCATGCTTTCTCATTTTGCCTTCAGTCTTCCTTTGGCCTGTTGCTAACACTGTCTACTTTAATTTCTCTTTTTACACTTACTTTGATGTTAAAACAAGCTTACGATTTCTGGTTTTACAAGAAGACCCATGGTACCTTATGTCACTATCTCCTTTCAGCTAAAAGTTTTTTATTGACTCTGCAAAGAAATCCAGTTTACGCATTAAAAGCTAAAGAACAAAGGACACTAAAGAATTAATAAACTTTAAAAAGGGGAGTTGTTTTTGCAAACCAAATCCCATTTGAGTTTTATCAGATTCAAAATCTGATATCTGTTTTGGTTGAGCTTTGAATGCAGAATAGAGAGTCAATGGGAAGCTTCTGTTTGAGCTAATATGACTTGTTAACATCTTTCCAAAAGTTAATGTTATAAAAGATTTGATTTCTAAACCCTTCAGTGCCTTTAAATTCACCTCAGCACCTTTTTCCTCCCCATCATCTTGCTTCAACATAATGAGGGGTATTGATTACATTCCATCCAAAGAAAAAGTAATCATCATAAATATCCTTTATCTGACCTATCTATTTCCCATTGCAGGGGAAATGGCTTCTAATTTGAGATCAAGAAATGACTTTTGATAGGAACAAATATCACAAACTGATGCAGAATTTTGTGCTTTTTCTCAATTTCCTACTGGTTTGAAATCTGCAAAGTACCAAACACTTGTCACTGCTGGTCATTCCCATCCAAAATTGTCTACAGGTTACTGAGATAACCCTCCTGCCTGCTTTGACATCTTTAGTGTAATGAGTGGCATTTTAATGGCATTCAAGTGGTCACTGCTTGAGATCAGCTTTCCTTTTTTTTCTTCCCTTCCTTTAGTATTCTGACCAAACACTGTTAACTCAGGATAGTTCAAAATCAGGTACAGATTTAAGCTTTTACACAGTCTGCTCTTCTATTCAGATCAGGTTTGTGTCTGCCCCTGTGAGTCAGAATGCTAATAGTTACACAGCTGCCTTGAAAATTTAAGATTTTAAAATATCAGGGTTGAATTATACTTTTCCTCACTTGTGATTCACTTAGCAAAGACAGGAGCATGTTTCATGCTTTTCTTGTAACCATCAAAACATGAAATTTGCTTTGGAGTGAGTTCTTTTAATGGAAGTCCTTCAGAAGCTACAGATACAGTAGTAATAAAATTAATTGTTTCAAGTCTTGTAAAAAAAAGTGAAAAATGACAGCACTGCTTTCAAAGAGACGGTTTTGTGGTGTTTTGTTTTGTTTCTTTCTAAAAAATATGCTGAAAATTGACTCTCCACTACTTAGGACTTTTCATGCTGTTAGAACAAGGCAAAATTGACCCTTTATTCTAGAAACAGTTTGTGACCGAGTCTGGCAGGGTGGTGCAATAGCAGAAGCTTGGTAACATCCAAAAAAAGAAGAAATAAAACTGAAGTTACAATGGCTTTAGGTG